>JAUNZO010005064.1:0-159769 GCA_031894775.1 Chloris gayana | reverse complement strand
GTGTATGAACAACAATTTGATTGAATAGTTTACATGTCTATGCCCTTCACTGAAAAATAGCTTAAAATCGACATTTACAAAGTATGCCCAAACCATAGCAATGCCATGTTTAACAGCATGTCATGAGCGTGCTTACCTGATTTTGTTCAGTTAGCCATTGGCCCATTGCGTATGAAAACTGTTCTTCAAGTCCTAGCAGTTACCTGTATAGTAATGGCTAATGACCTGCGGCAGTTACCTTGATTAACAACAATCTATTTATGATACATCTGTAATACATATTGCATTTATGCTTGTTCCTGATAGTGATGTGCTTAGGGACTAATCTCTTGCTGCTTTTGACATGTTGCAGGTGTGCAGCATGTAGAAGGTTGAGCCTCTAGACAAGTGTAAGACTCCGGAGGTGGCTAAGCCGGTAGTAGTCATTGAAGTGGTTCTGATCGTCTTTAGGGAAACAAATGTAAATGATCTTTGGAGATGTTCTACGCAAACTTTAGACTTCATTTGTTTTAGAAACTAGTATCTTTTATTCTTTTTGAGACTTGTCTTAGGAACTTGTATTCATGCATGTGATGTAATGTTGGATCGGAATTAATGTATATATTGGTTTAATATGATTTGGGCTGAAGTGATTATGGGTTGATGTGAACAATGGATTGTATTTTAATGGGCCAGGTGTAATATGGGCCCTGTTTTTTAATGAGCAGAAAATTAATTGGGCTATAAGCAGAAACTTAGCAGGCCAAATTTCATTTTGTGACGTTTTTTTACCTCTGTCGTGTCAACGTCACATCATGTTTTGATCCTATGTGGCATTTGCCAATGTGGCAAGGTCTAGAATTTTGTGACACTAAACCAATGTCATACAATTATATGACAAAACTATTGTCATAGAATTGTGACATTATATTGACAAACGTCATATAACAAATTTATGACGGTGGCTTTTTGACGTATAGATTTTTGTCAACTAGATGTCATAAATCCTAATTTGTGACATAAACTGCATATATTATGACATAAAAGAATGTCAAAAAGTCAAACATTTCTTGTAGTGGATTCTAATTTGTTGTGCAACGAAGCAGAGAATGAGGGTACGTCATCGCTCCTGACTGTCTCTATTAGCGAACCATGGAAGAATTAGCGAAGCACATGACGATATTAATAATGTTACTTCTGTGATGATTGCTGATATTCCTGTAATATTAAGGGGTTGATGGAGGAGACCAGCAGAGCACTTCCAGAATCACCATGTACGGTTACAGCTCACAAGGAGAACTTTCGATGCAATCAATCAATCAAGTACATGTTATGATATTCTAAGAAGCTGAAGACATGCACGTAGACGTGCACGTGTATGTCAGTATGTGTCTTAATTACGTGCATTAGCCAGATGCCGGAAAACTTTATTACTTCTGTCTTTATAAATTGGTTAGGTAGGTGCTTTTCAATTTTATAACTGAAAAATCCGTCAGAGTCAGGTTGAACCGGACTAGAACATTTATGCGTGCCTTATACCCAGGGCCGGTGACATGTAAGATTAGAGTTGTTTAATTAATCGTATTTCCTTCCTATTAACCGTTGCTCTAGAACCCTAGATGGTGATGATGCCACGGGCTAGATGACGATTATCTGCGTTCCTTATTTGGGATTGTGACTGAGTTCGTTATCAGGCGAGAGCTTTCCTGGTTGTTGTGGTTTACCCTCTAACTTATACTAATCCTGTCATGAACTACTTGCCTTACTGGTTTATCAATTCTGACAGGCTTGCCAATAGTGAGTCTGGTTGATTACCTTGTACTAGTGTGATCAGTAGATGATATTTCATATTTTACTGCTACTCGTGAGACATTTCTTTTTTACGATTACATGATACAACTCAGACACTAACAACGCGTGTACACTTACCTCTATGAACACAACTATGCAAACCGTAGTCCTATGAGCATTTTCTATGATTGGGCCGGCAAATTCTAGAGATTAACGAAGTCATCACCGGCACCTCGCTGTCTAGTGGAAGCGTCGCTTACTGAAAACACAATGTTATTAAATCTTCGAAAATTCGATCCCACGGGAAGTCGAATCCAAGATTTGAGATGCAATTAAGACTCTTTTAATAGGCTCCCCACAATATATTTAAAAGTATGCTGTTTTGGATTCTTTATGCGAAACAAAAATTTAGATAAATCATGGCTTATTAATTGGCTGTCAATTGAAAATTAACTACATTAAAGATAATGAATTCTATTTTTTATATAATGATGGATTAGATTATAAAAATAAATTAGATTTTTTATATTATTGTATATTATTGGCTTAAAATAATTATTATAAATATATGATTCTGATAATATTACTCTTCATACCAACCATTAGTTAATTCTGGAAATTAAATATATATTGATGGATCCAGCTAATTATCTTGTGAAAAAATAGTAGCCATTATTTTGAACCAAGAAACTCCTCTACTTTCGTCCTCTGAACATGCCTTTATGGTTCAATGAAACACTGAGGGTTTTATTTATGACGACAACGTAGAGTTGGTACAAAAACAATATTTGAACCCAAAGGGAAACAAGATACTCCTTGACCAGATCGTTGCTGTTGTGAAACTGAATGTGCCCATATGACAGCCCATATCTAGCAGCCTTTCCAAGATGATAGAGGAGGGGTCTCAGAATCCCTCCAAGTGTTGAGGTTTGTGCTATGGTACCGTTCACCTTGGACATCATCCATGGCGGCGTAGGATTCGAGCTCGGTCATCTCACCAGGAGTGAGCATCACCGCTAGTGCTCCGATGTTCTGGTTGAAGTTGGCAATCTTTGTAGTCCCAGGTATGGGGCAGACATCGGTTCCCTGATGGTGAACCCAAGCCAGTGCGAGCTGTGACGTCGTGCACCCTTTCCTTGCAGCCATCTCGCTCACACGCTGGAAAATCGCTGCGTTCTTCTCGAGATTCTCCTGCTGAAATCTCGGTAGGTTCTGGAGGGACACAAATCAATTGAATTATTTTTAGATAAAATGGAAACCTTACGAAAACCATAATAATGGATAACAGTTTACCTTACGAAAATCATCCTCAGGGAGTTCATTGACTATTTTAGCCCCACTGGAGAAGAACCCTCTGCCTAAGGGACTGTAGGCCACAATCCCAATGCCAAGCTCCCTGAGAATAGAAGATTCCTGGCCTCAGTGGTTGAAGAAAACACATATCTTCTAACGCAGCTCCAAATAATCTCGTATGACTTGGTGATTGTTGACAATAATGATATGTTGTGTACCTGCAGGTTGGGATGATATCGTGCTCGACATCCCTTGACCACAGAGACCATTCAAGCTGGACGGCTGTGATCGGATGAACAGCATGTGCCCTTCGAATCGTCGACGCCGATGCTTCCGACAATCCGATGTATTTGATCTTTCCTTCTTGAACCAACTTCTTGAGCTCACCAACCTGAGCAATGAACCCAGTGACGTTCATGATTTGTCAGTTTCTCGAGTGAAATGAACTCAACCAGGAAATTAACTCCAAAAAAATCCTGTTGCAAGAAGCAGAGTGACTGACCGTGACTTCGATGGGCACCGTCTTGTCGATACGGTGCTGGTAGTAGAGGTCAATGGAGTCAACGCCCAGCCTCTTGAGGCTGCCCTCGCACGCTGCGCGGACGTACGCCGGATCACCGTGGACCTCCTCGCAGTCCGGCGTAATACCAAATTTGGTGGCAAGCTGCACCTTATCCCTGACGCCGTCCCGCATCGCCTTGCCGAGGAGGACCTCGTTGGTGTGGGGGCCGTACACGTCGGAGGTGTCGAGGAAGGTGACTCCGGAAACAACGGCGTGGTGAATGAGCGCGATCATCTCCGGCTCGGGCTTCGGCGTGCCGTAGAAGGCAGACATGCCCATACAGCCCAGGCCCTGCGCCGAGACCTCCAGCCCCTGCGACCCTAGCCTGATGCGGGGGACCGTCACCGGAGCCGCCATTGCCAGACCACCGGTTGGTTGCTGTCGAATACGGATCCTCGCCGAAATGCTTCGCAGTGCAGCACTGCTATTTATAGCATTTCTGTCCATCGCAGTGCAATACTGCTATTTATAGCAGTCTGCAGGCCAGCGTCACGGAACATGTCATTTGGGGACCAATGCTCTTTTTTAGCAGCCGCGCGTCATCTCTTCGGTCACGTATGGAGAATTTCTTGATCCTATAGTGGAAGTCACGCTCAACACGGCATCGTGTCCCTGCCTTTGGCATTGAAAAAGAGAGACACCCTAACAACTCCAGTATAAACTTGAGCAGTAGTGTATTATTCGACTGTGGTTGTAAATCAGGCTCATATCTGGTATCTGCTTAACAAACGTGGTTAGTTTGAACCATAGAGCTGTCTTCGGTTATGCTTGTATTCTGCTACTATGTTAGTGTGTGGTTCGTCCATACAATTTAAACTAAATCTAAAAAAAAGCCCTTAAAGAACTTGTTGTTCTTGTCTCCTATTTTATTCAAATATTATTTGGTTCTAACTTATTTTCATGCTGAATCTTGTACTTTTTATATGTGGATATGTAGACAATCTGGGAATGACTAAATGTACCTGTAATCAGTGACATGATAGTACACTGTGATTTTTGGATTGATGAACTAATTTTCTTGCAGTGCTTGGATTATAGTTTTGAGTGATCGTTCTTATTGATTTAATTGTAATTTCTGTCATTGACTATAACAAAGTTTTGTTTCTCTATTATGGTTATCATTATTTTTTATTCAGCTCGCTTGATGGACCAATAACTATCTTCTGCTTAGAACCTTTGTCTTGCTGCTTAGATTTTTATTGCCCCATACAGAATAGATGAAACTATCGGTAAATATAAATATTTTAATTTCATTCATATTCAAATGTCTGGATCATTTGAGACTATATTGTACCAATTATCTAATTTGTATGAAATCTTCTATATACTAATTGGAGGCTCCTTTTGAGGCCTCCACATTAATCCAACGAAATTTCTATAAATCTTAAGAAAAAAAGCAAAACATCCGACCATCGGTTAATATAACATAGTATTTCCAGAATAAAGATAACCATTGGATCTAATTCTCCTTTAAATTACCCTCCTATGTCATTATGAAAAAATCTCTAATATTCGTACCATTAAAAAAAATGCTGACCTTTTCCACGAATATTATACGATCTCATCTCAGGACACTGTGTACTCCAGTGAGAAACCATTGCAGCTAGACGCAACTTTGGTAATGCTTTCCTGCGCAGCATCGGAGAGTCCTCACCTGCTACGAATCTGTTTCCATAGGTCCATGGCTGAAAGTCAAAAGGAAAAGGCACTTGCAAGAAGATTGGATAGGGAGAAGAAAATCAGTTATTGAATTGATCCTGACCAGGAACACTTAGGGGTTCGCATGCAAAAAATAAAATATGGCGTGAGCTGCACAAGATGGCATGGGCGTTCTTTTTCATGGCTGTAGCCATAGATGCTGCAGAGTCTATATGGTTCAGTGAACAATAAACACATGTATATACTGTAGGAGAATGCATATATTTATTCACATTAAAGTTCCATATATATACTAATGAATGATATGTATTTGTGATTCTAAGGCGATGCTATACACTCTCTTTCTTCACTAGAATAAACAATTTGTAGCTTGATCTCCAGACAAATGTTGAACATGCATTTATCTTCTACATTCAGCCCGTGTGGATGCACCGGTTAGATGGACTAGTATATGTTTAGTGAGTCGTTACGTCCGCATCAACGTGGGTATTTTGCTAGTATCTATTGAAAATTAAAAAAATAATACCAAATGGGCCTCACCCTAGCTCTGGACCGTTGCCTACATGGCCCAACTATCTCTCCCCGTCGGTTCCCTGATCCGATGGCTCTAATAGTAGCCCTCTCACAGTATAAAAGCACCCACAAAAAAGCAAAACATCTGACCATTGATTTTGATTTAGGCGTCACGTGATATCGTCCATTAACCCATTAACTCACCTCCCTCTCTGTAACATACTAGGGTTATCCAGTATTCTTTACGGCCGCCTGTTTCCAATCCTTTGACGATTGCGGCGATGGTGCTGGCAGCTGCTCATCAGCCCTCACAATCGTGGCGTAATGGGCGTGTTTATTATCCGGCTGCTGGTCATTGGTCGACAAGGCAGGGAACAAAATAGTCATGCGTGATCCGAGAGGACTCTTCTCATAGAAGAGGAAATACTACTTAAAGAAGCAGCGGTTTTGCGCTCGAGAAGAATAGATCCAAGCTAGGGGGCAGTTCCGTTTGCTCCATCCATGGTGGTGCTATTGATGACGGGGTAATGTTTCTTGCCATCGTGTGCTGCTCCAGCCTGCAGAATGTGCCTTGTGGATTTTCCTACAACTGAAAAGCACAACCAAATATGGTGCTTACGTTTAAATAAAGCTATCATAAGAAGCTTACTTGGCCTTCACCTGTGGACAGACAGACAAGTAGTGGAAAGCAGACAACCTGTTGTACACAGCAACGTGATTACGGTTACAGATTACTAACACATCATAGCGATGTTGCAACGTGTGCCGGTGGAGGACACACTCCATGTCGTCACAAATATCAGGCATCGGTCAGATCAGCAGTACTTAAGGTATACTTGATCGTCTTTAACCTTACCATCCCCTGTTCACGGGCCTTAAACTTTTCTGGTGTGTGATACATCTAATCATTTATTTATATATAATTTAGAAACATTCATTATTCTGCTTGTGATCATATATACTGGCACTGTTACTATGCAATGATCATTTCTTCTGATTGTTCTTGCAAGCAAGGTTTCAGTATCAGACTGATAATCCAATGCTATGAGTTCAAAAGAAAGTTTACCATAGGTTTTTGGATTTTAATATTATTACTTTATTGATTATTACCACAGTTGTTCAAGTGGGAAAGTATCAGGTTTAGTAATTCGGACGTGCATCGTCAATTTGTATGAAACAGGGTACACAAAGTTACAAAAGTTTAAAATGAAATATTAGTATTAATAGTTAAGTATTTGTGCAAAAATAATAGTAATGAGCCACAGGCTTAAGAGATATAACTTATTCGTACTAATTGATGATGAAAATTTTGAACAAAAAAAAATGACACTCATATGCCTCCCTAAACGCTAAATACTGGTTTCCCATCCTATTCTGTAAAATACCATCTCGATTCTACTGGTATACATACTAGCCTGTTCTCCATAAATACTTTTTCTTATAGATAAATATCTAATCTCACTTAAACAACACAAATGTTATTATCTTTTACTCTGATATGGAACTTCTAATTCCAATTTCTCCGACGTTTGACAAAACTAAGTAGACTCTTAACCTTCAAAGTAACGGATTTCATAAAGTGGTAATATAGGAAACTTTGATGTAAGATGTGGTTCACGAGTATTTCTGGGCAGTTGGGAACCATGTTAGCAAGCATATTTTCTACCTGGGTAACCATTGTGATCATTCCTATGTAAAATTACACTAATTAATACATAGGACAAGAGATCACCTTTTGCGAATCCTTTTGTTCCCTTTGGTTTCACGGCTAATGCATTACCAAGAGACGGACGCAAAGCCCAAAGGGGGATTTGAGTAAAAAAGGTCTCATATTTCTTTCAACATGGTGATATGTATGCTTTTGTTTAACATTCTAATATCCAATTTTAATATTGGTTGACCAAATGGATTTTTTAAAAGAATTTTTTCATAGTTTCTTAACAAAATTATGTATATTAATCTGAAATGTGAACCTACTACCTAGAATTCAGACATTTACATGATTGAAAGAAGTATTGTTAGAAAAAGGGGGAAATGATTTAAACACAGAAGTTTTCCTTTCTGTGTTGGGGACTGTTGTCCTTATTACTTCTATAATAATGACATATATAGTCTCAAAATCAAGAGAATTTTATAACCCAAGAGTTGTGATATTCCTCCTAAAACAATACACAAATATACCTTATACAATCATTTAGAAAAATGCACTTGCACTCTAAAGGCTAGCTCCGTGCAATTGCACGGGCCAATATCCTAGTTCCATTAATATTAAGGGGTAGATTGATGGAGGAGACCAGCAGAGCACTTCCGGAATCATCAGGTACGGTTATAGCTCACAAGGAGAAGGAACTTCACGATACAATCAATCAATGAAGTACACGTTATGATATTCTAAGAAGCTGAAGACATGCACGTAGACGTGCACGTGTATGTGTGTAATTACGTGCATTAGCCAGTTCCCGGAAAACTTTATTACTTCTTTCCGTATAAATTCGTTAGGTAGGTGCCTTTCAATTTAATAACTTAAAAATCCGTCGAGAGTCAGGTTGAACCGGACCAGAACATGTATGCGTGTTGAGTCTGACCTGGAGTCGATGGGTGGCCTGCGTGCCTTATACCCCGGGCAGCTGACATGTAAGTTTAGAGTTGTTTAATCGTATTTTCTTCCCTGTTGACCGTTGCTCTAGAACCCTAAATGGTAATGCCATCGGCTACTTCCAGTTGACGATTATCTTGGATCCTTATTAGGGATTGTGATTGAGTCGTTGTCAGGCGAGTGGTTTCCTGGTTATTTTGGTTTACCCTCCAACTTACTCATCCTGTCGTGAACTACTTGCCTTGGTTTATCAATTCTGGTAGGCTTGCCAATAGTGTCTCTGGTTGACCTTATACTAGTACGATCACTAGATGATATCATATTTTACTGCTACTCATGAGACATTTTTTTTCGATTACACAGTACAACTCACACTAGTAGTCACAATGCATGCACACTCACCCCTATGAATACACATACGTAAACCCTACCCTTACGAGCATCTTCAAAGATGGAGCCTGCAATTTCTTGAGATTGACGAAGTCACCACTGGCACCTCGCTGTCGATTCGGAGCTTCGTCTCCCACTGAAAGCAAAATACCATTAAATCCTAGAAAATTCGCACGGAGAGTCGAACCGAAGGCCTCACACTACTAGAAAACCAAGCTAGGCTGACGGTTATGAAAATGGCCGGCAACCCTTTGGTAATATGATGTAATGAACCGAAAGTATTAGCATTGACACTCGGTTAACACTGACCGTGGCCGACAGTTTTTTCAATCCCCGACGGTGCAATGGTAACCCTTGGTTATTATAGCAACCATGACCGACTGTTCCTCCTCTGCTAACGGTTTTGTAGCACCCTCGGGCACTCAATGAATCAAGGCCAACGTTTTTCACTACTAGAAAACACCCTCTGTAGATACGCTTTATTTAAGGTCTAGATATGTTTATTTCGTCTCAATCAAAATATAGACGTTTTCATCATATGTGTTTGAGGCGTCTCCGAACATACCGTGTTGTCAAAGCTTGGTAAATATGATTTTTGAAAACATGTCTATTGAAGTATAAGACGTTTAAAAGAGATGCTATAAAGCATAGATATGTTTATAGATAGGCTTTCACAAATGTGTTGTATGTATTGGAGTAAACACGTTTTATGACATGTTAATAATCTTAGACACGATTTTATTGATACGTTTGGACTGCGTTTCTACCAATATGGACACAATGCAAACAATGCATCAAAAATATTATTTTAAAACTTGTTCTAAACGATTGACTTATTCATTCAATTAGTAGGAACTGAACCTGTGACCTCTTCATTTTTTGCAAGCTCATCTAACGAACTCACCTAAGAAACAAAGTTGATATTCTTTGACCATATATTCTTTTATACTCATGTTCTCTTAGTGCATTAACGTCTCTAGGATTTTCAATAGTATGTCAAAAATGTCTCTAAACGAGGGTAGATACGATAAAAATGTGTCTAATATCATCTCACTTTTAATAAGGTTTCAATAACGTGTTAGAAAATGTGTCCGATATCGTGGGATACGACTAAAGCATCTCTTAATACCATATCATTTTGAGATGTCCTCAAAACTATTTACGTTGGATACTGATGGTTCAAAGCGTGTCTAAAATCGTAACATTATGTGATGCTTTACAAAGCATGTCAAAAAACGTGTTTATCTATTACTTACATTAAAATGTCTCTAAGATCATGTCATGTTGACACATTCTCAAAATCGTGTCAAAAAGTGTCTCTAGCTACTGACATAAACACGCTTATAAAAACGTAGCAACATAAACGTGTCTAGAGGCCATTTTTCTTGTAGTGTTTCCTGACAAGTTCCGGAATTAAGAATCCTGGACTCAGCGAAGGAAAGAGATTATCACGACCACTCATGATTGTTGGTAACATTGTTAGTCCTACAAATTCTTCAGAGGACTTTGGTCATTTACCTTGAATTTTTCGGTACATTGGTGGCCAAAACCAGTGTTTAAAGGCCACCAACAATGATTCATATGGATGACCGCATAGGCAGAACTCTGCAAACAAAGAAGGAGAGCCCAAAGAATGACGGAAACATTCCTGTAGGTGGAATTGAGAACATCCTTCTTATTTCTTGCACATTTCTCTTCTTTCTTTTGCCACCAAAGATAAAGAAACACACAACCTGATCTTCCCACTCACAACCAATTAGAATTAGCTTCAGAGTAGATTTATTATTATTAATCCTTCGTTTTTGCTAGATCTAACTACAACGAAATGAAGAAGGAACCAGAGAAAAAATTTCAACAATCGCAACATCTTCACCGTCAAGAAACATAATTCTCCATGTCGTCAAGACAAGGCAGTTGTTGACGAATTCCTATTACATTAGCTCGCATAATCGTCTGAAGTATGAGCTCTCCAGTGGGCTTCCTCATGTTTTTTCTTGCTAGCATTTAACAACGTATTAGCATTCATCTGGAACTTGTGATTCATCCTAGTTGGATTCTGAACATCCTTTGACGGGATTGATATGTATGAGCAAAAGAAGTGGTGGCTGGAGCAATAGTAAATAGTTGACATTTCTCTTTTATGAGTTGTTATGACTAAGATGCTAGAGAAAGATACAAAAGGGCTAACATTAAGTAGGAAAAGATCTCTCAATAATAACTGAAACAACAAATTCAAAAACAATTACATATTTTATTCACGCATATATGTGTGTAACACCCTAGCCCGTTATCACCCTGTAATAGAAGTAGTTTCAACCAGTGAAGTGATGAGATATTATTCCCACATTGGAACTTACGTGGGTTCGGGTCAACATTTCCAATTATAATATCTTAAGAGTTAACCCTTTTACATTAAATAAGCATGTAAGTGTAAGAGAAGTTATATACATCAATACGTGTGTGTGAGGACTAGGTGGTAAACGAACTTTGAATGCGATAGGTAAAAATGATATTACAGCATGAACTGTGTGAGGACATTATATGTTCTGGATCTGCTTGTCGTGTTTATATATGGTACGTCAGCCCTTCAGGGTGGTGACTATAATTATTAGCCTCATTACTCTTTGCCCAAGAGGTCCATGAAATAAAGTGAAGGTGGGATCGATCCCAGCATATAACCCTGGTTATTCCAATCATGACACCTCCGGGTTAACCCTTTTACACGAAGTAAGGATGAAAATATAAGACGGGTGTGATGCATAAATATGTGTGCTTGCTCCACATCTGGGATGGGTGGTAAGGGATGTTTGGACGTCGAGGTGTTACAATACGAGACATTGTCGAGCTATGGTTCCGCAACAGATAGATTTTATTTGCATATAACTATTCCAAGCTGAACTACATACAACTTCTGCCTCTGAACATGCAATCATCGTTCAATCGAACATAAAGGTTTATATTTATGACATTATAGATTTGGTACAAAACAATATTCTTTCGGGACACTCAACATTCTTACGAATTTTATTGGGTCACCTAGACGAAATCGTTGTTGTTATGAAACTAATTTTGTCCTTTATGACAGGAGATATCTAGCAGCCTTTCCAAGATGACAGAGGAGGGGTCTCAGAATCCCTCCAAGTGTTGAGGAAGGTTCTATGGTACCGTTCACCTTGGACATCATCCATGGCGGCATAGGATTCGAGCTCGGCCATCTCATCGGGAGTGAGCTTCACCGTGAGTGCTCCGATGTTCTGGTTGAAGTTGGCAATCTTTGTCGTCCCGGGTATGGGGCAGACATCGGTTCCCTGATGGTGAACCCAAGCTAGTGCGAGCTGTGACGTCGTGCATCCTTTCCTTGCAGCCATTTCGCTCACACGTTGAAATATCGCCGCGTTCTTCTCCAGATTCTCCGGCTGAAATCTTGGTAGGTTCTGGTGGGACATAAAGAAAAAGAAATTTTTTAGATATATAAGAGGGGGAATGACAAGTTGTGTGCAGTATTGTATAAAAGATAATTATTTACCTTGCGGAAATCATCCTCAGGGAGTTCGTTGAGTATGTTCGCTCCACTGGAGAAGAACCCTCTGCCCAAGGGACTGTACGCCACGATCCCAATGCCAAGTTCTCTGAGACAACAAGAATCCGGGACTCAGCGTGGTTGCAGAAAAACAGAGTAGTACTGTATCTTCCAACGCAGCTCCAAAGAATCTCATGTCAGTTCCTGATTACTGCTGATGATATATGTGTACCTGCAGGTTGGGATGATATCTTGCTCGACATCCCTCGACCACAGAGACCATTCAAGCTGGACGGCGGTGGTCGGATGAACGGCATGCGCCCTTCGAATCGTCGACGCCGACGCTTCCGATAATCCGATGTATTTGATCTTCCCTTCTTGAACCAACTTCTTGAGCTCACCAATCTGAGCAATGAACCCAGTGACGTTTATGATTTGTCAGTTTCTCGAGTGAAATGAACTCAACCAGGAAACTAACTTAAACAAAGGTCCTTTGTCAAGAAACAGAGTGACTCACGGTAACTTCGACGGGCACCGTCTTGTCGATACGGTGTTGGTAGTAGAGGTCAATGCAGTCCACGCCCAGCCTCTCGAGGCTGGCCTCGCAGCACGCCCGCACATAGGCCGGGTCGCCATGGACCTCCTCGCAGTCGGGCGTGATACCAAATTTTGTGGCAAGCTGCACCTTCTCCCTGACGCCGTCCCGCATCGCCTTGCCGAGGAGGACCTCGTTGGTGTGGGGGCCGTACACGTCGGAGGTGTCGAGGAACGTGACCCCGGCGGCGACGGCGTGCCGGAGGAGCGCGATCATGTCGGCCTCAGGCTTGCGCTCGCCGTACACGGCCGACATGCCCATGCAGCCCAGGCCCTGTGCGGAGACCTCCAGCCCCTGCGAGCCCAGCTTGATGCGGGGGATTGTCACCGGAGCCGCCATTGCCGGATCGGACCACCTCAGGGTTGCTGGAATTAATGGGATTCGTCGACGAGATGATACTGCCGTTGCTACAACGGTGAGTCAACTGGGTGCGTCTCGGTGCAGTACGGCTGTTTATATAGCAGGCTGCAGGCGTCACGAAAGATGTCATTGGGACTAATTAGCAGCCGGCGCGTCATCGCTTGGGTCACTTATCTGGAACTTTTCAGGCCGGCAATTTCTTCGTCCTATATTGAGGAAGTCATGCTCAACACTGCATCGTGTCGCTGCCATGACATTAAAAAAGAGGGGCACCATAACAACCCCGATCTTAAACCTGAGCAGTAGTATTTCCTTTGGGTAATACTAGTATTATTTATTGACACTAGCATTTGGATCAGCATGACATACAGATCCCAACAGCTCCACCTTACATAAGCTGTACCTGTGGTCGCAGTGCAAGTGACCATGTACATAACGCACAGATAAAATCGACCGAAATTTGAGACCAATACTTATTCCGGCCGCTTACCACGGTGACTGCATCCCGATCAATGTTTGATTATTAGTGCAAGAAGACCTTTAAGAAGAAGAAATATCGTTAGAACAATAGTATTGTTTTATTAATTTCCACTTAAAAATTTTATATAACTCGATGATTATTGTATCAAGACATCAACCTGGCTGTGATGTCGGGGTTCACTCATAAGTCAGTTCAGCCAGCCTGTTTTTCTTTTTTTTTAAAAAAAATGATATAGGCATTCGTGCCAAAGCGAGCTTTCCGTTTTGCTAAAAAAAAAGATGTTACATCTACTCTGTTTTCGCCCTGAACATATTTTCTTTTCTTTCGGTTGCTGATTTCTTCAGACTATAGTTCAACTATATAGTAGTGGTTTCTAGCTTGCATGGTTCCTACCGTTAAAAGGGAATCTCAGCCTTTGATTACCTCCTAGGAGGTTAGAGATCAAATTAAACATGTAAATCATTTGGACATTCAAAAACCAGGCGTAGGCCATGTTAAACCGGGGCCTATACTATGGCTCAGGAGGGCTGATGTGGCCCACAGTCTGTTTTGGTGATTTCGGCCCAGTGAGAACAAATGAATGGGACTACTATCTAGAAAAGAATCGTGATGTTTCCAAAAAGACTAAAAAAATCACGATCTAAAGAATTTCCAAAACAACTATTATTATTGGGTCACGTATGGAACTTTTCAAGCCGGCAATTTCTTGGTCCTATATTGAGAAAGTCATGCTCAACACTTCATCGTGTCGCTACCTTGACATTAAAAAAAGAGAGGCAAGATAACAACCCCCATCTTAAACTTGAGCAGTAGCATTAGTGTCGAGTAAGAATGACACCAGCATTTGCATCAGCGCGAGATACTGATCCCAACAGCTCCCCTTAAATAACCTGCGGTTGGTAACATGATTTGGGTAACGTCTGTCCTGGCATCCTAGGATCCCATGAAGCCAACAAATTTATGACGAAAAAAATCTGAATTAGTCAATTGGAGGTGTACTGACCATGTACGCACAGATAGTGTCGACGAACAACTTGACCATGGTGACTGCATCCCGAGCATTGTTTGATTATTAGTGCAAGAAGACCCTTAAGAAGACTAAATATCTTTAGAGCGATAGTATTGTTTTATCAATTTCCACTTAAAATCTTTTTATTAATCGATAATTGTATCATGCCAATAAGTTGGCTGTGATATTGCGGTTCACTCATAAGTCAGTTCAGCCAGCCTGTTTTATTCAAATTTATCTAGGCATTCCTGCCAAAGCGATCTTCCAATTTTGCTAAAAAAAAAGAGAGGTTATATATACTCTGTTTTGCCCTGCACATTTCCTTTTCCTTCGCCCGCTGATTTCTTCATAGTTCAACTGTTGTAGTTTCTGGCTTGCATGGTTGCTACCATTCAAATTAATCGTTTCTTCAAAAAAAAAAAGATGAAATTAATCTCAGCCTTTGATTTTTATTTCAACATGTAAATCATTTGGACATTCTAAAACGAGGCGAAGCCCATGTTAAATCGGGGCCTCCTATATGTATGGCGCACTATGTGGAGCATATACGTAGCACTACCCACGGCCCACTTAACTGATTCCGACCCAGGAGGGTAGATGTGGCCCATAGTCCGTTTTGATTATTTCGACCCAATGCGAACAAATGAATGGAACTATGTACTAGAAAAAAAATCGTGATATTTCTAACAAAACTAAAAGGAAATCACGATCTAACACTACAACAATAACATACGGTGTTGTACGGACTTTCGTAGCGGCACAACAAAAGATACCCGTCGCTACAGTTCCGAAATGATTTATAACGACGGTTTACAATACATACTGCCTTTAAAAATCGATTTTTAACGACGGGTCATTTTTAGCGGCGGGTGACAATATGGGCCGCAGTTAAAAATTGATTTTTAAAGACGTACCGTGTTTTGGCCCTTTTGCTACACCAGCCCAACAAAATCAGCCCACCACAAACGCTATAAAAGAAGAGAAACCCTATCTCCTTGTCATCCCTCACACCCCACCACCCACCGGCCGGCTCATCTTTCCCTCTCTCTCTCTCGGGCCCGCGCCGCCTCCCTCCCCTCCGCCGCCGACACATCTCACGGTGGTGCGGCGCGGCCCGACGCGCGAGGGTGGCGGCGGCGCGGCACGGCCCGATGCGCGAGGGCGGCGGCGACGCGGCGCGGCCCGACGCGCGAGGGCGGCGGCGGCGCGGCACGGCCCGACGCGAGAGGGTGGCGGCGGCGTGGCACGGCCCCACGCGCGAGGGCGGCGGCGGCGGGGCCCGGCCCGACGCGCGAGAGTGGCTGCGGCGCGGCACGGCCCGATGCGCGAGGGCGGTGGCGGCGCGGCTCGACGAGCGAGGGCGGCGGCGGCACGGCCCGATGCGCGAGGCGGCGGCGGTGCGGCTCCCCACCACGCGGCTTGGGGCGGCGGTGCTGGCAACTGCGTTGGGGTGCCGGCGGCATTGGGGTGCGGATTTGGCGGTGCGGGAAGGCCGGCGGGCAGGGCTGGCTGCACGGGCCGGCCGGGCCGCCCGTGGGCTTTTTTTGTTTGCCCATGGAATAGTACCGGCGGGTGATGTTTTCACCCGCCGTTACATTGTTTTCTTTAGCGGCGGTGTGCGATTTTGCGCCGGTAATATGTTCTTTTTTAGCTACGGAGACGTAGCGGCGGGCCGGCCGACCCGCCGCTGTAGGCCCGTTTGACCCGCCGCTACGATGGGTTAGTCCGATAGTGTAAAAAGATATTCTGAAACAACTATTTTTATGATTGGAACAACTAATAATCACAGCTGGTTTATTCGACTTTCATTATTAGAACAATTAATTTTTAGTGTCAGATCAAATAATTAATACTACTCAAACCGTTCAAAAAATTAAATATTGAATCTTAAACTTACTAGGACAATGGATTTTCACTATCCGAACACTGGATTTCCACTATCACACAACTGAATTTCGATATAGGAATAAATGATTTTTATTACTGGGACAATTAAAAAATTTTAAATTCAAAATAAAATGGGAATTTTTGTTTCCTTTTATTTACTTGAACATTTAGGAGTACTAAAGAACTGAGTGTCGTCCAATTAAACATTTAGTAGAAACGAGCGTCAATTTTTAGTACAACAAATCATCCAAATTAATACATGGTCGTAAGTGTTCAGACTAATCATTGTTACTTCCCGGCTGGCTCGCTGTTGCAGAGGACGCAGGGGCCGCTTTGACTGATGAGTTCCAACTGCGCCGGCGGAGGATGGGGGAGTTGAGCCAAGGTGGAGAAGTGGAGGTGGTGGGTGTGCTGGATCCGGCGAGGAGGACGGCGGATCTACCGCCTAAGGGCGTAGATCTGTCGTGGAGAGGTGGGACGGCTCCCACGCCGGCGTCGGAGATGGAGGGTGGAGGCGAAACGCGGAAAGCTACAACTACTTTTTTAGGGGAAGCTTCGAGGCGGCCCACCATACCAACCAGCTCATCGGCGACGGCAAGCCCGGCAACGTCGGTCGCCAGGAAGATCCATTGCAAAGGGAAAAGGCAATACATGCTCTACAACCGATAGCTGTGACGAAGCTAAACTAGGGGGAGCAACTACCATATTAGCTGGAGGAGGGGCTTCCCTCTCCTTTCCGCCGCCGGCGAGGTCGCCGGACGGGTGGAGGGAGGGGGCCAGCGGCGGCGGTGGTGAGGAAACCCTAGGCGGGGGACTTGCTCCACCATGACGCTTGAGTGCATGCATGATATACTGGACTTTGAAATAAAAGGCCTGGCCTAGGCTGGCCGATTATTCGCTCCGGTAACACACTAGGGAAGACATTATATGCCCTTGAGGTGTACTGCATAAATAATTACTAGAGATTTGACTGAAGCACATGCACGCAGATCTGTTCAAATCTAATCGTGGAGACAAAGTCACCATTGAACAAATCTAGAGTAAACACATTCTCCAAGCTTAGATCTAATGCACATGGAATGAGGAAAATTATTCTATTTGACCTGGTTTTACACATATGAAGGCTGCACCTATTCATTGTATGACGCATCGCATTGACTTTGCTCCCTGATTTCAAATATTTCACTAATGTTTCAGTATGTCCCTCTTGTCTACAATGCATGTGTGATGGATGTCCCTCTTGTCCTGCAGGGTGTACTTCGGGTGTGTTCCTTTCCTCGGTCTAAAATTTATAGCTGTCACATAAAAAAAGTCTTACTATTTAGAAGTACTAAATAAAGTTTAATTATAAAATAAATTACAGGCTCCTAGACTAATTTATGAGACGAATCTAATGAGGTTAATTAAGTCATGATTAGAAGAAGGTTACTATAGCATCACTTTAGCAAAACATAAATTAATTAAACCCATTAGATTCATCTCGAAAATTAGCACCAATCTGTCAATAGGGTTTTATCATTAAATTGATCGAAATATTCTTAAATAGTAAGATTCTCTTTGATGTAACAGTGCGAAATTTTAGAGGACTGGAAACGAACAGGGCCTTCATATCTTAAGGCGCCTAGCGCAGGGGCTACCCTGGCCGTCTCTGACTCGATCTGTAAACCGATCGATACTCCATGCCTTATTTACTACGTACTGATACGCATAATTACAGCGACTAACACATGTTCATATGATCATGTGTCTTTAAATAATCAATCATTTAAAGGACAATGTCACAAGCCCAAAGTCTTGTAACTCAATAGTTTATCGCCAATGCCATGAGGGTAATATGGCCCCAAAAAAACAGCCAACCAGAAAACAGCGTGCCACACCAAAACCGGCAATGGCTTGGACAATAACATGGTTATCTGTGTATTTCGGAACTAGAAAAGGAATTGGTCTTACGAAAACTAGACAACCAACTACTTACTGATAACCCATTTCTTCAACTGAAATCGTGATACATTTTAACTTATTGTGGGTTGCACATGCATGATGCATGTAGAGAACTGTATTGTTCTGAACTTCAGCATCGAAAATGTCATTCTTCATTAATAGGATTTGGCCTAGTGAAATAAATGTATTTTTATCATCAGAACTGAACTACCTCTTGTATTTTTATTATGACCTTTCCGAAAAAGGTGGATAACTTCGGGGTTTTTTGAATTAAATAGCAATGTCTAAAATACGCTTTTGTTTTCTTTGGGGCGCTGTTTACATGGGTAGTGTTTGCGTCTGAAAGCTGAGCATTCCTTCTCTGTGTCTTGATGTCACTTTATTTTTACCTAATAACATGAAGAACTATACCGTCAATACGTCACTCTCGTGAATTGTTCAGTATTTGGTCTAACAAAAATGTACAGTTCAACTCTTTATTTATCTTTAATAAAAATAGCACAGTAGAGGCCCACATCAACTGTATGCCCCCAGCCCCCATAAAAAAAAGGGAGAAGAATGACAGCACTACAATATTTGCATATGCAATATCTGTTAACAATTGTTATTGTGAGTGAGACCCAAGTAGTCATAACATGCCACACAACAATAAGATTCGCTATTGTATATCTCTCAGACTTTCGAAACCTTCTACAGTACTCCATCGTTGGTGTATTTTTACTGCCATGTTATTAATAAATATCTGAATGTCATCAATGTTTCAAACGGAGTGACTGAGTGTTTCGTAATCCAAAAGTATTAGTAGTGCTTCTTTGTGACTATCTGAACTTCTGAAGTACATATGTAAGCTCCTTTTTGCACTCCATATAACCAATTGCCCTACCTCATTAGAAGATAACATATGAAATCAATCTCAGCTCATGATTTTTATATGAAGGAGAGTAAATAAAAAATGAATTTGTGGACAAAAACAAGCATCTCTTCCGTTCTCATCCCTGAATTTCCGGATCCCCTGGACATATCCTTCAGTAGATAAAAAAACAACTATGCATTCAAGTTATCATGTAGCATTGGTTGCTTTATTTGACGCCGTAAAAAGATGTGTGCTGTTTGCGTACCCAGAGGGACAAAAGAAACAGCCAAAAATGCGACATTGCTGGCTTCAACAACCCAAGCATAGTGTACATCAGCTTACACAATCATTTAGCCAGTAAAAAACGCCAACTTGAGACAAAGTAATATTTGTCATGTACAGTAGACATTTGAACTTTCTCCAAACACACAAACCTTGTGACTCCCTTCAATGAATTTGCAGGCCAAAACTTGCTGGTGCAGTTAACAAAGAACTAGACTTTTGCAGCTCGTCAAGTGGGTTCCATCTCTATATATACGGCCTCCACTTCCATGTTTCATAAGGCGACCTAGCTACATCCCAGTGAAAACAAATGGCGATCAATAGAGCTCCCCTCTCTATTTTGCTTCTGCTAGCCCTTGTCGTGTCATTGCACCCAAGAGAAGCGCAGTGCAAGGATAGCCTCGATAGGCTTGAGAGCTTGATTCAAGAAGAGCTCCTACCGTTCACACAAGGCTTTGGTTTCCCAAACATTGCTACCTTTCATGGTGACCTGGATACTCGTGGTGTGCAGGTTCTGGATATCTCGGTTTCCTCTTCATTTTCACCATTTTCAAATCAGTCTTTTTGATAGAGTTATCCCACATTTCATGTTGGAACATTAATTGGAGCTCTATCCTCTCATATGCCAAATATGAAATGTCCTTATTACTAACACCTTTTATGTATGTCGAAAGGACGGTGTTGAGGACGTTATCAGTGCATGGTACCTGGATGATGATGCTGAGGGAGACCAGAGGCTTCCTCACCGCAGGCAGCCCGACGATTCAGTTCCTCTGTCAGAACTACTTGGTACGCGCAAAAAATATGGTTTTTATTTTTCAAGAATATGCAGTATTTTCTGAGCAGATTCCATAAAATCGAAGAACATGTTCCTCAATGCACTAAGTCGTCGTCCTCATTTTTTCCCGACGTGCTCCTATATATCCATGCAGATCTTGGACTGGTTGCATTCCGGCTGGATGCAGAGAACCATGAGCACGATGAGAACCTCACCATAATTCGTGATCTGAGGGGCTACATGCACATGGTCGGTCTTCTCACCATATCCTAGGTCCACTTATTGAAAGCTTTCAACGATTCTATCTAGTTTTATCTTGGGAAGTTTTTCAGTCCACAATACTTACAAGTAGTTTTGAAAAAATACTTACAAGTAGTTTGATCCAATGGTAGAGATTTGAGATCGAAAATATATAACTACTTGCAAGTATTTTACCATGTTGAGGGTATTATCGTCAAAGCGATATCATGATTAATTTTTATTTTCATGATAATATAAATGAAAATCAGTAATGTAATTAATTTTTGATGTTAATAATGTGTTCAATATTATTCTTACAATAAAGTTACGGTTCATATATCTAAATTATATTTTATAAAAAAATATAAATCCGTTAGTGATTAGTAAAATTACAATAATACCCTTAAACTACTTGCAAGTATTTTTTTAAAACTACTTGCAAGTATTGTGGACCGAAAAACTTCTCTTTATCTTTCCAGATCTCATATATTTTTCATCTGTGTCTATAGTTGTTCTTTGTGTCCCAAACAGGAAACAAAACTCGCTGCAGTCTCGTAGCAAATTCCACAGTTTTACATTATTCACGTCATCACGTGGGTAGGTTTTCGCTGACGTGTCATATATATGATTTGTTTAGGACATTGTGGAATTGACCCCACAGAAGATGCCGAACTATGAAGCGATGATCAAGAGATTCTTTGAAGAACATCTCCACGCTGACGAGGAAGTTCGCTATTGTCTTGAGGGTAGTGGTATGTGCTATTAATTAATAACTAATTAGTTGTATCTATTCAACACACCATCTTATATTTTTCTAGTCCCTGTACACATGGGGAACTTGTATGTTTTTAAATTGAATTTGCCGTACTTAATGTTGAAGGGTACTTCGACGTGAGAGATAAAGATGACCGATGGATCCGGGTGTCAGCGAAGAAGGGCGCGCTTATAATAGTTCCAGCTGGTATTTATCACCGGTTCACACTAGATACCAGCAACTATATCAAGGTTCGTGTGCTCCGTACATGGCAAGTAAAACAAGAACAAGACATGAATATGTGCATGTAGCTTTTGGTTAATAAGGTAGCTGGACAATATGATCCTTAACACTCCAAATAAGCCAAATAACGTTGTGCACATACTATAGGTGGATCATGCCTTGCTTATTACTCCCTCCGTCCCATTGAAAGTGTCGCTATGGTATCAGTGCTAGTCAAACTTTCTAAACTTTGACTAGATTTGTAGAAAATATTATAATATTTATATATTTAAATAAGTCGATTATGAAAGTTGATTCAATTATCTATCTAATGATACTAATTATACTTAATAAATATTTATAAGTTTTCATATATTTTGATCAAAGTTAAAAAAGTTTGACTTCTCGAAAGCGAGAACGACATTTTCAATGGGATAGAGCTAGTACCAAATAAATATTTTCACACTCACACATTCAGCGCTAATTTAAAAGGAATGATAATATTACTCTGTACCAAATATAGTTTTGTCAGACTTACTGCGAGGTGTCGTTTGCATAAAAACCCTTGGAGAACAGAAAAGAGTACATTTTTTTAGAGGATTTTCTAATTTTAAAAATAATGCTTTCTACTAGTTCTGATAAGATGAGTGAATCTTGGGACTTTATTTGTGGTTTTACAGGCGATGCGTCTTTTTTCGGGAGGCCCGGACTGGACTGCATACAACCGTCCTCATGACCATCTACCTGCAAGGTATGCCAGCTTTCAGTCCTCTAAACAAGTTTTGCACAACTAAGTTATCTAGAAGGATTAATCTGAAAATCCCTGAGCATTTTGTAATCCTTGTTTTCATTCTGACGTTCGGCACAATTTCAGGAAAAGTTATCTTGCTGCATTGCATAAAAGGGAAGCGCTGCATAAGTGAAAAGGACCGAGCACACTGGGGTCAGCAAATCGAAATTTCTGCAGTTTAGAAGCCATGTGAACCATCCCATCTTCATCCTGTTGACAAAATTGATCCTGAGGCAGGAATATTAATTAATATATTCCTTTTTATATCTCAAAAAGAAAGTAAACTGATCCTGACACCATCTGCTACAGTATAGAGTGCTTGATCGTTTGTGATATGATACACATCCCGTATCATCATATATGATTTGTCGCTTGGCCATCAAAGTCATGTAGTACTCACTGCCCAATCCTCTATGCTTAATTTGAGGTACTCCAGCAGTATTCACATCGATGAAATTCAATCTTTCACCTGTGTGTTATTTACTTTTATTGAATTCTACCGGGTTGGCGAGTCGCAACGTGTACAAATTCATACAAGGAAAAACAATGACGATCAGTACAAAAGTCAAAAAAGGGTTATAGAACTATAAACTAGTTATAATAGCACGTTCATACTACGGAAGCATGTGCGCATCTTATCAGGCACGTACTAGGTACTACATACATACATATTATACTCCAAGCTACACTCGAAGCAACTCGGGACGGCATTATTGTGCATCATTGTACTGCTTCAACAAGAAAAACAAGCAGATTAATTATTAGTTTGGGACCGACGACTGCACGGAGTCAAGGTCTTCGGCTCTCAGTGTATTGGGGAAAAGAAGCTGGCAAAGCTTTCATGCTTGCTGCTCTAGGCTACCTTTTCTCTGCTAGGGGTCATCCTCATCGTTGCCAAGACGATCATGCATCATCCAGAAAAGCCACGCACAAAGGGCAAACGCGGTCCAGACCTGTGTGGTGTGGCTGGACCAACATGAGAGTACAAAATTTATATACAAACAGTCACATGGGCATACCATCGTAATATAGGACCAAAGCAGGACGAAGCCTCTCATCGGCCGCTGCGCCGCGTGCGATCGAGAACGCGCAATCCCATGAGCAGGAAACCATGCTGCGTGCGCCTGCGCCATGCCCAAAACCGGAGACGAATTCAGATTAATCTATGGGTACGGAGTACACACTGGAAGTGGGAAGTAGACAAGGATCGCCTCCGGTCAGAAAATCCTAATGCCACCACGTTCTGCACAAGACACAAATCATATATAATAAATTAACTAAAGCATAGCCTTGACCACGCATTGTTCTAACCAGAAGATCTAGCTCAATCCTTCTTTTTTGACCTAGTAAGAATCAATCTAATGTGTGAATTGATGTTTCTTCCACAATCTGCACTAGATCCTGTCACTTTAATAATGCGATCCTCTTCCACCGAAACGTCGGTGAAATATTTGCAGTTTACGGATGAAGCATTCATCCACATCACTATAATGTATGTTATAGTGATGAAGAGAGCAAAGTGTTTTCTACATATTAGTTGTATAAATACTGTCTTCATATATATTCAGTGTACCGTTATGAAAGTAGTTATATGGTAGTTTCCTAATATTTTGTTGTCCACATATCTGGAGAACAGAATATTATGGAATAAAACTTATGACTCAATGATGAAATTTTGCAAAGGAAAAACAATGATGCAACGGATTTAATCATCATAGAAAGGACCAAGTGAAAATCCTTCTATAAGACTACTTTAGCTCTTTCCTGGTACCGTGAATTCCTTCAGATCTCATAATTCACTAATTGAGACCTCCCTCGAATTTACTGGAAAAAATATTATAAATTGTCCATCCAAGTATAATCTTGTTTTTATTTACTTTTGGTTTTAGTTTATATTATTACATTCCGTCCTTGATGCTAATTTCCAGATACCATCATATATTTTGGAAAGCTGTCTCTTGAAGCATGCACAATGCTTTGGGAGGAATGTGTTACTTCCCTGTTTGAATGCTGTCTGAGAATACCGAATATGCATAATAAGTTATGAATAAGAAATTAATGACCTACATTCATTGTAGCACAGCACCTTATAACAGCCCCAAAAAGAAAAAGAAAATAAAATTATTATGTCTTCATCCCCTCCCATTTGTCCTCATCCTTTGTCGACGTACCGTTTCCATACATATGTGAGCATCCATATACTCCATAGTCCAGTGTCTTGCACTCATAAAGAAATGCCAACTGGACCCTCTTGTTTGGTTGGTAATATACTAATAACCATTTGTATTTGAGTGATGCGTGCAGTAGGTTCATGCACGTAGTAGCACGACGACTCTTCTTTCAACAAATGGTTCACTCTTCGATGCACCGGCCTGCTGGCCGGTCCCGGCATTGTTGTCTGTTAACAATGACCTCGTGGTAGCAGCTCGTCAAGACGCCAAGGGAGATTGACTCCACGTTATCCACATCGTCCAAGCTTGGTACATACTCCCCCGTCCAAAAATATAAGCATTTGTTGATTTTCAGATGTCATGTTTGATCATTCGTCTTATTCTAGCGTGACTAGGCACTCCATGTATGTAGATTGTTTTTTACTTGTACGGACAAAAAAAACAAAATCCCGTTCTTGTCAAAGCTCTAACTTCCAAGTCGCTCTTTTCTTTTGCACTCATCTCTTCAAAGACCTCGGGTCGTGTTGTGGGTAGACTATGCAGATAACCATATGTACATGATGAGAACCTCACGATAATCTGCGCCAGAGGCGTAAAATGCAGGTGAGCATGAGAAAAAGGAGAGAATAAAGCATGGGATAAGATTGAGGTAAAAAAGCATTCTAAGCTTTGTATAATAGTTTATTGTTTATGAATATGGTAAAATAAGGAAGAAGAAAGTAGATAGACGGCAAACAACTTCTTTTTTGTTCCAATGGCACGAAAGGAACAAGATTTCGATGACAAATATGGATTCTCATGCACTGGTACGTTTCTTGTTATTTTCTTTGTTATTTTCTCGGGGGGGGGTTGTATAAACGTTAGTTGTTCATGTTTTTAAACATCCTACAATCCAGACAAGATAGTCATCATTCTTTGTTTTTGTTCATATAGTTTTCTTATTTTCTCCATCCATGAGGGGATAATCCCATCTTAGCTCCCATTCTGGCATTTTCCCGACTACTTTCGAATGTACCGGATACAAACGGAAACAGACGTAAATAGGATGTAAAAGGGGATGCAGCTTCTCTTCTCCTGTGGCTTCCTCCCATGCCTCCTCCCGCTAGGTGGCACGTTTTTATTGGATCTCTTCTCACCGTGGACCCAAGCCCCCACCAAGCGCACGTAACGTTGTTTGCCCTGAACGTTACCCTGAGTCCCACAACGATTAGAAAAGGGAAAATAATAGTTCTTGGGTCACTCCATCCGCGCAGACCGACAGCAGCTCCGCCCAAATCCACTGCCGGTTCGCTGACATCCACTTACACCATTGGCTGAGTGCTAAGATCATGGCCCTTCTCTCCTTGGCATGGTTGATTCGCTGCTGACGGAGGTGGATGCCGCGCTGTTCGCAGTCACGTCCCCACTTGACTTGTGTGACAGACCCGCCTCACACAGAGGCGACTCCGTCATGATCCTGGATGACATCACGCTCTACGATATTTGATAATTATAACATACAAACATAAGCATGATACAATAAAGATAAAGATATAAATCTTTTACATCTATCCTCATATAAATTTTATACCAGTCTCATCAGTGCAGAAGCAAATAAGTTCAAAATTCAACTAGTACGTCGAAGCAATAAAGATACAATCGCTCTCACGGCTATACACATCGGGACGTCCGACAGAGACAGGTGTTTTGCCCTAAACATCTGCACATAATCGATCTACTCCTTCCGACACCACTCCCAGGTGTAGCGGCCTCCATCGGTGGGCTGGTCCTGCCAGTCACCGTCTCCACATACGTCATCCTGCTCGTCCTGGTTTTCTGAAAACCACATAGAACAAAGCTTTGAGCAACTAAAGCTCAGCAAGACTGACCCATCAAAGTGGCCATCTACAGCCGACTCCTAGATATGTAAAGACTAGAGGGTAGGATAAATAAGCACTACGCCAGCCTATAAGTGGATCCCTACTTTCATCTTTTAGCAGTTCATTAAGTTGTAGCAATGATTAAATTTAGCTTGCACTAAGCCAAAGCATTACATGTTTTTAAATAATGTAATAAGCAATATGACAAATTAATCATCATCATAAAAAATCTTCCTCTTCTTACTACGTTCCGGTCGACGGGACAAGTGGTACTCATTACTCGTGAGGGGTAGTGATTCGTATTGATTTACATCCTGCAGGAGAAACCTATTTGCACGTCGGATACGCGCCTCCCGTAAGCCGCATGAGACAACCTTTTCCAGGCAGCACGGTAGTGTTTGTCGGGTTTAGCTCCCCGAGAAGGGTCCCTCATGTGAAGCCATCCCGGACGTCATCCGTGAGTAGAATGCTCCCTCCTATCCTCCCAAATTCCAGCCTAGTAACCAAGGGATTAGGGTATCTCTCTAACATACAACAACCTTCGGTACATCGGTTTATCGAGCTAATTGACACCAGCATGCAAGCGAGTACGTTCAAACTTATCCACGTGGGCCGGACACAACGCAGTCCTTGTGTGCATAGACGGGGCTACCACCTTGAAGACTCTTTCATTCCTTCACTTTCCACCTAAGTTGCCCGTCCGGCCTTCAATTTCCATTCTCAAACTCAAATCTTAGCATCATGTCCGAAGTGATTGGTCCTATACTACGAGTGGTCTCCGTACCACTCGACGGATCATTGCCCCGATTAGCAAGCATCTAACATAGGTTTACTGATCATGGATAAACAATGTCATACTACATGCTAGGGTTTTTATCACAACTCCAATAAAACTTAATGCATAGTACAAGCCTACAAGCATAGTGATGAAAATAAAAGTCGTAATCATAAAGGTTGTGCACCGGGTTTTGCCTTGACCTTGACCCTGATCAGCTAGTTCACTAGCAGCAACAACTTTTGGATCCTCCTCACCGATCACCGCGTTCACCACCGCAATTACATGATGCAATAGTGACGTTCAATTTTTTTGAAAACAAGAAATAAATACATTATGGAATATGTGAGAATTTTATCAAAACAACCTAGCCACTGTTTATAAAAGAGCTTAGGGTTCAGCGAGGGTTGGTTGCATAATTGCAATTATCAAACTAATTTATTTCATTAACACATATGAAGCATTTTAATCATCATCACATGTGCATGAGAATAAATCACTAAACCTTGCAAAAGCTAGGTAAAATAGCAATTTAAGTGCTTCTGGTAACTATGTACATAATTTGGATGATAATCAAGCTAAGCCCTAAAATTAAAGGCTTTCCAATAATTAATTAAACAATATTTTTTAACCTCCAAAAAGGAAATCAACTTAATTAATTTTTCTCTGATCATGCCAAGCTAATCCAACCCTTAAACAGTACATGTTTAAAGGATTCCAACAAAATTTGGTTTGCAATTTTTCATGCTATAGAGCAGAAGATATGAATTTTTGAAATTTATAGGAATTTGTGATATTTAAAACAAATTCTGGAAAATAGCAAGGCTTTAATAGGCACGCGGGCCGTTCTTCTCCAGAACAGGGCCGGCCTGTGGGCATTGAGGCCCAGCGCACGTGCGCGGCCCAAGGGAGCACGTGGCCTAGCACGCGGGTGCGGCCCAACCAGGCCACGGGGCCAGCGAGCACGCCTGGGCGCATCACGGCGAGCTGCCGCTCGGGAACGGTGGCCGAGGCTCGCCGGCGATGGTACGGCCGCTTGGAAATCGGTCAAACCATCTCGAAAAATTGCACTAAAAATACCGGCGTGTGCAAGAGTTCGATGCGCATCCATCTATAGGGGTCCGAGGTCAAATGCTCACCAGAAAATGGCCGGCGCCTAGACGGGGTCAGACAGAAAATAAGAAGAAGATTGGCAACATGGTAGTGCCAATTTCTGTTATCTGGTGGGAATTCAATTTTACTCAATAGCTGTTTGAGTAGTATACCTATGTATACTATGGGCTTTTACTTATTACCAGACAACCTTCATGGTGAAATGGACACAATTCGAGCAGACTTTTTCTGGCATGGGCTACATAAGAAGAGAAGATACCACATGGTCAAATGAGATGCTTTGTGCACACCAAAAGAATTTGGAGGAATGGGTTTTTTAGACACAAAAACGATGAATAAATGTTTGTTGGCAAAGTGGATATATAGACTCGAATCAGGAGATAATGCACCTTGCATTCAACTACTAAGGAAGAAGTACCTCGGACAAAATGGATTCTATAGTAGTGAACCAGATGGTGGATCACAATTCTGGAGAGGTTTGCATGAGATCAAGGATGTCTTCTTGCAGGGGACTAAGTACACAATAGGTAATGGAAGAAAAATTAGATTTGGGTAGATGCGTGGCTAGAAGAGTGCCCACTGAAGATTGTTTACAATAACATATACAGAATATGTGAACAACAGAACCACAACAGAACCACACTCGTTGCACAAGTATTAGAGGAAGGAAGCTGGAAGTTATCTTTTAGGAGAAACTTCGGCCCTAGAGAAAAGATGGAATGGGATGAGCTGCAATCACAACTGGCAGAGGTGAGACTATCAACAGAAGATGATAACATAAAATGGATGTTAGAAAGATCGGGCAAATTTACGACCAGCTCATTATACAAGCACCTGACTAACCCGGGTGCACAAATACAAAGCATGAATATTATTTGGAAAGCAAAAATACCATTGAAAGTGAAGAACTTTATGTGGCTGCTAAACAAGAATAGAATCCAAACAACAGAACAGTTGAAGAAGGGCTGGAAAGGAAATGAGAAATGCAAATTGTGCAAGGAGCTGGAGACTCCTTCTCATGCAATTTTTGAATGTATTACTGCCAAATACCTGTGGAGTGTGATAGGCAGTTATCTGGGTTGGACAGTAATCCCAAATAAAATAGAAGATGCAAACTTAGAATTAATGAGAGATAGGAGTAATTTTCGAGGACCACTAGATGTAGTAATCCCGGCAGCCTGCTGGACTATTTGGCTAAATAAAAATGATTACGTTTTCCAAGATCGAATCTTGAGTAACCCTGATGGACTAATATATAGAATGGTGGCTTTGTTGCAGAGATGGAGTACTTTGAGTAAAGGAGAAGCGAAGGAGGAGATTCTGCAAGTAGCAAGAAACCTGGAGGGGGTCAAGGAGCTGACCAACCCAACAAGAAGGGTAGGGGTAGGTTAGTTTTGTTGCTAGTAGGCTCTGGCGCTTGTTTGTCGAACATTCGCGGAACATTTCTAGGTTGCTGGAATTGGTGTTGCGTAGCAAGAGGGAGGCATGTGTACTTGTTCTGTAAGCTGGTAACCCCAGCCAAACTTTTGCTTTCGTAATGGTAAAGCAGGGCGTAATGCCTTTTCTCTAAAAAAAAATGGCCGGCGACAAAGCACGCGTGAGCTCGAGGTCTAATGGCGCCCGGCGAGGTCGTTCGCTCGGTATAATCCATCAAATCGAGCGTAGTTTCTTCCTAGAGCTTCAGGGTAGCAAGTAAAAATCGACATGGAGGTTTTATCGATGAAGATGGCCAGAAGGTGGTGGTTGACGATGGAGTTCGTCACGGTCAAAGTCGGTGCCGGGGAAGAAGTCCGAAAATCATCCTTCTCGCACGGGAAAAATTGGGGAAAAAGGGTTAGGGGGTGCGGCTTGAAGTCGCGCACGCGAGGATGTTGGGGAGAGGCGCCGAGACTCACCGGAGTTGGTGGATTTGACGGGGAGGTCGGCGGCAGCTACTGTTGAGGCTGAGATAGAGAACGGATTAATACTCCTAGCTGAAGGCATCTTTTGCGACGCGGTTTGGCTGGGAAGAAAAAGGGCGAGCTCGTGCTCACGGTGGTGCGCAGTTGATTTGGTTGGAGGCGAAGCGATGCAGCCGGGCGGCGAGCAGCGGCGGCGGTAATGGCGAGTTGTGCTAGTGAGACAGGGAAGAAAAATGGGGAAGGAGCAGGGAGGAGGAGACTGGTTTTGAATGCCTTGATTACTGGAGGAAGAAGATAAGCAATAGACACGAAATTGTTGGCAAGTTATAATGGAGCACTACATCGACCTTTTATAGACCAGGAAGAGCACGCGTCCGTTACCCAGTCTTCTCGCACCGATCCAAGCGACGACTCGGCCTACGCCATATCCGAGCTCCACGCTCCAACACTCCTCGTGCACCACCAAACACGTAATTCAAGCAACTGACTCCAAGAACTTCGCGCAGCACTCCTGCCAAACCAGCTCGGGGCGTCCCCGCTACAGCTCTCCTGCAACCTTCGACTCGACTTAGACACACACCTGAGCACGATATGACGTGTTCTGGACTTTGAACTGGTGCCGCAGCTAATCTGCACACACACATACACGAATACACACCTTGACATCAACCGTGTACACGACAGACTCCTATCACGAGGAACACAACATGAACAACCATGTCAAGGTTATTCCTAACAGGGCCCGCCGCCGTGGAGGTTCTGGTGCCCAAGTTCCAGGAGCGGTTTTTTTTTAAAAAAAATCAAAAACGCAGGAGAGCTACGCTTCATTGCAATAGAGAGAAAAAGTTTGGTCCCTCACATCGCCCTAGTCTCATACGGGACCAGATATAAGAGGCGTTACTCATCCAATAAAACAACATACATTGGAAAAAAACTTGACCACAACTACTAGGACCCGGTTAAGTCAAGAGACCAACCCCGCATAGAACCAGAGCCTGCAAATTTTTTGCGCCTGCCATACCCCATAGACAATATTCATCTTTGAATTCCCTCAACAATCCCTGGATTGATGGGCTACTACCATCAAAGACACAAGCGTTTCTATGTTTCCATAAGATCCAGGCTCCCAAAATGATTAAAGAGTTTACCCCACGTTTGTCTTCCTTCTTAACCTTCTTCATAGTCTTGCGCCACCATTCCGTGAAACTTTGTTCCCGTCGCCGAGGAACTACACTTGCAAGGTTTATGGAGCTGAACAATTTGAACCAAAATTCTCTCGCCAAAACACATCCCACGAGCAAATGGTGAATTATTTCCTCCTCTTGATCACACAATGGACATTTCTCCGGGTGCGGTAGATTTCTCTTAGCTAGCCGGTCTGCCGTCCAACACTTATTTCTAATAGCCAACCGGAGGAAAAACTTGCACTTGGGGAGGAGCCCAAGTTTTCCACAAGCGCTTCGTTGACGCCGGTTTTTGACCAAGGGACCCATTGTCGGCGACTATAGGTCAAAAGAGGGCCGGTGGGCCGAAGGCCGACGGCCGCATGGACGAGTAAGAGGCGCGTCCCTCCCGGGAATCGTGCGCGGATGCCAACAGTAAGAGCATAATATTGATGGGCCCGGCCCACGTTGTAAAATTAGAAATAATAGTTTAATTTTGGAAAAAAGATCCTAGTCGGTTAGGAAATCGGCCCGAAGAGGGTCCGAGTAGGATTCTTTGTGCCGGGTATAAATATGTACTCGGGTGTAACATGTAAACTCGATTCACATCCAATACAACTTTCGGCGCATCGCCAAACCCTAATTTTCTCGTCAAGTATCTATCGTTTTCGCGCGGGATCCTCGGGGCTCCGGTCGACGATACGTTGGCTTGATAAGGTAATTATGTTGTCTAGTTCTCGGCGCATTGTTCGTAATTAGATGCCTTAATTACTAGTTATCCGGCGACCGGATCTGTTCTTGATCGTCGTAGTGAGTACCGGCCGGGATGAGTCAAGTCGACCTGGTCCGGGCTCGTGGTGGAGGTAGTTTGACTTGTCCCGCCTCCCCGTCCCAGCCTTTGCTCGCAACGCCGATTGGCTCGGATCCGGTCGTCCGAGTCACAGTAGCCGCTATGAGAATCCTTTTACATCTTGGCCGATTCGATCGTGCAGATTCAGTTGACGTGTCCCGTGTTTGCCTTTGCGATAGTTGACTTGTCCTAGGCGCATGCAGCCGATTAGCTAGGGTGTAGATCTACTTTCATAGTTAAGACGTTTATGATTGTGCTTGTCCCGAATCGGCCGGGCGTGCGCGGTCGTTAGACCTGGTCCGACCGCGTGCCATCGGTTGACTTGTCCCGTTGGAGCGATCGGTCGATTCGGATCTCGTGTGATTGTATTTGTCTTACTCGTTCTTTCGGAGTGTTTAGCCGATTGTTTATCACGTTCATTAGCTGTTTTATGTTCAATTAGTGCCAAATCTGTTAAAGCTGCCTTTGAACCCGAGTTATTAGTATGATTTCATTGATCATCATTATCCATCTAGGTAGATCTAATAACTCACCGTTATAATCGATGGCAGAATCGGCCGGATGCCCGATCGGCCGATTTATCGCTCCGATTGATGATTGAACCATCCTTTTGCTATCAAATTAATTACATCCCATTAACAATTACCTTGTTTATATTTTATTCGATAATGCATCCCCGCAAAGTCTTAATGATTTGATTGCTCACCGACGAAATCGGCTGCTAGCCACCGATCACATGTTATAGCGTCGGCCGATTTCGTATCGTTTGTATCACAGTTCGCTTGCCTGGCATTTAATATATAAATGGATGGGCCGTGTTGTTCCCTGTCGATGGTCGATTTTGTCTATCTTACGCCGTAAATCGGCCACGGCTGCACATCGGCCTATCCGGGCCGATGACCCGGAATTTTACACTTTTTATTGTCTTTGTTGGTTTGCAGGAAAACCATCCGGCACGCACCAGCGCACACAAGAATCGGCGAGCCGAGCCGGTCCGTTGGGAGCACGTGGCCCTCGCTCGACCGGGGTTTCGGTGGACTCTCCGGACAACGGTGTGTTGGCGACTTTTGACGTCAACACACTTTTTGGCACGCCCAGTGGGACCGAAGCAATCAAGATCAAGATGTCGTACATGCAGGCTGTCGGGGAGGACGGAACACCAATGGTTGATGCTGAAAATCGGCCGATTTTTGTTCCGGTTCCTCTCAGGACGGATGGCAAAGGGCATGGAGAAGTTTCGATGACAACGAGGTTTCGGCCTGGGGAAAGATGACGACGGAACAAAAGCTGCAGTACCAGGAATACCTGGCCGAAGCAATGAAAAAGTACTTTCAAGCCCCGAAAGTGACACGTGGCGAGTGGCCACAAAAGGAGACATCCCTCGATTCTCGCATCCGGAAGAACTAGACCAAATCAAAGCCCGGAGACTGCCGGATGCCAACCAACTCGGTGATATGGTCAACTCGTCCGTTCATCGGGCCCTAATCAATCAATCGGGCGTGTTGACCAACACCATCGGGAATTTGATCAAGGACACGATTGATGGCAGATCGTTCATCGAAGGATATTCGGACCTGCATACACTCAGCCTTTTGGCGCTCTCGTACGGCCGATTCAGGGAATCGGCCTCCGTAATACCACACCGCCAGCAGGGTTTCAGCCCCTATACGGCATGCCACCTCACCTATGGCCTGGCAAGGACGATGCAAACGCAAGTACCAAGTACAACCCAGCCAGGCAAAGAGGATGACAAGTGACCCCAAGAAGTCGGTGACGGAAAAGGGCGATAAACAAGATGTACAACCGCCGACTTCGAGTCGGGGCAGCAACCAATGTGGCAGCGGCCCCGCAGATGGCACAACGAGCCCAATTTCTTCTACGTACCAAATACCGGCCCGAGTAGAATTGAGAACTCACCCACTATAGTACGGCCAATATCCGGTATTCCGCAGCCGACCGCATCGGCTGGGGGACAAGGATTCATGATCGGACGGCCGATCCAATCGGCCATGAATTATGGAATCGCTCCGCGTACACTCGTTCCCGGCTGCCGGCACCGGGATTTCGGAAACGGCCAGTCGGTACACCCGATCGGGGGCAGCCCAACACAGCTTATATGACGGGAACCGGATCAGCAACTCGCTGAACCCAATGATATGAGTGGCCTCATGGCTAAGATCGCCGATATGATGAAAGATCGGCTCGATTTGAAGCCTAAGGAGAAAAGTGCATCGTATCGGCGACCTTACCCCGATCGGATGGATTCCGTGGCTTTACCCAATAAGTATAAAACTCCTAAGTTCTTCAAGTTTTCTGGGCAAGATAATACATCAACTATGGAGCACATCAGCCGATATGACGCACAGCTTGGTGAGGCGTCTACTCAAGAGGCTTTGCGGGTTAGACTATTCCCACTCGTCATTGTCCGGATCGGCCTTTTCATGGTTTGCTTCGCTATCGCCTGGTTCTATTCAGAGTTGGGCCGATCCGGAGAAAAGGTTTCATTCGTACTTCTTCACGGGCATTATCGAGCTTAGTTTGTCCGATTTAATGGCGGTGAAACAGAAAACTGGGGAATTAGTGGCCGATTATATACGGAGGTTCAGGACTCGAGGGGACGATGCTACAATCTGAACTTGACAGAGCAGCAGCTGGCCGAAATCGCTTATGCGGGGCTATTCTCTAACATCAAAGAAAAGTTTACCCCACATGAATTTGATGGGCTAGCACAACTGACCCGTAGGGCGCTTGGCCAGAAGAAAATATCCAGCTCACCAGGAACCGGCGGTATCGGACAGCCTTATGCCGATTTCGACAATGAGGATGATGAAGAGGAAATTAATGCAGTTGAGTGGACTAATAACAAACGGCCGATATTTTCTCCGCATGTCAAACCTAAGGAGAAAAAATATGATTTCGATTTATCTAAGGTCGACGAGATATTTGATCACCGTCGCTGGAAAAGAAGATCCAGACTTTCCCCTCATCACAAAATTCCTACGCCGGAAGAATTGAAGAAAATGGCTAAGTGGTGCAAGTGGCATGGAAATTCGCATCATAACACCGTTGATTGTTATGCCATGAGAGATGAAATCCGGAGGGCAGTTGACAAGTGGGGTATTGCGAGCGGCCGATGTAAAGAAGAAGATGAAAGTTGATGGACACCCTTTCCCGGCTAATACGATGTACATCAACACCATCGGTGGTGGATCGGCTGGTTTCATACGCCGATATGAGAAGAAGAGAGAGAGGGAAGAAAGTGCTCGGATGGCACGTGAGCAGGAATTTGTCGGCCAAAGTCGGCAAGTACGGACGAGGCGTGATCGGCCGAGATTTTGACCCACACCGGGCTTGTCCTTTCTTTCGATCTGCTGGGACCAAAACATGAAGCTTCTATCTATCGAGAACTGCCCGCAGTGCATTGGCCGTGAAGAGTATCGTGATGACGGGTCATCAAGTTCCTAGGGGCGGCCGGTTGGTCGCAACTACGATTCACGACAATCGGCCCCCGTAAGAGCGATCGGCCATGATCACGGCTATGATGAACGGAGATACGCCGTGCCGAAGAGAACTTCCGTTCACGATCGACCGGGGCCAATCAACGATGAAGAAGAGTTTGCTCGGCAATACCACGAAGAACAGTGGTGTCCCGGTGGTTTGCTCAATAAAACCCGTAAGAGGAGGCTCCGAGAGAATGCGCCGTCGAGAAATTAAGGGTGGACAGTATTACAGAGATGACCAAGATGATGAGTCCAAGCCCAAAAGGGAGTGGAGGCCCAAAGTACAGTCTCGAGTGGTCCGGCTGAAGCCGCAGTAAATATGATATCCCCGACGCCCGGGATTGTCGGATCGGCCATAGAGGACGAATCGGCCGATGAGAATTCGGCCGAGGAAGAACCAGCTTGGGGAAACTTCGGAGATTCTCGTGGACGCCGGAATCAGCGGTATTTGATAAGCCGCTCAACTCCGATCATTTTCATCTCAAGGCATTGTACATTAGCGGTTACATCAATGGGTCGCCGATGAGGAAAATGTTGGTCGACTGAGGAGCGGCGGTCAATGTTATGCCAATTACTACATACCGCAAGCTCGGGAAGACGCCGAAGAAATGATGAAAGCTAATCCGACGCTCAAGGATTACAGCGGGAGAAGCCAAGATGTTCGTGGAGCCGCGATAATGGAGATCACCGTGGGCAGCAAAACCATACCCACCACATTTTTCATCATCGACGGAAAAGGTGCATACACAACTTTGTTGGGGAGAGACCGGATTCATGCCAATCGTTGCATTCCATCGACCATGCACCAGTTGCTTGATTCAATGGGTCGGCAACAAGGTCGAAATCGTGCGGGCCGATAAGTCCGTAACTATCGCAACCGCCGATTTCGAGTTTGCTGGTCCGGAGAGCCTCGCCTTGTTTCTCGGGCACGTATTGGGACGTGGAGGCCATAAACATCACCAACGACGGAGTTATTGTGACCGGGGGTCGGTACTCCCGGCTGCTCCGATGGGCCCTACAGAGAATTGACGGACAATCGGCCGATCGACACTCACACCGGGGATATAATGAATCGGCCGATTGACGAACCGAAGACGGGAAATTAGGCCACGGTTTTGTGTCGACCGACGAATTAGAAGAGGTAGATATAGGGGATGGAGACAAGCCTCGGCCGACATATATCAGCAAGAAAGTGTGTAAAAAAGTAAGAGATGAGTTAGTGGCCTTATTGAAAGAATATAAAGATTGTTTTGCTTGGGATTATAGCGAGATGCCCGGTCTCAGCTCGATCAATCGTTGAACATCGGCTACCCACCAAACCTGGATATCGGCCGTATAAGCAGTGGGGCTCGGAAAATTGACCCTAGGTATTATGAAGCCGTCAAAGAAGAGATTATCGGATTATATGAAGCCGGTTTTATCAGTGCCATGCCGATATGCAGAGTTGGTTTCCAAGTATTGTACCGGTGGAGAAGAAAAATGGGAAGATGCGGGTCTGCATTGACTTCAGGAATTTGAATAAGGCGACTCCGAAAGATGAGTACCCGATGCCAAACGCCGATTTGTTAGTTGATGCAGCCGCCGGCAACAAAATTTTAAGCTTTATGGATGGAAATGCTGGGTACAATCAGATTTTTATGGCCGAAGAAGATATATCGAAGACAGCTGTTCGATGCTCCCGGAGCGTTGGGATTATATGAGTGGGTTGTTATGACCTTCGGCCTAAAAATGCTGGTGCCACGTATCGTAGAGCCATGAATTTTATATATCACGATTTGATCGGCCGATTGGTGGAAATTTATATTGATGATGTTATGGTGAAATCAAAATCGGCCGAAAGTCATGTGGCTGATCTCGGAGAAGTGTTGAAGAGGACAAGACAAGACGGTCTCGAAGATGAACCCGCTCAAGTGCGCTTTTGGTGTATCAGCTGGACAATTTCTCGGGGTTTATTGTGCATGAAAAGGGAATTGAAATCGGCCCCAAGAGTATTGATTCTATCGTAAAGCCGGAACCACCGACGAACAAAACAAAGCTCCAATCCCCAATCGGCAAGATCAATTTTATTAGACGATTTATCTCAAACTTGTCCGGTCGACTTGACGTATTTACGCCATTATTGAAACTCAAGGCCAATCAAGAATTTCGATGGGAACCGATCCATCAAAGGGCTTTAGAAGATATCAAGAAGTATTTGATGTCCCCGCAAGTGATGGTTCCGCCGAAGTCGGCACACCCTTTAAGTTATATTTATCGGCAGATGATAGGTGCATCGGCTCGCATTGACTCAGAACAGGAGGGAAAAGAACGGGTCATATTTTATCTCAGCCGCAAATTAATTGATGCAGAAACGCGGTATCCGGAGGTGGAAAGGTTATGTCTCTGTCCGTATTTTTCATGCACAAAACTAAGACATTATCTATTAGCCGAGGAGTGTACCGTGGTTTGCCAGGCCGATGTCGTAAAATATATGCTATCGGCCCCGGTACCCAAAGGCCGGTTGGGCAAATGGATGTTGGCAATTGCAGAGTTTGATCTAGGCCATGAATCGGCCAAAGCAATGAAAGCACAAGTATTGGCCGACTTAATAGTGCAACACGGTGAACACTCGGCCAAATACGTTGAGCCAATGCCATGGACGGTGTTCTTTGATGGTTCAATTTGCAAGGAAGGAAGTGGAATCGGCTTGGTTGTTGTGTCGCCTCGGGGGCAATACGTGGATACTCTATTACAGTAGAGGCGCACACCAACAACTAAGTCGAATATGAGGCAGTATTAAAAGGATCGGAACTACTCGTCGATGCCGGGGCCGATTTTGTGGAAATTTTCGGCGATTCCTTGTTGGTCGTGAGTCACCTGGCCGACGAGTATGAGTGTAAAGATGAAATATTATTGCAATATCATAGAAAGTGCCGTAAGTTAATGAAAAGATTCAAGTGTGTTAAAATCAGCCATATACCAAGAGAGCAGAACTTCGAAGCAAATAACTTGGCTCAACTAGCATCCGGATATCGGCACGCCGAGAACAGCTTGGAAATAGCCAATATTGAAGAGGCCGATTGGCGCACGTAAATTCGAAGTTTTTTGAGCAATCCATCCCAACCTACAGATAAGAAGATAAGATATAAAGCCTTGAAGTATGTTCTGTTGGATGATCAATTATTTTTCAAGACAATTGATGGGGTGCTTCTCAAATGTATTGATGACACCGAAGCCAAAGTGGTAATGAGCGAAGTACATGATGGGATTTGCGGAACGTATCAATCGGCCCATAAAATGAAGTGGCTGCTAAGGCGAGCTGGTTATTACCGGCCGACAATGTTAGCCGATTGTTTTAAATATTATAAAAGTTGCCAAGATTGTCGAAGTTCGGGCCTATACAGAGGGCACCTGCGTCGGCCATGAATCCAGTGATCAAGCCTTGGCCGTTCGGAGGATGGGCCATGGATATGATCGGCCGGATAAATCCAAGCATCAAGCAAAGGACATCAAGTACATATTGGTAGTTACAGATTACTTCACAAAGTGGGTTGAAGCGGCACCTTATTGCAAAGTCTCGACGGCCGACGTGATAACGTTTGTTAAGGAGCATATCATTCATAGATTTGGGATTCCGGAGACGATCACGACAGATCGGGGATCAGTATTCACATCGGACGAATTTCAATCTTTTGTTGAAGAAATGGGGATTAAATTGATTAATTCGTCACCATATTATGCCCAAGCCAATGGTCAAGTCAAGCAGCGAATAAGAGTTTGATCAAGTTAATCAAGCGGAAAATACAAGAGCATCCTCGTAAGTGGCACATGAAATTGATGGACGCTTTGTGGGCTTATCGTATGTCACGACATGGGGCCATGCAAGTCACGCCGTATCAGCTTGTGTATGGGCACGAAGCCGTATTGCCATGGGAGACAGCTATCGGCTCCGTAAGGGTTGAATTGCAACAAAAGCTATCGGCCGATCAGTACCACGGGTTGATGATGGATGAATTAGAAGACGTGGTACAAAATCGGCCGGATGCATTGGAAAAGATAGAGCAGAATAAGGCGAGGGTCGCCCGCCATTATGATAAGAAGGTTGTGCTGAAACAGCTTTAAAAAGGGCGATCTGGTCTCGGAAGCTTAGGATGCCGATCGGTGTGAAGGATAATCGGTTTGGTAAATGGTCGCCTAATTGGGAAGGACCTTATTTGATTAGCCGATCGGCGCCGTGTAATGCATATATTTTGAAAGAATTAGCAGGGGAGGAATTCGGCCGAGCACTTAATGGGAAGTATTTGAAGCAGTATTATCCTAGTATTTGGATTAATTCATAGTGTTCGGTCTAAAAGGGACTGCAGCCGATGTCGATGCACATCGCCTTGAGACAGCCGATATCGAGAGTATCGCCCTTAGCCGTAAAGCATGTAAGCAAAACGCAGGAAGTAATGGACAAATGAGTTACAGCTGGTGTTTTAAGCATCGTCTTCGGATGGCCGATATTATCGTATATCGCCCTTAGTACAAAAAATATTTACAACAAAAGATTGTTTAAGTCCTATTACATCTAAGCGTAGTCGACGGCCTCGGCGCGGGACAGAAGGTCTTGGATGGCAGATAAGGCGCGGGCCAGCATGGAGTCAAGTTTGGACATGACCGACGAGTCATCTTCGATGGGGCCGACATCAGCATGCGCCGCGGCAACCATCTTATCGGCCGCTTGGATTGCCTCGTCCGTTGTCTTTTGTTGGGCCGCCACATCAACCGCCAATCGTGCAATGATGGCTTCTAAAGTCGCCGCATCCTTCTCCTTGAGAGCCGGCGCTGCTCTCAAATCGGCAATCTCCCGATTGATTGCTTGCGGTTCGCCCTCGCCGATTTGAGAGTTGCTCTTGCATCTCCAGGGTCTTGCGGGCCTCCTCCTCGAACGCTTGATGGAGTTCTCGGCGAGTAGTGCAGCTTGCTGTTGCTCCGCGTGGCGAGCTAGACGCTCGCCGGGCACGGATGAAATCCATTTGCCGAGCACTCCATGTATGCTACGCGGTGTAGAGCATCGCGCACATCATCCGGGAGCTCAGCCCGGATTTCCAAGTACCGCTCCCGGATAGAGTGGGCGTCGGCCACCAAGCCTTCAACCGATGACACTTCAAGCCGGCGCGCGATTTCGGTCATGGTGATAAGACCAGCGGAAGATACCGAAATCGGCGCAGACGAGAGAAGCCGAGCGCCCGAAATACCAAGAAGAGTAGGATAAAACTAATGATCAACGACGAATCAAGGAGGAAATAGTAAAAACAGACCTGCGAAGCGTCGACGCGAAGCGGCCGGACGTCCATCGGCCGTGCCATTGAACCCACAGGTTCGTGTGTTCCAAGCAGCTCTCGGCCGGCCGATCCACCTTCACCGGCGACATCCTCGGAGGCGGCATCAGCGACGCTCCGCCGGCCGGCTCATCGGCAGCATTACCTTCGGGAGAAGCCGCGGGCGGCTCCCGGCCGCCCGATTCTTCGTCGCCAGCGGTGCCTTTGGGAGGAGCCGTGGGCGACACATGGCCGGCTTGTTCGGCTTCGGTGGCGGCCTCGGGAGACGCAGGCCGATCCGAGTGAGTTGGGCTCTCCGTAGGATTTGGATCGGCTCGGCTTGGTACGACCGCAGGCTCCGGAGCTGTTTGAGTCGGCCTTTCGTGCGTCGGCGTCTTGGCCCGTGGAGGAGTCGGCAGGCGGATCGGCCTATCGAGCGTTGGCGTCCGAGCCCGAGGAGAAGGGACCGCCGATTCCTGCTAAAAACTCATAATTAGATGGCATGTTAAGTGAAAAGGAATCGGCGATCATGCAATAACAACCTCGACGCAGCGGAGACGGTTCGCTATAGTAATCCGGGTCGACGAGCGCACAGTGCCGCTTTAGCGACGCGCGGTATCGCTTCGGGGCTCCGAGTCGACCCCGCAGCCGGCACATTAGCCTTCCTCTTTTGGGGACGGCCGTTTTGGTTTTGGCCTTGCGGACAGCTGGCGCCCTCGACTCATCGCCGCAAATGCTTGAGCGGGAGTGCGGTCGGTGAAGCCGATATTTGGAACGATTGGGCTCGGTAATAAATATGCAATCGGCCGGCCATCGATGCTTTGGGTCGGCGGCTCCTCCGAGTCCGACCGAAAGAGAAGAGACAAGGATGAGCATTTGGAGTGGCCGATTTCATTTACAAAATCGGCCTTACAAAAATGCATCAGCTACACGTACCTCGGCGAAAGGTTCTTCCAGGACTAGGCCGGAGAAGAAGGAAGCGGTGTTCCGGCTGCGAAGGTGCCGGTTCCACTCACCCCACCAACGGTCAAAAAGGCGGGTACTCCGGGCGCCGGGAAAATCCGGCCAAGTCACCGGTGACGATATCGGCGGTACGGCCGATGAGCCGCTTCCACCGAATGGCATTGTCGACGGCAGCCCGCGCCTTTATCCGCCCCACATAGAAGAGGTCGGGGGCAACCGGCCGAGCCGAGTTGACGGGCCGATATCGACGGGTGGTAGAACTCATAGGAGCGGAAGGCCTTGCTCCCAGCCGATGAGTCCCGTCGGCAGCAGACGTGGGCGGAGGCAAGTGGTGAAGATTTTGATTGCTTCCCCGTCGGCCGTCGGGAAAGTTGGGTCGATCAAAAGGGGGTGTCGTACTCCCTCTCGAAGAAATCAATGTACGGGTACCAGTCCGTACTTTCATCGTTGAGGCCCTTGTAGAAGGCGGCGAACCAATACGCCGGGTTCTTGTCCGACATGGCCGCCCCCGGTGCCATGGATAACGCCTCCCCGAAAGAGATGCACCGACCGAACCGGGCACGGCCGATTCGGCGTAGTCGCCGGGGAAGCGGAGCACGCCGAGATCCGGATTGATGGCCTTGGTGGTATGGAGGGTCAACCACATTTGAATAAACCACCAAGGGCCACCTAGGTTTTTGATCGATCGGCCGGCGTGCAGCTCCACCGAAACCCGGTGAAGAAGGAGGTACGCCGACCCCGTAAGATACTTGCCCATGGGAAGGGCATGGCTGTCGGCCGATACATCGGCCATCGGCAGAAAATTGTTTGTGGGGCTCACGCCGACCCCACAAAAGAAGAAATGGTCAAGCCACATGTTGAGGAAGGCGACATGTTCGCGGCGATCGACCGTGCCGTGCCCCTTGTTGTAAGTCCGAATATAGCCCTTCCAGCCCCCGGTGTCTTTAGGGTTGATCCGGTGGGAGGACTTAATGCGGACAGCGTCCGGAGTGGCCTCCGCCGTGATGTTCGGATCGGCCAACATGATCGTATCCAATAAGGTCATGGTAGCCGGCCGTGGCCGAACATGAAGCAGCTTCAGGGCGTCCGACCGTAAGTAGCAAGCGGCCGCCAAGCAACGGTTCATTCTTCTCGGTGATCGGCCGGAGACAGCTTGATGGCGTGGGCGATGCCGATGTTGGCCCAACCTTGCAAATAGACGGCCGACACCCGTTTATACCAATCACGCCATCCTCGCGACGGGGTCGGCCATGACCGGAAGTCGTTGGCCCACTCGGCCGATAGCGGGGATCGTTGCCGAAACGGACCCCGATCCGTTTCGGCACGGATGAGATCCGTGGGGTCGGGATCGCCCATAGGACCCAAGAAGAAATGAGTCGGGATGTTGGACGGAATAACGACTTGGTTCCGGATCTCCTAAAAACAAGAAATAGGGCTAAAATGAGAAGCGGAACGGGAAGAAGATAAATTGTGAAAATGAACAAGAACAAGAACGCGAAAAAAATTGCAAAGGTAGAAAAGAGGGATGCCCGAATGTACATTACATCCGGAACGGCGTTGGTGGTGGCGACGACGCGGCCGGCGGCGGCGGCCGCAGCAAGCAGCAACAACAGGGTTCATGGTCGCCGGAGAAGAAAGACGGCGACGGCGCGATGAGAAGTTGAAAAGGCTCGAGGAGGAAAAGGTCGCCGGAAACAGAAGAAGATGAAGGCCAAGGAGAGGAAGCAGATGAGAAATGACCGGGGGTGGCCCCGGGTTTTATGGAGGAGTGACGGGCAGTAAAACCGGCGCGATAAAAGAGAACGGATCGGTCCGACGCATGCGTTGCATACCCCGGACCGGGGGACATGTGTTGACGCCGGTTTTTGACCAAGGGACCCATTGTCGCCGACTATAGGTCAAAAGAGGGCCGGTGGGCCGAAGGCCGACGGCCGCATGGACGAGTAAGAGGCGCGTCCCTCCCGGGAATCGTGCGCGGATGCCAACGTAAGAGCATAATATTGATGGGCCCGGCCCACGTTGTAAAATTAGAAATAATAGTTTAATTTTGGAAAAAAGATCCTAGTCGGTTAGGAAATCGGCCCGAAGAGGGTCCGAGTAGGATTCTTTGTGCCGGGTATAAATATGTACTCGGGTGTAACATGTAAACTCGATTCACATCCAATACAACTTTCGGCGCATCGCCAAACCCTAATTTTCCGTCAAGTATCTACTGTTTTCGCGCGGGATCCTCGGGGCTCCTGGCCGACGATACGTTGGCTTGATAAGGTAATTATGTTGTCTAGTTCTCGGCGCATTGTTCGTAATTAGATGGCTTAATTACTAGTTATCCGGCGACCGGATCTGTTCTTGATCGTCGTAGTGAGTACCGGCCGGATGAGTCAAGTCGACCCGGTCCGGGCTCGTGGTGGAGGTAGTTTGACTTGTCCCGCCTCCCCGTCCCAGCCTTTGCTCGCAACGCCGATTGGCTCGGATCCGGTCGTCCGAGTCACGATAGCCGCTATAAGAATCCTTTTACATCTTGGCCGATTCGATCGTGCGGATTCAGTTGACGTGTCCTGTGTTTGCCTTTGCGATAGTTGACTTGTCCTAGGCGCATGCAGCCGATTGGCTAGGGTGTAGATCTACTTTCATAGTTAAGACGTTTATGATTGTGCTTGTCCTGAATCGGCCGGGCGTGCGCGTCGTTAGATCTGGTCCGACCGCGTGCCATCGCTTGACTTGTCCTGTTGGAGCGATCGGTCGATTCGGGATCCGTGTGATTGTATTTGTCTTACTCGTTCTTTCGGAGTGTTTAGCCGATTGTTTATCACGTTCATTAGCTGTTTTATGTTCAATTAGTGCCAAATCTGTTAAAGCTGCCTTTGAACCTGAGTTATTAGTGTGATTTCATTGATCATCATTATCCATCTAGGTAGATCTAATAACTCATCGTTATAATCGATGGCAGAATCGGCCGGATGCCCGATCGGCCGATTTATCGCTCCGATTGATGATTGAACCATCCTTTTGCTATCAAATTAATTACATCCCATTAACAATTACCTTGTTTATATTTTATTCGATAATGCATCCCTGCAAAGTCTTAATGATTTGATTGCTCACCGACGAAATCGGCTGCTAGCCACCGATCACATGTTATAGCGTCGGCCGATTTCGTATCGTTTGTATCACGGTTCGCTTGCCTGGCATTTAATATATAAATGGATGGGCCGTGCTGTTCCTCGTCGATGGTCGATTTTGTCTATCTTACGCCGTAAATCGGCCACGGCTGCACATCGGCCTATCCGGGCCGATGACCCGGAATTTTACACTTTTTATTGTCTTTGTTGGTTTGCAGGAAAACCATCCGGCACGCACCAGCGCACACAAGAATCGGCGAGCCGAGCCGGTCCGTTGGGAGCACGGGGCCTCGCTTCAGCCGGGGTTTCGGTGGACTCTCCGGACAACGGTGTGTTGGCGACTTTTGACGTCAACAGCTTCCAAGGCTCGAATGTGACCGAACCATTGAAATATGCTTTGTATGCCGAACTTGAGGAGTAGCAGCCCGACGCATCCAAAATCCATCTATGTGTGTCCTCTTGTTCATTGAGAGCGATGTCTGCGCAGCAATCTCCCAACCACAGCATTTCCGTAAACCCCTGCCAAGGCAAACCGCTTTGTATGTCTTGCAGCCATTTATCATCCATCAAAGCTTCTGCTACTGTTCTGCTATTCCGAATTCTAGGTGTGACCGCCGCAAAGAGTGTTGGCGCAAGGTTCTGAATCGAGCACCCGTGAAGCCAGCGATCAGTCCAAAACAAAGTGTTGTTACCATTTCCAATGTCGAGGTGACTGCAATGGCAAAGAGAGCAACCACATTAGGGTGAGATGGCAGCTCCAAGTCAATCCAAGGTCTGTCCAGTCTTGTTTTCTTGAACCACATCCATCTCATCTGCAGCGCCCACGCCATGACTTCTAGGTTTGGAATTCCCAACCCACCGAGATCAATTGGCCTCGGTGACCTTATCCCAAGACACCAAACAGCACCCTCCATTGGCCTTATCCCTTCCTTGCCAAAGAAAACCCCTTCTGATTTTATCTATGGCTTTCTCAAACCACTTGGGCACTCCTATCACAATCAGGAGGTAGATCGGCATGGCCGATAGCACAAACCTTACCAAGGTCACATGTCCAGCTCTATGTATGAGTGCTGCTTTCCATCCCGGAAGTTTATCTGCAATCTTTTCTACCCACGGCATCGAGTCTTTCTTCATAAGTATTTTGTTAGAGAGTGGCAGCCCCAAGTATGTGTATGGAAATTCTCCCACTTGACAAGGCAAGTTATTACCGATTAGGTCGGGAGGGACCTCCTCACACCGGATTGGTATGACATTGCTTTTGTGAAAATTCTTCTGCAACCCTGAAGCTTTTCCAAAGATTTCTAGAATCTCTTTGGTGAGTTTAAGCTCCTCCTCAGCCGGTTTGATGAATAAGGCGACATCATCTGCATAAAATGATAACCTCCGACTCGAGACCCGATGAGACAGCTGTTGGAGTAACCCGACACTTCTCGCCTTCACAAACAAACTGTTCAACACATCCATGGTGATAATAAACAACATTGGGGATAAAGGATCCCCTTGTCGAAGATCGCGTTGGTGCTGAATGCATTCCCCTTCTACCGATAGAGAGTTTTGACGATCTGCTGAACCAAAATGAAATTATCATGAATACTACGACCTCTAATGAAAGCGCTCTGATTTGTAGCTATCATGGAATCCAGCAGAGGGGCTAGTCGGTTGGCAAGAATCTTGGTGATCAACTTAGCAAAACTGTGTACCAAGCTAATAGGCCGAAAATCCTTGGCTCTCGAAGCATTATCTTTTTTTGGAATCACGGTGATGAAAGCCGCATTTAGGAGTCCCACCTCTTGCATTTCCTTGCTGTAAAGTGATGAGGGCAGCCATGAAATCAGCTTTGATAATTGGCCCGCACTCTTTATAAAAATGACCCGTGAACCCATCCGGCCCGGGTGCCTTATCCGACGGTAGGGATTTGACTGTTCCCCACACCTCCTCATCCGTAAAAGGCGCATCAAGCAATGATAAATCCATCCCTGCCCTGTGACAAAAATCCAGGTTCAGTGTGATGTCCCGGTGAGATGCGGTGCCGAGCAGCCCTTCATAAAAATCAAACAAATTTTTTTGCTTCTCTTCCTGTCCTGTGGCGATTCTTTGATCATCATCAATCAACTTTGTGATGAGATTTCTCCTCTTCCTGTATGCAGCTTGCTTGTGGAAGAATGAGGTGTTGGCGTCTCCATCCTTGAGATTTCTCACCCTGGAGCGGAGTCTTGCAATTGTACGTTCTAGCGAGGCAAGTTGCAGGCAATGCTTCTTCAACTCCCTGCGCCGTCAGGCCTCATCAGTAGTAAGCTCTCTTCAGTCTTGTGCCATTTCCAAACGGTCTAGTACTTCTCTTGCCATAGCCAGCTGGGACTTGACATGACCAACTCTCTTCGCACTCCATGACTGCAGATCGCGGGTGAGACGCTTCAGCTTGAAGGAGATACGTTCCAGTGGTCCAGCCGGCCTCACCGTTGGAGCCCAAGAGCTCTCAACTGCCTCCATGAGCCCGGCCAGCCTCAGCCAAAAACTTTCAAAATGGAATCTAGTCTTGCCTTGTACTCTGTCCTTCAATCCCAACACAAGCGGACAGTGGTCAGACATCTCTGTGGCGTGGCTTTGAAGCACATAATCTGGAAATAGATCTTCCCAATCCGATGTACAAAAAACTCTGTCAAGCTTTTTTTATAACCAACAAAAAACTCTGTCAAGCTTGACTAGTGTGGGAGAGTCCCTCTCATTCGACCAAGTATATCTCCGGCCAATGAGGGGATTTCTTTCAGCTCTAAATCATTTATAAAACGACGAAACTGACCCATAAGTGCTCTGTTTATATTATCATTGTTCTTATCCTCAGAGCTGAAAATCATGTTAAAATTGCCAGCCAACATCCAAGGGCCTGCATAGAAACTCCTCACCTCCCTCAATTCCTCCAGGAAGGCCGACTTCTCTGTGTCTAGGTGAGGCCCATAGATGCCCGAGAACCACCAGGCCTGCTCCCCTTCTGCTTTAAGCTTTACCGAGACTGAATGACGATGAACTCGGTATCCTTCAGATGTCAACCAGTCCGTACGCCAAGCTACCAAAATACCACCCCTTGTTCCTTGCGCCAGCAGGTACACAAATGATTTGTAAACAGGCCCCAAGATGGAAAGTATATCCCGGTCCTCAATATAAGAAAGTTTGGTTTCTTGTAAGCACACAATAACCGGTTTGCATGCCTGCACCATGCGATTTACCACATCCCTACGAGCTTTCTCATTGAGTCCGCGCACATTCCAAATCAGAATATTATTAGACGCCATTTAGATACACATGGATCAAGACCTTGACAAAGAGCACTTAAGACTCTTGTTCTCACCTCCACTTCCGGAGGTGCTTCAAAACCAAAGAAAGTGGCAATGATTTTGACATGCGCATGACACAGTGGGTTGTCAAAAACTCGTGCATACTTATCCAAGGCCTCCCGTGTCACCTTGTTATCAGCCTCCGCGAACCCGAGCTGGCGACACACGTTCGCCGCCGCTTCATGGCCCGCATCTGGCCCTGCCTCTGGAGCGAGATGGGCCACCCGGTTTTACTTCCTCGCCTATTGCCGTTCACCTGCACCAGCACTGCACTGTGGCTAGGAACAGATGCTTTCTGAATGGAATCTTAGCAGCCGTATGCACAAAGAGTTTCTCTCTTTTTGTTTTTTTGAAAGGAAAATAGCATTTTCATTAAACTGTATGTGCCGCAGACTCGTGCTCAACCATAACTTGGATACAACCAGGGACACTGTCCAGGAAAGGATCAATGTTGACATCACACGACGCTCCTAAGCTTGCTAATGTATGAGCCACCTCATTAGAGCTTCGTGGGACATGAACACTCACCCAAGAGATAAAATATCATGCAACAAGTCCTTTAGCTCTATTACTAAACCTACCGCCTAACTGATATTAAAATCTGAAGAGTAGACTGCTTGTTTCACCATCAAAGCATCAGTCTCTAAGATAATTTTCCCAATACCCAGATGTGCTGCTGCCCTCACCCCATTAATACACGCCAGAAGCTCGCCATGGAAAGCTTCCTGACAGTAATGACTTGCTCCACGCCCTGCTAGGACAATATCACCTTCATGATCACGTATAATGAACCCTCAACTCCCAGTTTTTCTTTCTTGGTCTAGGAGTGTTTCTCTTAATTACTTGGCGCAAGTTTTGTTTTTTAACCTTGGTAACGACTACTTGTCGCTGAAACTTGAGACATTAAGGCTAAAGGCCAACGTTACATGAACGGGAGTTTGCTCTGTTGGGCTGGGTCCACAGATAAAAGCAGTGGCGGAGGACGGGAAAAAAATAAGGTGTGGCGGAGTTGCTAGCACAAACTGCGACCAACAAAAAAAATACACTTTACATGTACAATAATTCGCTAATGCTATTATAAAATATAGCTATTGTGATAATTTGACCAACAAGAAAAATACACTTTACTGATTCAAATGACTATTGTGGTAATTTGACATAAAAAGAATTAAAGATACAAGTGAGGTCGATAGACAAACCAGCAATGAAGCTTCAGTTGCGTCTAGGTTTAGGAGACTTAGGCAATTGCATTTGCCTAGTTTTCTTTTTCTGGAATGCTTTCTTAATTTTACCAAGATCAAGTCGTTTGAATATTTCTCTTTCAATAGCTTCTCAAATCTGCAATCCACAAATAATACAGTAAATGATTAAACAAACATATTGATAATTTTATAACAAGTAGACAATGGAAAATACTTGCCTTTCATTTTTATCTTATCCTTTCCTTTCTTATGCATCTTCAATTGTCAATTCTTCAGCACACAAGACACAAGACAGCAGGTCAATGCTACGAGCCTTTGAAGTTCAATCGATCCTGATCGATTGCAAGTGATAGGAACAAATTAGCAAGCAGCCAAGCATACTGCACACATCTAGGATCTAGCTATACGAGATTAAACTAAACTTCTAAAGAAAAACTCAAAAAGGGATAGATAAAGGTAAAGGGAGTGATCTGTGATCATACGACAATATTGAACTGGTCACTTTTGCAATTCCAGCAACGCGCAACAGGCGACGGCGACGACGATCACTGCGCCGAGCTGCCGCCGCCGACCTGCAGAACCTAAGGTTCCGTTTGTACTCGGCAAGTCACAGGAGTTGATGATTTTTTCCCACGAGAACGGCAGCGGTCGAAGATAGACGCAATCACGATCTCCGTGAGGCTCGCGACGGTTCAATTGCTTCTCAAACTCGATGCACCAGCAAAGCCATCTCCAATGGACTTTGGGCCATAGGCCACAATGATAGTAGCCCAATAAAATAAATTTACTAGTTGCTACACGTCAGCCCATGCCTAGAGTCTAAATAAGAAAACGCTTCGCAGGTCATCGTCTTCGTCGCTGCTCCCGTGAGCTTGCAGGTCGATGATGGCAGGATACACTACGGAACATCGGATTGGATGATTAACTAGGGATCTTGACGCGAAAATCAAGGTATGGCGAGCGCCCTACCTCGCCATACCGAGAGCTCCGCCACTGTAAAAGAGATCTAATAACGCCAACTGGCGGGAGAGGCATCGAGAGGATGCCACGGGAAGAGGGTCTTGGAAATATGTCCTAGAGGTAATCATTGAGATCATCATTTTTTTTTTGTATTTCATGATAATTGATTGAGTGTTCCTTGAATAACCATTTAAAGACAACTTGTATTGATTAACAATTATGTGAATATCAAACTCTTTACTTGTATGGTTATTCTAAAAAATGTCCCTAGTCGGAGTTCATGTATGACACACTTGAATATCAAACTAGTACATGCATTAGTTGATAGCTATGTTTCACAAGTCATGGACATGGAGATGTCGAACTAATGGTGTGGGCACACGTATGACATGTTAAGACTGAACCAACTTATTACACAACGTACTCCCTCCATACTAGAAATAAAATTCGTTTTGGACATCATTTAGCATACCAAAGAGAACTTAATTAGGGGATAATTTTCCTTCTATACCCTTATTAAATAATATACTACGTCTTGTTATTTCATAATGAAGCATGCATGCTACTGGTTAGCTGCTCTAGTTCCAAGGCTCGACGGCTTGAGTTCGATTCCCAACACCAACCGATGCTTGTTATTTTTGCGGGGAGAGTTAAATGACCCAGGGTAAAACAGTCCATCGGTGGGCAAAAGAATCAAAACGAATTGATTTTTGAACAACTAGCATGAAGGCTAAAACGAACTTTATTTTGTATATGGAGGGAGTACATGCTTTGTCTTTAGACATGAGACTCGTTGCACGTACTCAAGATGTGAATCAACATACTTAGGAGCTATCCAACGTTACACTCGTAATCGGGTAGTTATAAAGGTGGTTCTCGGGTTTGTCATGAAGCATGTTGTGAGGCATGATCGGTCAAGATCGGATTTGCTCCTCTCTACTTGAGAAAGATATCTCTAGGCCCCTCGAGTGACCAGATCAAAAAATGCATGGCCATGCTAGGGTTAAGAGTTAACCAAGGATTTCAGATCACGAGTATCTACAAAAGGTGGTGAGCTGAGAACTCAACCAAATATCATGAGGCAAAAGGTAAAGTATGTTTCTGGATTGTGGTGGCTCGTCTAAATGATATTTACGTATGTCCGGGAGTTGTCACGTCTTGCTAGAGGCTATTGTCAACTATTGGCCGAGTAGGAGTACTCGGGCCATGTCCACACATACGTGAGCCCATAGGGTCGGACACATAAGGGGTTGGAAGTCTAATGAGGATATTATCCGAATTAGTACACTAATGGCCCTTGTTTGGAAGCCCATTAGTAGGTTCATACGGGGTCTATAAAAAGAAGAGCAGGGCAATTGAATCGTTAACCGTTAGACGCCGCCGCTGCCTTCCCGGACGCCCACGCCCTCATCGCCCTCGCGGACCTAGCAGTCCGGTTCGCGATGCTCCGCTGCCGTACGTGTGAATACCTAGGAGGTTCCGCACCTACTATACAACGACGAGCCGCAAGCCCAAGGAGAGAACGTCTTCGACGGCTACATCGAGAAGGTCTTGAACGACTACGCCGATTCACCGTGCCGATTCTCCGTCGACGTCTCGTTTCACCATGTCTAGTGGTAATTCCGTGATCTATAACCTCAGCAGTTCCTATTATATGGGGTTTTCGTTTTTAAATGTGCTAGTGTAGCCTCCCCGTAGCCCAAAGAGAAGCCGCATCCGTAAAAAGAGAGATGAAAAATGGTTAGACAATTTTCCATTTGTTTCGTCTCGAATCATCCCGTTTCCTAGTGGAATATCAGCCCATTAGGTCCAACTCCAATTCTAGACTTCGTAACTCTTTTTTTTTTTTGAAGAGAAACCGGAGGGGTTGGCGCCCCTACATAACTTTATTTGTACCAAAAGAGTTGAAGAATACAAAGGTTGTATGAAAGGGAAAACAAAACTGAAAAAACTAAAATGAAAAACTATCGGAGAGTGAGACTATATCCATTCTTTGATCTGATCCACATGTTTTGCTCTCGCCCTATGGACAACCATGGCCATCTCCATCTCCTTGAAAAACTTTTGCTTGCAATGTTCCACAGATTGGGTCAACATTGTTGAAGATCCAAGTATTGTGTTCTTTTCGTATACTCCAACACATCAAGATCATGATGTCCGTAAAGAATGGGACTTTGAGCTAAGACATTATCCACTTCGAGTGCTTGTGGTGCTTGCAACCATGTTGGAATATAGATGCCCACTAATTGCCAGCAAGCTCTAGCAAAGTTACACCTTAGGAAAAGATGCTTTAAGGTCTCCTCCTTCTTAAGAATGCATAAGTCACAAGTATAGGATTCCAGTACCATGTTTTTCCTTCTTAGCATTGCTCCGGTGTTAAGCTCTGTGTTGTAGCAAAAGCCAAAAAAGAAAACTTTATGTTTGGGCTAGAATGATGATCTCCATAGCCATCGAAATGAGTGTTGTGTGGGCATGTGATCAATAAGTTACTTGTATACTACTGATGCTTGAGTATTTGAATTTTTGCTTCATGTGTTTCCACATATCTTTTGAATTTGTCAACTGCAAGTCGGTGATAAGTTCATTCACAAGTTCCCATTGAGCATAGGCTTCAACACTTAAGGGTTGATGGAAGAAGTCTGCAAAACTCTGTTCTGCCTTGACTTGGGAGAGTAATACTTGGCTTGACTTTGCAAAGGATAAAAGCTTTGGATATCTCAAGCTAAGAGGGCAACCAACAAAAGAATCAATACGAAGTGAACTGTTGATGCATCTCCTATTTACGCCAAAGATATTCCTTTATCTTTGTCCCTAAATTTCACCATGTCTTGCAAGTAGAAAGAACCCTTTCTTTGTCTTCCTGGAAGTCTATGATTATGATAGTAATTGTCCCATAATAATTTGACCCCCTTCTCTATTATTCATAAATTTCTGAAGTTGTTTGAGCAGCAGAACATTGTTGTCCAAGTCCTCTCTCCGATTTTGGCCTTCCTCTCGGTTTCTGTTGCGGAGGAATGTTTAGATCCACTTAGAAGTCATTTACTTGGTTCACCTCATTGTCAGCCAGTGCATTCTCCAAAGCTGCTATGTCCATGGTGCTTTTAGAAGCTGCATTATTCGAGTCAATCTGAAGTTGTGGAGCTTCCTCTGCATCCACTTCCATGACCTCTAGCTATACAGGTTCTACATTCAAGTCAATTTGATGAGCCCGATTAGCTTCAATCTCCATGTTATGTTCCTCTGCAGCAGGTGCAACATCGGGGATCCGGTTCCGTAGCCATTGCCCCCACTGGGTTTGATCATCATGCTTCGCACATGATTCGATTCCGATCAGCTTGTTGTCCCAAGTGGTGTACCTGCTGGACAAATCCAAAAAAATCGAAAGGCATGACACCATGGACTTGATTATCAACCGATATCATATCCTCATCAGCCGGCAAACCTCCCAATAGTGCTTGCTGCAAGCTCTCACACTGCACTCGTCCACGAAACTCCCTGAAAGACTTCCCCTTCGGTCATAACAATGAACTAAGGTATGTACTGTCGGATCGGTAACTCTAGCTCTGAATCAATATGTGTGTTAGATGCCTTTGTGTGTCAGCCATCCAAACAAAGTAATGGCATTACAAATGTATTCATGCTCTTAATAATCAAGGAGAAATCCTAGTAATAACAGCCAACACCTCCGATTAAAGTTTAGAGCTCTATAGTTTCGTCCCTCATTATGGCTTTGGAAAGAGATAGCAGCATCGCCATACTGAAAGGGGCTATTATTGACATAGAGATCATGGTGATGAACATGATCAAATCTAACCAAAGCCTAACCGAAATGTGAGCACTAGATTTCACAGATTCTAGTGTCCCTATGATCAACTAGAAAATCTCTCGATGACATTGTGGGTAGGAGCAAACATTACCGAGTGAGCTGGATATGGATCAAAGGTGACAATGGCCCAATCTGCATGCCTATGCTCCGGCCTTAAAGTGATTGCTCTAGCCACTAGCTGCCTCCCATGAACTTCGAGTATGATGATATCCTAGAGGTGGAAAGGGGTGAGGGTCAGCCACAGCAGCGCCATCGCTAGAAGTTGTTCTGCGGCGAAAGGGTTCAAAGTCCGAGGTAGAGACTGTGGTGAAGGGTCTTGCTCTAGAACGTGAGATGGACGACAGGCTGCAATTGTCTATTAACTATAGGGTGCGATGTTCCGGTTTCCTGTATGAGCTACTCCGGAGAACTCGCCCACGAGTCATAGACCTTGGGCCCACTTGTGCTGGCCCCATCTATCTATCCATGATGGCTGCGTATGAAACCGAGGTTGAGGTAGCCACACCATCCCAACTACCAGGTCAACCATATTATGGAAACCTCCGGATAGAATCAAAATGACAATATTTTTCCCTTATTCTGTTTGGGACACTTTTCCTTTACATGGTCCGATTCCTAACATACGTGGCACATAATTGGGGTTTCGGCAGCTGTATATTTCATAGCCGAGTTCGAGACACCTAACACAATGCTAGGCCGACCTTGCTGGGTGGACCTTAGTGACACACCCTTTTGGGACTCAATGCAAATAACCCGTTTTCTCCAGATTTGAAATTTGAAACCGAGCACGGTCAGGCCTTTCCTTCCTTACCGCTTGAATTCTCGCCCTTTCTATTGCTCGAGAAATCTGCCTCGTGTTCTTCGCTTCCGTATCCGGCAATGGTTCATCGATCGAACACTGAAGTCCAAAGGAAAATCAACCGATCAAAGACTGTCTTCTTTGAAATTACTCGTGATCTGTTGGGATCCTTCTCCGATTTGGTAGGGGATGGAATAGCATTAGCACCGATGCATCGTCGTTGTCGTCGCCTCCTTCCGACGAACGAGCTTCATCTTATGACAGACTTCTTATTTTTCACGAAAACATTGAGACCCCCTTCACCCCATAGGTGGGAATTAACTTTGAAAGGCGGGGACTCATATGACTTCAGATTATAGATATAGAGTCCAACCTGTTTAAAGAGAACCGAGAAATGAAAGACCCGGTCATCGAGCCGAGCCACAACAAAGGAAGATTTATTACCCCCAAGGAAGATTTGTTGCAGCATAAGTGCTACCGTATCCGCACAGGCGTAATTTTCCAACCAAGAGCACAAAAAAGAAGTCCTTTGATCCCCATTCTTCAAAGAACACCTCCGGGATTGAATTTTTCCTAGATTGTCGCTCTGAAGCCGGATGCCGGGCGCAAGATCCAGGACTCGGGATTCATTTCGCCGGAAGATTAGAGGGATTCATAGTTGGATTTGGAGGAGAGGGTGGCGGTAAGGTGGATTGGGGTGGAGAGTAGTGTGGGGAGAGAGAGAGAGAGCCATTTTTAACAATCTATTTTTGTCTAACTTTTTTTTTGACTAATTTCGTCCAATTCGTTTTCCTTCATGTCATTCTCGTTTTCATTTTCGTCCAACTAATAGCAAATATAAGTGAATTCGGAAGAGGGGTTTATGTGATCATCCTGTGATTTCACATCTATCAATTCACATATTTTGATGTTTCAGTGTTTTCTTTTTGTTTCTTCGTTCCATATTGCCTCATTTTAAATAGAAATAAATGTTGTAGCCGTGGTGGGTGTGTATTGATGAACTTGCACGTTGTTGTGTGAGATGCTTCCCATTTGGTTTGGTATCAAACTTTGTTTTTTAAGAAACACACTTATTTAGAGCATCTCCAACCGTTCTCTAAATGAGGTTCATAAATAGAAATTTAGGATGTGATTAATAAAAATCATTCTCCAACCGTTCTCTATATGAGGTTGCTAAATTTACCAACTCCCAACCCTTGGCCTAAAGGTTGCTACATTTAGCCATATAATTCTTACTTCCTAAAGGGTATTTAAACTATTTAGAAAACGATTATTGAGAACAGTTGGAGTGCATTTCTTCTTTTTACTTCCAGTAGATATAACAACTCTCTAAACCCGTCTTTTGGAGTAAAATTATTGGGAGCTATTGAAGATGCTCTTACACGCACTAAGTTCTCTATGTAGTTATTATTTCAGGAATCTCAAGATTATTCAGTCTTTCAGAAATGCTCATAGGAATAAAGTATGCATATATGTATTTATAGCAGCGAGTGCTTGTATGCGAGTGTATATGGACGTATTGTATTTTAAAAAATTATTTGTGCGATGTTGCCATGCCCTTAGTGTTGGGAAATGGTAAGTTTTTTCACAAATATTACGCGTTCAGCTTATTTATTATTGTATATCAGATCAGATTGACCGCCTAATTTAGCAAAGATTTAATCCCATCCCAATTTGCAGCATTAAAAAAAGAAGAGAGGAAATACTACCCGAGAAAGCCGACCCAGCAAAAAAAAAAAGAGGGGAAGAAACTGCAGCTTACCAGGTCGTCGGGCTTTCTCGGCCAGCGGCCGGTCGCGTCGCGTCACTCGCTAGAGCTCAGGCGGCAGCGCTTCTCGGCGCAGTCCGCAACTTCTGCCGGTGCCACGGGTGGGCCGAGATCCGGCGGTGGAGATGGCGCGGTGGCGGGTGCGGCGCATCGTGCCGCTGCTCACCTTCGTCACCCTCGGGATGATCCTCGGTGAGTCCCCCTCCCTCGCTTCCCCGTTCTCGTCCTCTGCTCGCGTTGCTTGCTTGTGCTCTTGCTGGATCGAGTTCGAGCATACCGTGTCTCCGGCTTGAGGTCGCGAATTATTCAGCATACCGAAGGAGGTTGATTTGGTTTCATCGCTCTGCGGTAATGGTAGGTACGGTCCTGCGGGATTGCCCGCATTCCGGCTAAACGCGGCTCCTTTGGGATCGATTAGCAGCTGTTATTTGAAATTGTACAAGATTCCGACCGCATTTGAGTGCTGGGGCCGTAAGCAGTTATATGTGTAGGACTAGATGCAGATTGGATGTTAAGATGAATTTGTGCTCTCATTAATTTATTTGAGCTTGGTACGAAACTGTTGTTATTGTTATGAGCTCCTTGAAAAGTGATTGTAACAAAATTTTGGGAGCTGAGACTGTTTCTCTCTTATTGGAGAACTAAATTCTGTGTTGTAACTGACTGTTGTCCTGATGTTACAAATTTGCAATGCAATGATGGGCGAGGAGGATGATACCTCCATGAACTCTAAAATATAATGAGTTCCTTGACATGCACGGCACCATTACTCTGCTTCAGTATCCTTGACCACCCCTGGAAAATTGTTTGTTTGTGCCACTCTTTTTTTTGGCAAATCTGTTTCTTTACTTTTACCAGTGTTTTTTGAAATTTTATACATTTGTTATATGTGCTGCTATACATTTGTTATTTGTTTAATTTTGCTTTGTTGGCCACAAGTGCAGGTTCCTTGCTTCAGTTAGCACTCCTTCATCGCCTAGATGACCACTCGCGTATGTCTATCCGTGCTCCCTAACTTGACTGTGTACCCACTTCCAAAATTTTCCGTAATGGTCTCAGCTTGGATATTTGCATTACAGAAAATTCTCTTGCTTTAATTTCTATTTTGTAATATAATGCCTATATTCCCACCTATTACCTTTTGTTGTTTGCTTACATTGAGTATGTGTCACCAAATTTTGGTTGCTATGCGTTTTAGATACAATGCATGTGGATAATGATCCAGAGGCAGCTGTTCTTCGCCTTGGATATGTAAGTTCTTCCTTTAATTAAATGTCAGCAGGCGTCATAGAAGGCATCCCGTGGACATTTCTAATTAGCTAGGTTTTTTCACAATATAAATGAACCATCAAAAGAAGAGAAGAAATCAACATGGTCACTACAGGTCTGCAAGTTGGGTGGGTGGTGGTGGTGGTGGTGGGGGGGGGGTAGGGGAGGAAAACCATACCTTGGCTCTGAAACCATGTTATGAATAGTACTTATATTCAATTACAGGCTGGTGGGATCTATATATATGAGTACATTAGTGCGAATACAAATAGGAAAAGGACTATAATAATGACTCCTAATATGATTCTTATACCCTTTTGTGTTTCTGTTTCATTAGTTTTTATCTTTTTGCACGCGTAACTACGTGAAGTATCTTGTATTTTCACGGCAAATCTGCTACATCAGTATAATTTGGAAACATGTGGGCATGTGGAACTAATGACATTTGGTTCACCATCTTTGTCATGAGGCATAATTACATCTTTTTTGTGTGCACTTTATTCAAACGCATACTCACTAGTTTCCAGTTGCATTGAACCAGCAAGCACATTTTTTGTTCTGACATCGACAAACTATTCTTTCTGTAGGTGAAACCTGAAATTCTCAGCTGGACACCTCGGATAATTCTTTTTCATAATTTTCTGAGTTCAGAGGTTTGGCAACCTTCTGATTCAGTTATTTATTGTGGCTGTAGATTTCGCGAATTTTTTTATGGACCTTTCAATTTCATAAGCTGAACTGTTAATCCAAGGCAACTGCAACTATGCACACATAGCGTTGAAATAACTGATAGTAGGCAGGAAAAGTGTACAATGATTTATTTTGCTGGTTGTATACAGCTGCTGTAAAATGGAGCTAAAAAGATTAGTCTTTTAGTACAAGTATTAATCGTAACATTTTTCCATATCAAATTGGCAGCAATGGTTTCCTTCCAAACAAGTAGGACTGTGAGTTGTGTTGGCAGGAACAAAACATAAAAAAAGGGTTTGAGCCCCAGCCTCTGCACCGCAGGCGCGGGGTCTGGGGAAGGGTGTCAGCACTTTTGGTCACAGGCGGTAAGGCTCTACCGCTGCACCAGGGCCGCCCTTCAGGAACAAAACGTAACTGATCAAATTTATCTTTCTGACAACAAAGTTAAAATCAGTAAAGCATTTTATTTTATGAAGCAAGACATTAATTGAATCCCTGCGTTTTTCACTGATAAATATTCATACTGCACAGCATGTTGATGTGACTAGATGTGTAGTGTATTGCAGCCTCATTTGATCATGGTAATAATCAATGCCCTAGTCCCTCACACGGATAATTGCAAATTTGCAACTGTGAATTACATTGATGGATTAGCATGGTTTTCGAGCTTCTTATGATTCATTAACATAGTTTTGATTATTTGTTTCTGTGGTACTTTTCTGCTAGATTAGTGCTTTGGTGCAATTACAACAATTGTCTTCTGAGTTCTGACAGCCAATCCAGTGTCTTCTAATTAGCTTTGACACCAAATTATTAGCGAACTGCTTATCATTTGTACTGTTTGTAATTGGATGTTAACTGTTCTAAGTTGGTGACAGTTTAAATGTTTGATGATATACTCTTTGCAGGAGTGTGATTATCTAATGGCAATTGCTAGACCAAGACTCCAAATTTCAACTGTTGTGGATGTTGCAACTGGGAAGGTATATTGATTGTCTTTCATAACATTAGGATTTCTGCCTTTCAGTGTCGGTTGGGCACTTGTATTTCTTAGGTCATAAGTTTAACAAATTACGGTCTTAATCGGCTGTTTAAGACATTTGGTCTCTCTCCTTGTTATTTTGAAAATGATCGTATCGCTAAGTGTATTTTTGTGTAACTTGATGTCTTGCTTGGTTTCCTATACCTCTTCTCTCTATTTGCTTCTTCAAATTTGGGCTCAATATATGCCTCATTTGCAATTTCTGTTTTATGTTCTCACGATATCTAGTGTACTCCTTTATCTCAGGCAATCATCTAGGACCATTTAGATGTTTCTGTGAGGAAATTTTATGCTTTTATGAAATATCTAATTCTTTAACATTCTGGAATTTGTGCCATTGTTGGATTTGTTTTGTGGCTATCGATATCTGGAAATTCAAGACCCAATATGCTTGCCTTCTCTGTATTAATCGTACCTCTTTGTGTTTCCAGGGTGTAAAAAGTGATGTTCGGACAAGTTCTGGAATGTTTGTGAATTCTGAGGAAAGAAAGTTTCCTGTCATTCAGGTCTGTTTACCAACTTTATTCCATGTTTCTCACCTGTAAGATAACAAAATGCCTCTTTGTTTTTATAACTATCAATCTAATTGCCACTTCAACTGCTTCATGTGCTGTGAGATAATGAACTTGCACAGCATGGCTCAGTCCTCCTTGCTTGTCATTTCTGTCAATTATCATTCTGTAACAGATAAAGGGGTGTCAGCTTGCTTTCATAACAAAAAGAATTTATTTCTTAAGCTTATTGTGTCTTAGAATGCCTTGAACAATTTATCACCAGATTATCATTTAACTATTTGACAATATATCTGCTAGGTCAAAACAATCTTGTATTTTGGTTACGATTTTAGTTTCATCATAAGGCATTGCACTCTATTAGAATTGATTAATATTGTAATGAAATTTTAGTTTATTTGAATCGAATGAAATAGAATTACCAAAATATACCCTCTACAGCTAACCAGATTATTTTCTCCAGGAACTAGGTCCTAAACTTAGTAAGCTTGTGTTATTTTTAAAAATTAACAGGGGCACTAAGAATTTTTTTTCTGAACACTCATATGTTCATAGAGTGGATCACTTCAGATAGTAATTACAAATCTTGTAATGCCAAGATGCATCTGATTTGAAATTATGTATCTGTAGTCTGTTTATAGTTGATATGCCTGACTCTTAGTTGAGCAATATTATTATGCGACGTTTTTTTTTCTCGAACACGCAGGAGAGATGCGTATCATTTCATTAATAGAAGAAGAGGGAATACAACACACCACACACCACACACCCTGATTGGGCGACATCACTTGTGATATTTTGGGTACCTTATAGGCTGTATCTAATTGTTTAGTTACAAGACCTGCATTTCATATACATAGATTGTATTTAGCGTTAGGATTACCAACCTTAGTTTGTTATTGTTCTTTTGACATTTGCTTTGCCTTGTGTAGGCTATTGAGAAGCGAATTTCTGTATTCTCTCAAATACCTAAAGAAAATGGAGAACTAATTCAAGTATTGAGGTCTGTGGTTGGATCTGGACAGTAATTTTCTGTTGTTTCTCTTAACTAGTGCTTAGTTTACTTTAATTATTTACAGGTATGAACCAAGTCAATATTATAGGCCACATCATGATTACTTTTCTGACACTGTAAGTTGAACGTGTAAGGCAAGTTTCAGGCGTGTAACTTCTTGTGATATTGCCTGGTTATTCTTTTGTCCTGCAGTTTCATTTGTTGTATGAATCAACTTTGACTTGTGTATATGTAGTTTAATCTCAAGCGTGGGGGACAACGTGTTGCTACCATGTTGATGTATTTGACTGATGGCGTTGAAGGTGGTGAAACCCACTTTCCTCGGGTATGCTGATATTGTAGCTTATAATAAAGTGGAACACTCTGGTACATGTAATATGGTTTATGGTGGTCTTATATGACAGCTCATCAATGTTCCAGGCAGGAGAAGGAGAGTGCAGCTGTGGTGGAAAGATGGTCAAAGGACTGTGTGTTAAGCCAAATAAAGGAGATGCCGTTCTCTTTTGGAGCATGGTATGTTATTTGCTCTGGTTTTGGAAAGATGGTCAAAGGACTTTGTGTAAGCCAACATTTGTGATATTTGTTTAGGCTTCTATGACCTCGCTAATTTATCCTCTTTTTTTAGGGCTTGGATGGCAACACAGACCCTAACAGCATTCATAGTGGGTGCCCTGTTTTGAAAGGGGAGAAATGGTCGGCGACGAAGTGGATGAGGCAGAAGCTAACTTTCTGATTCGATTTTGTTACGTCGACACAAGCAAATTCTGCTCTTTTTCTTCTATAGTACAACATTATCATCGTAGAACAACAATATAAAGTAAATGAAATCGCCTCAGGTTAACATCACTTTGGGATAGTGATACTAATGACGTGATAAGATTTTTCTGTGCCATTTGAAACATGAAGTTAAAGATATATGCCCTAAAATATGTACGGATTGAGAACAAGTGATGTGAACCTCGCAACGATTAACTACCTGCCACTGTAAACACATCACTTGTATGCATGGCCTAGCCTTACCTTCCATATCCGTGGATAGTTGGATCAGTGGTGTGCCCGGGCCCGTATGTCAAGGTGTGGAGCTGTTCCTCATTACACTGTAAAAGATCTTTAGTAATATAACTAGGTCAGGTGGTGTGCCCTATAACCCTCGATTTTGGAAAAGGCCAAATGCAGTGTGGTAATTGAAAATGACACATGGTTAAAATAGGCTGTCAATTTTCTGTGCTGAATTAACAAAAACTGTCAGGACCTTCGTGGAAGCAAGTAAGGGTGCGCACACATCTAGAAATATAAGGTCACGGCGTCTCGCCCACGTTAGGCTAATTTAGTTGGTCACATGTCCTTTGAATGGTTTCTCATGGATACTTATATTCTAGAATGTGAGATTAATGACACCTTGTCCCATCAGCTATACTCCCTACTTTACTAATTTGTTGTCGCTATTGACTTTTTTCAGTGACGTTTGACCATTCGTCTTATTCAAAAAGTTTCTTTAAATACAAAAATTATATGTTATATTTCAAGTTTCTTTATAAAACACATTCTAATAAAATATATGATATTTTTAAAACTTTTTATGAATAAGACAAATGATCAAACATAATAATAAAGTCAATGGCGACAACAATTTAGTAAGGGAATAGTATCTTTGACTATGATTCATCAATTCAATGTGACAGTCTATATTGATGGCGTTTGTCTCCCGAGTATTGGTTCGTGTCGTGTCTTTTCTAGTGGTTGATGCACTGCAGGATGCTTCTCTCCATCAGTCGCAACTGAGAGTATGCCCACGTTAGCCTGATTTACTTTGCTGCTGGTTCTGATAAACACCTGCATTACTTGAATGTGAGATGAGTGACAGCTTGTGCTCGGAATTGCCTCTTTGGTAGTGATCCACAAGTCAATTTAGCAGACTACATTGATGACATTGTCTTGCTAGTGTTTGGGCATGTCACATTAATTCCGCACTAGAAATACAGTGCGGCCTTGCCGCACTTGTTTTGTTTGTTTATATTTTTTCTATCATCCTATTGTTAAACCAGCATGTTCAGTTGAGTTGAGTGCATATTTTCATATGTGAATTCAAGAGATATATGTCACTGAATTGGTCAACTTACATTGTGTAAGCTAGCACATTTAATTGGAAGATATGCAATATATATGAAGCATAAACATTGACAAAAATATGACTTTCCTGAGTGTTACATGGTTTATCCAGTTTTTATAAAAGAAAAGGCTCAACATGGAAAAATAATACATGACTTAAATGTGAGAAGACTCTCAGTTGCTATCCTTGTGGATAGTCAGGTGAATGTATTCACATGTTGACTTCCCTGAGGGACCACCAGCACTTCATTGAACATTTTTCTTCAAGTTGTATACGTTACTGATCAGCCATTGTGCGATTTCTATTCCAAAAAATACCCGGCTCTGAACAATAAATAATTTTTCAAGAAATCTGGTTGGATCTAGAGATATAGTTAAGGTGTGGATGATCTTGGGCAGCTGAAAATAAGTGATACCTATATTGGTTTACGAATCTCAGATTATGACTAAGAGAATATACACCCATTTAATATTTCCGGTGTACTCGATCTTCAGTCTATGCTTGTCACAACGACTTGGAACTGAATATGCGTTTCTGTTTTTCCTCTTTCGTGAAAAATGCATTTGTGAGGTTCAATTTATATCTGAATCGAGAAAGGGAAGATATTATCATACCTGGTTGTCGTGATGGGCCCATGATGTCTCAGTTTTTGGAGCAAGGGCTGCCACTATTGATGGTGAATGCTCTAGTTTCACTTGATTTCAATGTTAGAACATAATTTTTATGTAATTTTTAAATATAAATAATCCACATAGTCCATTGCAGTCGATTTTATTGACATGAACAATGAATCACGTTCAGACATCTGACTCTGTTTTCTCCCCCAAAAAATCGCTCTCTGTTTTAACAGCTGGATTGACATGATTATAAAAATGTTCATATGCCAATCAGAATTGGTGAATGTATGTCTATCCAAATCTTTTTTGTTCTTGAAACTCTCCACAGGCTATAGTGAGTGTATAGAAAAGCTATATTGACCAAGCATAGAACTACAAGTGCTTATGCAGACAATTCAAGAGACGAACCATTTCTGAAAACCAATGCACCTACTATGTTCGAGTACACAAGGGACCTTTTAACTAACTTGAATGTGTTGTATGCAAATAAAATTGTAGCAATGGATAACCAAGTGCACTTTGAATACAAAATAAATTAAGAAAAATAATAAGGTGCACTCTGAATACAAAATAAATTAAGAACTGGTGCTTAGAAACTAACACCACACTTTGTAGGACTGAAAAAGGCACTCTGAAAACAAATGTAAGATTAAATAGTACAGGCAATATTAGTAGGGGAATAGATAGCCTACTGAAAGAGAATACATCATTGCTACGAAATTGCATTTAACCTTTGAGGCTACATTGTAAAAATTACACTATCTATCATTTATGTTTTATAATCGAATAACATCTAAATATTGTATGAAGCAAATGATTTTGTTACTTCCAATTTGTATCGATTAAGATGCTTATAATCTTCAATGTTTGGTTGAGACAAAGTATATATACAATTGGATTTGACAAATTACAATCTTGCAATATGTAGTTAAAAGTTAGGTAGTTTTGTAAGAGTGGTATGATTTCAGAAGTAAAAGAGGTTGAGGCAGCACTTCAGATGTGGATATAGCACTTAGCAACTCAAGTACAAATTCTCTTGGACAATTAATCAAACAAGTTGTGGTCATTCCTTGACATGTGATCGACACTCTGACAGGGAAGCACATACCTGAGCCAAAGCTTCTTTCTCAAAATGACATCTCACAGATGGTCCGGGTGACTTTAAATTTTCATGGTCACAAACTGGAGAAAGTTTCAAACATAAAGTGACAACGTTTTAGACCTATTAAATTCCTTGGTCGTTCAAACGAGTGAGAGGCTAACAAATATATGTTCATAGGAATAAAATTCAGTGGATTTAATTCGGACACAACATAGGGTAGATGACAAATCATATAGATAAATAAGTGAGACCTATCTCAAATGCATTTGCCTATATTATTTTAACTATAATAAAATATAAAAAAAACTCTAAAGTATTAAATCTTACAATCATATACAAATATGTTATAGTGTAACCGTGCAATGCGCGGGCTGCCGAACTACTTCCTTCTATACCATCAAAACCTATAGTATTCTCATATAAGCCATCATAAATTAGACATTCCTTTTTTTTTACAGTCAGTAGGGGAAAACTCAACCTATTTTCGAATTTTTCCTTTTATTCCAGCCTGGTTATTCGCTCCCACAAGGAGTTCAACCCAGGTTTGCTAGATTCTACTCACGTTCTCTAACAACTAGGCTAGAGGCTTTTTCAGTAGATATCCCCTTTTGTACCATCGCACTAAAATTCCGATCCCTTATATGCCATTCATATTACAATAACACTTAAATTGCACCCTAGAACCTTATTCGGATGTCTGATTTTGAACCAATGGCCATTTTACCCCTACTTATGCATGGACAGATCTCTCTCCATATCACTCCAATCCTACCTAACTCTATCATAGCCGTTGCTTTGCATAGGACAATAGTGGTAATAGTAGCACCTCCCCCTACAGCTCGTTGTCTCCAGACCCCATGTGCGTCGTGCATGATGAGTCGCTCACACCGCTTGGGATCTGCCGCTCTCCATAGCACTCCAATCCTACCTAACTCTGTCATAGACGTCGCATTGCATAGGACAATAGTGGCAATAGTAGCACCTCCCCCTACAGCTCGTTGTCTCCAGAGCCCATGTGTGTCGTGCACGGTGAGTCGCTCACACCGCTTGGGATCTACCAAACTAGAAGATGAATGCCTTACCTACGGCAACAAGCTACCAACTAAGAAGACGCACACTGCCAATCACTTAATGCTGATACCTATCATCAGTTTGGAGTTGGGCCCTACCGTTGCTTTATTGTTGTGGTCTACCATCCATCCGGGCATGGCGACACTAGGATCTAGCCGAGATGATTATTGAATAAAAGTTTATATATTCTTTTCAGCAATCTCTTCATTCACAATATATGTGGTTCAATTTACACAATGATCCAATCTTCCATTTCTACATTTCATCTTGATGCTAGATTAGTCCTTTTCACCACCGTTTACCAACAATACAGTAGTTAAATAGTAATACTTGCATACATGGGATAGAAATTTTAAATTTATGGTAGAGAAGGGAATCTCCAATTTAGGACTCAAGACGGGATGAATACATGTTTTGATGGGATAGAAATTTTAAATTGCAACAATCTCACTTTTACGAAGGTGAACTCAAACACCTTCCTTTCTCCAATATATAGAAAATGCCAAAAATGAGACATCCTTTTGATATATGTTCAGTAGATAATTTTTTTCCTCCAAAGAAAAGACAAGATTGTTTTTTTACTCCGAAGAAAAGACAAGATTGACTAGATTCCATGTCATTGTAGCTTATCTAAGCTTTGTAAAGTTATTCTCTAGCAGAAGAATACATTCACTAGATGACATGTCATTCTAGCCTATCCAAGCTTTGTAAAATTATCCTCTAAGAAAAGAAAAAATTCACTAGATGCCATGACATCCTAGCTTAAACTTCGTAAAATTAATCTCTAACAAAAGACAAAATTAACTAAATGATTCGTCATTCTAGCTTATCTAAGCTTTCTCAAATTGTTCTCATGTGTGTATAAATAGGACAGACGGTAGTCATAGTCCATTACCGATATCATAAATCTCGTAAAAGAACTAGAAGGTGTAGAACACATTAACAAAGTTTTACCAACCATGGCAGCCAAGATACTTGTTTTGTTTGCTCTGCTTGCCCTTTCTATCGGTGCTTCTACAACAACAACTTTTCCACAATATTTCGCTTCACCCATAGATTTGAGTAACCCATTGGCAGCGTTATCTCCTTATTTCGCCATGATCTTTCAACAAGCCTACCCATAACAAGTTCTACAACAGGTGCAACAACAATAAATTCTTCAACAGGTGTAACAACAACAGATTCTTCAACAGGTCCTGATGAAGACACGACAACATGTGTCCAAGTTTTTGTCCCAATCTTTCACGGTACTTTAATATCAGTGATATATTTCTCTGAATATTATATTTCTTTAATTCAATATAACCACAAACAAGAGTGATCAATTGTCCCTCACAATCCAGATCAAGTAACACTACAAGAAACAGGAAATATGCCGTGTGCCCGCGGCACACGCACATGCCCATTAGCACACGGCACAGTTTGTGCTTTGTGCATCTCATGGCTGAAACCACACGGTACCGATCTTGACGGCACAAAAACTGTGCCTTGTGCCATTTATCGGACACATGGCACGGTTGTTTCCATCCGTGTCGTGTGCCGCGAGAGCAGACGACACGGACGGTTAATGGAGCTGTCACCGTGACGGCCATCCGTGCCGTGTGCCTAGGCACTGCCACACGACACAGTTTTAAATTTGTGCCGTGTGCCGGTGCCAGGGCACACGACACAAAGTCAAAGTATGCCGTGTGTCCAAGCCATGGCACACGACACAAATTGAAACTGTGCCGTGTGCCGGTGCCGAGGCACACGACACGGATGGCCACGGTTCCCAGGTTTAGGCCTCTGTGCCGTGTGCCATGGTCAAGCCACACGACACGGAGGCCATAAACTGCCACAAAAAATTGTTTTTAGCTGCCCCGGATCATCCAAAACACAATTGAAAATCACAGACATGAAAATATCATATTCATCACATGATATCATCCACAACACATCATCCACAAACATATGATTCACAACACATCATCCACAGCATAGTATCACATGCATCACAAACATACAAGTCAATGGTCCCAAGGCCGCTAAGCTGACGTAGCTCTGTCCCATGACGAGCATTGGTCTTGTGGCCTATCATTCGATGCCGTCGATTGATTCTACACAAGTGAATGCACAAGATAGGTGTTGATTAATGATTTCAACAATTGAATACTATTAACACTATGGTTGTGGAACCCTGGCCCCTCTTTCGAGACACTGCAATAGTCCCTCCTCTTGCGAAGAACAAAAAATGTCAACGTTAGTTCATAATTCCGGCATAACCTCCCCTATACAGTGAGGTTTCCAAAAACCTGCAACAAACCAAGGGCACGATGTCCGACAACATTCCAGACGGCATGATGACTACCAACCACATAAACGACAAAAAGAAAAGCAAGGCATGTACCAAGTGTCACAAGATCTTTGGCTCTCAACCTCTCAAGCTGTCACAAGATCTTCACTGAAATCTGAGTAACTACAGCTTCATCATAACCAATAATGGCTTCCTGTGAAATCCTGCATGCATATACAAAGTATCATAAATAATTAGAATTATTTGAGCCTAATTTAGTAGGTGGGCTTCATGTGAGTGGACGGACTTCATGTCCGAAACCTATAACTTCCTTGCATAAGTGAACAAAATTTTTGTTTGTAATATAGCATAAGTATGAAATTCAATTAGCATACAACATTTATCCACTAATTCATACGAGAGCAATTCACTAATTTGCATATGCAACACCATAACACCACAAGATTAGCATCAATGGGTTACATCTCACTACTCGACTCAGAGTAGCACCTCACCTCGAGGACCTCGACGATGTGTTCTTTCGGCTGCTGCTGCCACCGGAGAAGGGCCGGGAGATGGGAGCGGTCGCACGGGCGACGGGCCGCAAGGGCACGCGAGGCGCACTGGAGCGCAGGCCACGGGCCGCACGGGCGCGGGGAGCGGGGCGGCCGCGTCGAGCGTGCACGGGCGGGTGGGCCAAGTGCCGGCGCGCTGGCAGCCGCGCGACGCGCGTGGCGGGCAGGCCACGAGCGGGCCGCGTTCGGCGCGCAGGGGCAGGCGGGCCGCGTCGGGCACAGGGCGGGCGGGCGACGGCTCGCGGCGGGCGAGCCACGACGCGCGGCTGCGGCGGCTTGAGGACGGCGAGCGCAGGGCGGGCAGGCGCGCAGGGGCGGGCGGGCGACGGCTTGCGGCGACGGCGGCGGGCGGGCCACGACGCGCGGCTGCAGCAACTGGAGGACGGCGGGCGGGGGCTGGAGGATGGCGGGGTGAAGGGAGGAAGATGTGGATAACGTTCGGGAGTTAAGTGGGCTAAATCCTCCAATTTGTGCCGTGTGTCGAGATCTAGGACACACGACACAGAATTGTGTGCTGTATTTCCTTGTTCCCGCACACGGCACTTGGCACAGAATTGTGTGCCGTGTGTCGGACACATATATTGTTCTGTTTTTTTATTCAATCAGGTGGTCAAATTATTTATACCTATTTCAAATTTTTTTGAAAAATAACTAATAAAAATGCTTCAAATAGATAATACTTGAGGTTTGATGAAAGAAGCTTTTTTATTTCATGTACTTTTTCTCTAAATTTCAATTTCAAACATAAAAATCCTACATTGGCAAAAAAAATTTAAAAATTTCAAACAAATCCGAAAAATACCCAAATTCTTCCATGGCACATTTCATGTGATGTGTGACCTACTTATAAAGACTTGCCTTCAATATCAAATTTACCTGTCAAATTGTTTCCAAATCTTATTGAATCCCTCTTATCACCCAGAAACTTCTCGAGAGATTCTTAAATTTCTAAGCAACATAGGTGACAACTTTTGCAAAACTTCTTCAACTCTTTACGGCAACATCCATACATGAAATAATGATGTTAGCACAAATATCATGATTTCTAGACTTTATTTGCATTTACTACATTTAAAACACCCGTGGACAAGACGATATTCGCGATATTTCATGTACAATATGGGCGACATTTACACTTTATTGCCCGTGTATTGCCTCAAATTGGTCATATGAACATGAATATAAAGTTTGTTCGCAACATATTTCAATATTTCAAACACTTCCAGTTCAAATTTGAATTTTCACGGGAAAATACTGCTAACAAAATAAATGCACCAAATATATCAAAATTGGAAAAAAATGCACAACTTTATACCATGATGTATCACATGTAGTCTGTATAGTACATAAAATAATATAAAAAGGAAAAGAGGTAAACATATTATTGTACGATGTGCCTAGTAAAGCACACGACACAAAGTTTGATGTGGCGTGTGCCAAGGACACGGGGTACACGGCACAAATGATCACCGGGTCAAACAAAAACTAGCCGGCGTCAACTGTGCCGTGTGCCCGCCGTTAGGCATACGACACAGTTGAGTTTGTGCCGTGTGCCCCCTCTTGGCACACGGCATAGTGTCATTTGTGCCGTGGGTCAAGGTGGAGCACACGACACAAACGTTTGTGATGTGCGTCGCTTTTTGCCGTGTGTATTCTATCCGGCACACGACACAATTGCCTCTGTGTCGTGTGCTCGATAGAATACACACGACATACTTTCTGGCACACGGCAAATGAGCCGTTTTCTGTAGTGTAAATACTTGCAGATGCATCTAATAGGAAACAAGAACAGTATATTCCAAGGCAGATAACAAATAAGTTGCAGCAGTATCGTGTATTCCTTACGATAGCACCAAATAATCCAAAGGGAATACAATTTTAGTCAATTGATAACCAGCAGTAGTAGAGATAAATGAGTTTGTCTTACAAAATTATTGCAATCCAAACCCTGACGAACTTCCATCCGTGCAAAGTAGAATACACGATCAAAAGAAGGGAAAAACTCCAAGAGTTTCCAAGACCCACACCCAGATTGTAGCAACCTAATCACGGTTCCTTAATCCACAATTGGATCAGTAGCAAATGGCCGTCACCACGGCAAGGCAGATGGCGGCGCTACCGTGAGCTCTAGAGGAGAAACTCTCAACAAATAAACTCACGATAAAACCTAATCTCTGTTACAAGGAGCGACGACTCCTATATGTGCGCACAGGCACCAACACAAGTCCGAGTCACAAAAGAAACAAAGAGGCATGATTGACTCATACGGTCATACCAGACTAGCTACGACTCAATTACCTAATTGACTCTAGTATGGAAATAATAAAATATTGCGGCACCTTGCCTAATGCTGGTACTTAGGAAAACTAACATGATAAATCAGCCCCGTGAAACCTTGGACTCATAATCGTGAGATGCTTTAGTTACACATGAGAACGATCCATATCTTCTTTGACCTCTACCTTCATAGAGCCAATAAAAATATATTTCGTTGGCTTCCTCTTTAGCAGATTAACTCCAATAAATGCCTTCTTGCTCCAAGGATGTACAAATCTAGCAGACAAGTTATTCTTGATTGCACTGCATTCATTCACTAAAATTAGAAGACCCCCAAACTGAATATATAACTTTTCTTATGTTCATCATCTTCAATTACTGAATTATTCCATGTATATTCAGGAATCTTAGCAAATCCACTTGATGCGGACTAGGGTCCCGATCTTCCGAAAGGTTCCGATAACTCTTGATTTGGCAAAGATATGACACACGTCGATTCGGCTCCTGAACAACACGTTCGAACCCCGCAATCGCAGCACCACATCCTCTATGGTTATCAACCGGCGTTGCACGGTTGACCTCGCCAAGAAGGCTAATCCCTGCCTGCGAATCAAGAACAGTAGCAAGAACAAGAAAGAACGCAACCAACTTTGCAGATATATGACTAATCTGATGAGTTGGGGTCTCATAAATCGATTAACGGCGAAACTGTCTAAACAGAATAATCTAAGCAAAAGCCAACCCTAACTTGCGTGGTGGCTGCTGCTAATAAGGACTTCGGGACGTGCATGAACCCCCTGGATGCTCCCCTAATAGGCTCAAACGAGATACACGGCGCAAAGGTCAAAAACGGTGACGTAGCACCAAAACAGATTCTAGACGACCCACTCTTTCAATGATTCCCGACGACTCCGGACGAATTTTGACATGAGACAGGATCCACTGGAAAGGTTATCAAATTATGTTTCTATCCATATGCGATCTGTGCGTCTATTTTAAATCAGTTTGTTCCTAGACTCCGAAACAGACTCGAAGTCGACTTGATTTGGGCCTCCACAATGTCTTGCACCCTCTTGCTGGACCTCCACGCCTCCAAGCCTTCTTCCATTCATATTATGGTCCTCTCCTTGATTCCTAATCATAATAAAATCATTAGGTAGCAAACTATTCTCAAAATTATGTAGGGAAAGACTTAGGAACGAGCTCACCTCTAAATTCAATTGTCGAGCGCGAGCTCTAGTGATTGGTCCTTGAATGTTCAGTAGAGGAGTGTCATTTGTATCCAAAGGAGTAATGTACTCATCATCCATGGCTCATCAGGTCCAACAACAACAAACATTGCAGCAAGTCCAACATCAACAAACACTTCAGCAAGTGTAACAACAACAAATGTTGCAACAAGTACAACAGCAGAATATGCTTCAACAGTTGCAACAACAACAAACATTGCAGCAAGTGCAACAACATCGAGACACTACAACAAGTGCAGCAATACCAATCACTTCAACAGGTGCGACAACAACAAATCTTATAACAAGTTCAACAACAACAGACCCCCTCCCTATAAGTTCATGATATAGAGACGGCTCTCAAAGCGTGGCAATAAACATCATAGCGGTTTGTTTCGCTGCCAGGTGCCCTTGGCGCAGCTCACCCCTAGTGATCGACTAGCATGTTATACAGTAAGGGCATGCTTTGTTGGCTGCTTCGAGCTGAACCAAACTCTCCACATGCGAATTTGATGCGATTGGATGACTGGAGACTATCCGAGCCCATCTCTCACGATGCAAGATGCCCTTCCGAGTTGTGGACCAGTTGACACTATCTCGTCTGCAGCGAGCTAGGCCAGCGATAACTTGGCTCCTAGGTACGAGCCAGGCTCTGTAGGAACGAGAACCAATCACACCCTAGCCTCGTTTGGAATATAGGAAAGGAAAAGGATAGGAATAGGAAAATTACAATAATGGATTAGGCATGCTTCTCAAATCCTCTTTTAGCAGCATTTATTAAAAGAGCAAATTCCTTCTATACCACCAAAACCTATACTCTTCCCATATAAGCCATAAAAAATTAGACGTTCCCTTTTTTTACTGAAGTCAGTAGGGAAAACCTCAACATATTTTTTGAATTTTCCTTTTATTTTGGTCTGGTTATTCGCTCCCACGAAGAGTTGAACTCGGAATTGCAAGATGCTACTCATGTGCTCTAACCACTAGGCTAGAGGCTTTTTCACTACACGTTCCCGGTAATTACATTAAAATTTTGTTCCCTTATATGCCATTCATATTACATTAACACTTAAATTGTACCCTAGAATCTTATTCGGATGTATGATTTTGAACCAATGGCCATTTTACCCCTACTTATGCATAGACAAATCTCTCTCCATAGCACTCGATCCTACCTAACTCTGTCATAGCCATCGCTTTGCATAGGACAACAGTGGCAATAGTAGCACCTCCTCCTACAGCTCGCTGTCTGCAAAGCCCATGTCTGTCTTGCACGAGTGAGCGGCTCACACCGCATGGGATCCGGCAAGCTGGAGGAGGAATGCCTTACCTACCACTACAAGCTGCCAACTAAGAAGACGCACACCGATTATCACTTAAAGCTGAGACCTATCATCAGTTTTGGAGTTGTGCCCTACCATTGCTTGTTGTTGCAGTCTACCATCCATCTAGGTATGGCGACACTAGGATCTAGCCTAGATGATTATTGAATTAAAGTTTATATATGCTTTTTAGTAATCTCTTCATTCACAATATATGTAGTTCAGTTTGCACAATGATCCAATCTTTGATATTCTACATTTCATCTTGATGCTAGATTAGTCGTTTTCACCACACTTTACCAACAATATAGTAGTTCAATAGTAATACTGGCATGCACGGGATAGAAATTTGAAATTGATGGTAGAGAAGGGAATCTCCAATTTAGAACGGTTGAGAAGGGAAGAAAATAGTTTTGATAGTATAGAAGGAATTTCATCTTGCTAAAAATTGCAACAAAATCACATTTACGAAGGTGAACTCAAACAACTTCGTTTCCGTAATATATAGGAAATGTGAAAAATGAGACATCCTTTTGATATATGTTGAGTAGATAAATTTTTTTCCTCCAAAGAAAAGACAAGATGGACTAGATTCCATGTCATTGTAGCTTATCTAAGCTTTGTAAAGTTATTCTCTAGCAAAAGACAAAATTGACTAGATGCCATGTCATTCTAGCCTATCCAAGCTTTGTAAATTTATCTTCTAAAAAAAGACAAAATTCACTAGATATCGTGACATCCTAGCTTCAGCTTCGTAAAATTAATCTCTAAGAAAAGACAAAATTGACTAGATGACTCGTCATTCTATCTTATCTAAGCTTTCTCAAATTGTTCTCATGTGCGTATAAATAGGACAGACGGTAGTCATAGTCCATTACCCATATCATAAACTCGTAACAGAGCTAGAAGGTGTAGAACACATCGACACAGTTTTAGCAACAATGGCAGCCAAGATACTTGCTCTGTTTGCTCTGCTTGCCCTTTCTATAGGTGCTTCAACAGCAACAACTTTTCCACAATGTTTCTCTTCACCCATAGCTTTGAATAACCCATTGCTGGAGTTCTCTCCTTATTCTGCCATGATCTTTCAACAAGCCTACCCACAACAAGTTCTACAACAGGTGCAACAACAACAAATTCTTCAACAGGTGCAACAACAACAGATTCTTCAACAGGTCCAACAACAACAAACATTGCAGCAATTCCAACATCAACAGACACTTCAGCAAGTGCAACAACAACAAATATTGCAACAAGCACAACAACAGAATATGCTTCAACATGTGCAGCAACAACAAACATTGCAGCAAGTTCAACAACATCAGACACTACAACAAGTTCAACAATACCAATCACTTCAACAGGTGCTACAACAACAAATCTTGCAACAAGTTCAACAACAACAGATCCTACAACAACTTCAACAGCAACAGATCCTGCAACAAGTTCAGCAACAACAACTATTCCCCAACTATTTCAACGCACGAGGCTATTGCAAATGTAGCTGCTTGTGGGCAGAGGTTCTTTCCTAGTGGTGCTTGCTTCTAGATGATCTTATAGTTGTTCATCACTAATAAAGTTTTAATAAATTGTTGGAGAAACAAGAAAGAGTGTTAGATGAGATAATATCATCGCATCTATTTTGATTGTTGCCATACATTTATGATTTTAAAACCATAAATTATCAAAACAGAAATAAATCATCTAAAAGTAATAAATTTTTAGTATGAATTGTTGAACTCCATGAGCTTTTTTTGAAAAAGATGGAATCTTATATAGAATTGCACCAATCAACTACCTAAGCCTACCAAAACTTGCGCACTCATTTTTTTCATGCAATTGTCATCATTCTTGAAATTGACTTATCATGATATTATTTAAACGCCCCTAGCATGGAGTGGTAGAATTTTTTTTCACGGAGCAAGACTCTACGAGAAAGCCTATAATTTTTTAGTGTGCAAGGTTTTTATTCTTATGTCCTAGTTGCTCGTCTGATCCCGTTTGATATTTTTTTAAGTATGTGAAAAATATCACCAATCACAATGATATTGAGGAATCTCAATTTGTGATTTCTTATACACTAATTTGATATTGAAAAATATGAAATTTTGGTAACACTAGCACATATCCGGGCTTAAATCAAGCGAGTTTAGCAACGGGTGCAACTGGTTGGTCACTATAACGTTAGTAGCGATGGCGTTATATACAACCATTGCTCCCATTTGGGAGAAGGTAGTGGTCACAACGGCTTACTAGAACACCATCCGAAGGAAAAGTTTCGGGGACGACACTTAAAACTCCATCCCCGATGGTTTGAGTTATAGCGAAGAGGTTCATCTATAGCAAAGACGAACAAAACTCCATTGCTATATGTCCAATGATATAGCGACGGTTTTAACCTATAGCGAATTTTCTGTAGCACTCGTCCCTATAAGTCCATGATATAGAGACGGCTCTCAAAGCGTGGCAATAAACATCATAGTGGCTTGTCACGCTGCAAGTGTCCTTGGCGCACCTCACCGCTAGTGACCGACAAGCATGTCATACAGTAAGGGCTTGATTTGTTGGCTGCTTCGAGCTGAACCAAGCTCTCCACATTCGAATTTGATGTGATTGGATGAATGGAGACTGTCCGAGCCCATCACTCACGATGCAAGATGCCCTTCGAGCCAGGCTCCACGGATGCAGGAAAAATGGACGTTTTGAGAAGCTAGGCTTATAGGATGCAGCACGAGCGCGTGATGTGAGGAGAAAAGGTATGGAATAGGTTTGCTTGTAGTCAACCAAACACAATCACGTGTCAGCCTAGCTAGTATGAGTAGTGAACCAATCGACACTATCTCATATGCAGCGAGCCATGCCAACGATAACTTGGGTCCTAGGCATGAGCCAGGCTCTATAGGAATGAGAACCTATCACACCCTGGCCTTGTTTGGAATACAGGAAAGGAAAACGATAGGAATAGGAAAAATACAAATAAAATCAAATAAACTCCAATTAAATCCAAATAAATTAAAATAAAGCAGAATAAAGTAAAAGCAAGGCAAATAAAATAAAAGCAACCAAGTTTTCAAGAGTTAATATTTTATTGAAAATTTTCTAGGTGTTTTTCAGCAACAGGTTTAAATTAAGTTTAATTTCCTATTTATATTCAAAAATATTTTTCTTCATAAAAGAAAATGTTTTATTAGTGTATTTTAAGTTGGCCGAAACTTGGGGCATTACATTGCACCTGCTACAACATGTTCTGTTGTTGCACTTGCTGAAGTGTTTGTTGTTGCTAGACATGCTACAATGTTGTTGTTGTTGCACCTGTGGAAGTATTTGTTGTCGTTGTACCTGTTGAAAAATCTGTTGTTGTTGCACCTGTTGTAGTACCTATTGTTGTGCAAATAGCAAGATTCACCATAGCTTGTGTGTTTAAATAAATCAGGAATAGTTGTTGTTGTTGGACTAGTTGTAGAATCTGTTGTTGTTAAACTTGTTGCAAGATCTGTTGTTGCTACACTTGCTGAAGTGTTTGGTTGTGTTACACCTGTTGAAGTGCCAATTGTTGCTACACCTGTTGCATTGTTTGTTGTTGTTGCACCTGTTGTTGCACTTGCTGAAGTGTTTGTTGTTGCTGGAATTGCTGCAATGTTTCTTGTTGTTGCACCTGTTGAAGTAATTGTTGTTGTTGTACCTGTTGAAGAATCTGTCGTTGTTGCACGTGTTGTAGTATCTGTTGCTGTGCAAATCACGATGTCCAAAATTGTTGTGGGTAGGCTTGTCGAAAGTTCATGGCAGAAGATGGAGAGATGTACTCCGCCCATGGGTTAATCAGAGTTGTGGATGATGGGAAGTATTGTGGAAAAGTTGTCGTTGAAGCCGCACTCATTGAAACGGCGAGGAGAGCAAAAAAGCAAGCATCTTCGCTACCATCTTTGCTTTGTGTTGTTCTACCTCCTAATTTTGTTAGTAGAGTAATGATTTGGGTGATTTACTATGGCTATCCTAGGTCATATTTATACACGTAAGGAATAATCTGAGTGATTTTAGATAAGGCCAAATGACATAGAACCAAGTCAACTTTGGCATTGAAGCATACCAACATAATTGATACTTTTGATTTTTTTTATTTTTCTTTGGCCTTTTCAACTGAGTTTTGTCCGCAAATTTTTATAAGTACTGATGTGTTGTCTTGATGTTTTCTTGCCTGTATGTTCAAGCATTAGATATATCAATCGTGCAAGGTAAGTATAAAACTAAATGATCACTCCTTTTTTTGTATTTTTGTTAGAGTAGGAAGAAAAAGGTAACCGACCATAGTTTTCACATAATATGCCAGTATTAGTGATATTTGTCATCTACTTTGTAAAACAATGAGTTCGTAGGATTGGATAAACAGCCCTAGAAGTCCAGTGCTTTCTAATTAAATTTGTTCAAGTTTGCGTAAGTCATGCTCCGTTCATGTGCCTTACTGGTGGCTTACCAAGAATGATTTGCGCTATAAGTAGACCTTGAATTATTTCTTGTGATATAAATTCTGCCAACCAGAATCTGTGTATTTTCCCATTTGTGAGTGGCGAATTTAATTCGTATTATTATCTACAAAAATTGATATTTCACTTCTGTTACATGAAAACAAAATAAGTGAAAGTTATGACGTGACCAAAATGAAAATTATGATTGATATATTGTGAACAGGAATGAAATGTAGTTAAAAAGTTCATCTGGAACAAAAGGCTCTGTTATCATAGTTTATTTCTTAACAAGTAGAAAAATAATAGTTATTAGTTGTTCCTTTCAACAGTCCTAGTTGATATGTGTGAGTCGAGGTTGAAGCGTTATATCATAAAGTCGTGGGATCTTGGCTACTATCCTAGGCTTATAATTTTGGTGTTCAGTCGCTCATCCTCTTCTATGTTATGTGTCTCGTGATGCTGAGATATGTACCTTGGTTACGCCTTTTTAGGTGTCCCCATGTGTAAGTGACTCCTGACTTTCACATTATTGTAGCTCGAGATTCATCATCCATGGCGTGTTGCCTCGTACTTTTTAGAAACCGAAAAATATTGTTCCTGCCATAAATTAGGAAATATGGAATAATTCACGTGATAGGATGCTTATTAAATTCCTTCAATATCTAATTATATAGTAACATGGTAAGATTTTGTCACTCGAGGAAATTATTTCAATGTGTTGGAACCTCTTACATAATTCATATATCATTATTGCTAGTTGGGTCGTTATGTGGTTTTGACATGGTGAGTCTTGCTCATTGGATGTTGCTAAGGTACAAGGAATCCTTCTGCTACTACATTAACATGAATAGTGGCTGCTACAGCAAGCAAAAAGAACAAATTTAGTATGAGTTTTTGGAGTAACATTCTAATTCCATTGGGTTGATGATAGCAGTTGACCTGCCTATTTTCATTACACTACTATTAATTTATAAATGCGTAAAGGACTTAAGAAGTTCATTGAGGTATACTGATTTAATTTCATTTGGTTACATGCTTTGTTCTTCTTGGTACAATTTGTGATCATTATTCTTTAGTTGATGGCACAAGAACAACAAGATCACTAAAAGTTCGAAGCTAATATCTCATTTATTACTAAAGGTGCGATTTTTCGATCTTTTCAACTGAGTTTGCCCAAACAAGTTTACATAAGTACTGATATGTTATCTTGATGTTTCCTTACCCTAGAAGCATTGGATATATCTATCGTGCAAGGTAAATATAAAACTAAAGGATCATTCCTTTTTGGTATTTTCATGATATTAGGAAGAAAAAGGTAGTGGGTCACAAGTTTCACATAATATGCTAATCTTAGCTATATATGAATTCTACTTTGTGACAAAAATGAGTTTGTGAGATGCTAGGGCCACTTATGGGGTTATTTGTTACATCTCAACCAACTGACATTAAGTCCATAATGGCCCATGAGCACCGAGGTGGTGGAAATCTACTATTATTTGAAGGATGCAACCCACTAAGAGTCCTTAATTGTTATTTCTCTCAACTCTGGTGCAGCCACGTCATCACTATTATTTCAGCCATCTGATTGCATACAATCTTTATTCCTCAACGTTAGATTCTTTCATAATATTCATGCGCCCAAAACAAAGTGTTGTCTCCACGAGAGATACACACATCATTATCCTATTATTTGAAGGATGCAACCCACTAAGAGTCCTTAATTGTTATTTCTCTCAACACTGGTGCAGCCATGTCATCACTATTATTTCAGCCATCTGATTGCATACAATCTTTATTCCTCAACGTTAGATTCTTTCATAATATTCATGCGCCCAAAACAAAGTGTTGTCTCCACGAGAGATACACACATCATTATCACCATAATGCAGGATAATAATACTATAAGAACGCATCCACTACACCACTGGCACCCCTGTAGCTACCGAGCATTTCCATTTTAATTACACTTCTCCAGAGAAACCGTCTAGGAGGTGCTACGTTAGTACGTTACTTCATGCCTCACCACCACCATCATGATCACTACTGCATAATAAAGCGACCGAGACAATTGATATATATCATCCTTCAATAATCGCTCTCAATTTAATAACTCCGTTCAAGCATTCTTATAAAAACTGGTGTCCTTCAAGTTCAAGTGGACTTTTGAGCACCTACGGTGGATGCTGAGCTTCACCAAATCACCATTTCTGTCCACAAGTCAAGTCCTCCAACCTTGCATTCTTTACACTAAGCATGTTCCTTTTTTTTTTTCTGTTCTAATTTTACTTTTGTTATCCCATTTTTGTTTTCTTTCCTTGCTCCCCCATTCATGCTTAATTGCATCTTGCGCACATCGATTTATTGAGCAGATTGTGTGCTAAATGGCAGGCAAAGAAGGTAGACATACTATACGTCAGCTATACGCATGTAATGGATGTTAGCCTTGCATTCCAATAGCAGATATGGGAGCTTCCAAAATCTGCTCAATATCTATGTGTGATGATATTCCTCGATCGGGAGAGGCATCTCAAGATTTATTCATGTCCCATTTTGTTTATAACAGCACATGTTCAAGGACGACTCAGCCATGTTAACAACTATTGTATTTTATTTTGTCTGTATTGAAGTTATGATTATAGGTCTTTCACATTTTTCATTGCTAAGTACAGTGACTTCAATTGTGCTTTCACGTATAGGCACTACATATTGATGCAAGAATAAAGTTTGTTCTATTTATTTATTCTAGCAAATTCAATCTTCGGTGCAACAAAATTGGAGATAATCAACCAAATCCATTCCACTACATTCTTTTGTCAAGCTCCTTTGCAAATATATTTCTGTTGTAAATAGAACTGCCCGACAATATGTGGAGTCAGGAGGCATCGAGGCGTAGGAATTCTTGCGGACATGCGGGGAAGAGCACAAAGAAGAGGTAAAACGCTTGCACCACGGCAAAAGTATTAGAAAAACAGTGGATGAAAAATCGTCTCCGCATCGGTCGGCTCACCCTCCCGCCGGCGTCCTGGCCGGATGAGGAGGAGGATGGGTTGTCACTTGTATCTCGGGCGGAGAGGATCCTTGCGACGGAGCATATGGAGCGATCAACAGAGGTCGCAGTGGCTGGTGCCTTCTGGCCGCGGCCACATCCGCACGTCCAAGACTTCAAGGGATCGCGATTTTGGGCTCTAAGCGAGTGGGATGAATCCAGCAGCGACGAAGAAGAGGCGAGCGACAACGACTCCATTGACACGTGTGACATCCCGTCTCACAAAAATTGCGGGTTAGCATTCTGAAAACGTGCCCCTGACTTATTAGCACTCCCACAAGAAAAATCTTTGACATGCAATTAGTTTTGTGTGGTCAATTAATTCAAATTCAATTTGCATTGAACTACAACTCAAATTTTCACAACATAAATTGGGTGCACCAAAAATCTATGTTATAGTGCATGTCAAAGGATAAATCCAAGCCAAACCCCAGCCATTTTCTCAAGCATTTGAGGTTCCAAATAAATCGGACAAATCCGGAAAACAGTCTGACTGTAGAAATTATCAGATTTTTCCTGGGGAAGTTCATGGAGAGGTTGAGGTCTCAGAAATTAGATCCAATCTTGGTGAGCACGAGGATATTTTGTTTTAGTATTTTCGAGCTCGGGAAGGCCTTCTTTTGGATTTCCAAAGGGAACTGAGTTTGGAAAACCAACCAAATTTCAAAGGAACTCGGGCCCACCTGTCAGCCTCTCCTTCTCTCTCCCTGCGCGCGTCGGGACGTCGCCGGCGCCCTCGCGCCGCGTGGCCGCCATGCGCCTCCGGAACCCCACCCCGGTTGCCACGACACCCCCGGCCGTGCCCAGCTCCTCTCTCTCTCCAAACTCGTGTGTCTCTCTCCCTCGCACACGAACCCCGCCCACCTCCATTACCGTCGCTTTGAAGCTCACCGTCCGGCCATCTCACAGTCCCATCCGGCCGGATCAAGCCGCCAAAAGAAGCACGTGCCTCCGCTCTCTCACCCAGCCCAAACATGGTAGAAGGAGATGGCCCGAGTTGTGAGTATTAAGTCGTTCTTTGTTGAAAGCTTACCGGAGACACCTTCCGACTTCGCCGGGAAATACTCCACCTCCGGTGAGCCTCGACTTCCCTTTCTAGCTCTGCAGGGTGCGCGAGGAGTCGACGCATCGATCTGACCCTTTTTCCCTTTTTATTTCTTGGACGAGGTCGCCGGATTTGAGCTTCTCCCCATCGCCTTGCTCCGGCCGTCACGAGGCCTCCGTCGCGTCCCCACTTCCGGCCGTCTCCAACAACATTAAACTTCATGCCGGCCTTCTCCTAGCTGCCACGAAGCTGTAGGAACAAACGGCGCTCGATTTGGTGGATCCTACGAAGCGCACGACCTCGCCGAACGTCGTCGGACTGCGAGGTCACACGTGCTTCGTTGCCGGCCATCTTCCGGTGAGCACCTGACCTCGGGACCTCTTCGAATGAATGGAACATGCTGGTATTTTTATCTCGATTTTTAGTGGTCGTTTGACCCCGTTCCGACGAACTTACGCAGCTCCGGCGACCCTCCGGCCACCGTGGCAGAGAGGCAGCTCGTCCTGCCCCGTGCCTTGCACGCCTGGGCTGCGTGCCCCGCTCCTGGGCCGCACGCACGCGGCTGGGCCGCAGCGCCCCTGGGCCACCTCAGCCAAGTCGGCCCACGTGCCATTTAAATCCTTTTTCTTTTCCTGGGATTTAAATAAATGCCAGAAATTCATACAAACTTCAAAAATTCATATCTAGAGTTCTAGACCTCCAAAATTTGCAAACTAAATTTTGTTGGACTCCTTGAGGCATGTACTATTTTATAGTGCATTTAGTTTGGCATAACCAGAAGCAAGTTAATTAGGTTAAATTCTTCTTAAGAGACTTAAGTTAAATACTTAGTTAATTGTCTAATTACCCCAAATTATGAAGCTTAAGTTAATTATTATCTATATCATATGCCTAAGGACCAGGAGCAATTTAATTGCTATTTTACCTAGTTTTGCTAGGATTAATGGATTAATTTCTTGCACATGTGATAATGATTTAAATGCTTCATGGGAGTTGATGAAGGAGATAAATTAGATAATAACCTTAAATCATTTTCACCCTGCTGGACACCACGTTAATTTATACTCATGAATTAAAAGTATTTGATGAAATCCGTACGTATTCCGTAAAATATTCAGTATCATGTTTTCATCAAAAATTTACACATCACCTTTGCATCATGTAGCTGCGGTGGTGAACGTGGTAACCGACGAGGAGGAGCCGAAGCTGCTGCTATTGTTGACCCAGCTGTTCAGGGTCAAACTCAAGGCAAGCCCCGGTGCACAACCTTTTAATTTAAGTTTTTTTTATTTTTATCACTATGCTTGTAGGTCTCGTATTGTGCATTAGGTCTACAGGAGTTGTGATGAAAACCCTAGCATGCAGTAGGACCCTTTTCTACCCTGGTTCGATCACCCTACGCTAGATGCTTGCTTAATTAGGGCGATGATCCGTCGAGTGGTACGGAGACCACTCGTAGATAGGACAATCACCTTTTTGGGACACGATGCTGAGTATCAAGATGAGAATGGAAAATTGGAGGCCGGACGGGCAACTTAGGTGGAAAGTGAAGGACTGAAAGAGTCTTCAAGGTTGTAGCCCTGTCCGTGCACACAAGGACCGCGTCGTGTCCGGCCCATATGGATAAGTTTGAACGTACTGCTTGCATGCTGGAGTTTATTGGCCCAGTAAACCGATGTAGCGATGGATTGCTGTAAGGTTGGAAGATTTCCCTACTCCCTTGGTTACTAGGCGGTTTTTAGGAGGAGAGGAGGGAGCACTCTACTCACGGATGACGTCCGGGACGGCATCGCGTGAGGGACCCTTCTCGGGGCGGTAGGACCCGGACGACCTTACGAGTGCTTGAGCGAAAGGTTGTCTCATGCGGCTTCCGGGAAGCGTGTATGTGACGTGCAGTCAGGTTTCTCCTGCAGGATGTAAATCGATTCGAATCGCTGCCCCTCGCAGTAACGAGTACCACTTGTCCCTGCGCCGGAACGTAGTAAGAAGAGAAAGATGTTGATGATTATGATCAATTTGCTGTATTGCTTAATTACTTGTTTGGAAACATGTAATGCAGTAGCTTAGTGCAAATTAAATTTATTCTTTCGAGCAACTCAATTAAACTGCTAAAAGTTGAAAGTAAGGATGCACTTGTAGGCCAGCTTAGTGCTTAAATGTATCCTATCCCCCTGGCCTTTGCATGTCTAGGAGTCGGCTGTAGATGGCCACCTTGACGGGTCAGTCTTGCTGAGCTCTAGTTGCTCGGGGCTTTGCTCTATGTGGTTTTCGAGAGGACCCCATGGGACAGGACTTCGACGTCGGCGATGACGTCCGGCAGGAGGAGACTCGGGTGACGGCCACTACACTTGGGAGTGGTGCGGCCCGGATGAATAGAGAAGTTGATGTGCCGGTAAGATGTTCTAGGGCAGGAACATCTGTCTCTGTCGGGTGCCCGTGATGTTTCGCCGAGAGTGCGATTATACCTTTATGCTTCCGCTGTTTAGTTGTTTTCCAAACTTATTAGCTTCCGATGCTTTCGAGACTCGATGTACATTTGTACTGGGATGAATGTAAGACTTGTACTTATATTCATTGCATTATGCTTATGTTTGTATGTTGTAATATCGGGTATCACAGCGCGTGATGCCACCCATGATGATCCCGGAGACGGAAACGCCTCTTCGTGAGGTGGGTCTGTCACAACACGCCGGAGTTCAACCGGCGAGTGGCGGAGGCGGTTATCTCTGCAGAACAATGTGTTGCAGCTGGACAGGCGGAGGGCGACTCTCACGCTATGCCGAGCTAGATGAGCAATCACTAGCGAGGCGGATAGTGTTGGACGCGGTTGCCGAACAGATCAAGAAGAAAGAGGCTAAGGCTCAACCATGGCAGGGGCCATTGCCTGCGCCACGAAAGTCACCAAAGATGACGTTTGGGGCAGCGCTGGAGAAGGCAAAGGTACGTTTCTCTCCACCTCGTCCGGTTTCAGCTTCACGTTTGTTTGCCGGCAGTTTGCCGAGCGTTTCTTTTTCCGGCTGACGACTGACGGCGTCGGGGAAGAAGTCAAAATCAGAATCCAGTTTTTTTGGATCAACGTGAGATTATGGGAATTCAAAAGTCAACCGTGGTTCGGGAGCCCATAGTTTCCCATCCGGATTCACAAACAAAAAACCACAGTCGGGCCATGTTATGATTCTGAGCCCAAATGTGTCGTACCACCTGACTACCGGACTGGTGTCCTTACTTGCCAGAACAGGAACTTATTCCCGAAACCCTAGAGCACCACACGTCTATTCCCAATCGCACGCCGCCTTTGCCTTCTCGTACGCCGACGTCGCGAAGTTCGACATGGACGGCAATGCTGCTGGGCAGCGAGGCGGTAGCAATCAGAGAGGAGGCAGTGTAGGGGCTGGAAGGGGGCATGTCAAAGTGGTTTCATTGGCCGCGGTGGATTCCAAGCGGCGAATCAAACCTTGCACCCAGGATATGGTGGTAGGGCTACGTACACCAGCCGTGGTGCTGGACGTTTTGGTGGTGGTCGTGGAAGGTTCTTTGGTGGACGCGGCAACAACGGCGGTGGGCGCCGGGGGCTCATAACCCAAGCAGACCTGCTCCCGCACCGGCGCGTGCTCCCGCACCGGCACCAGCGCATGTGCCTGCGCCATCGTCACAAGGTGCTGGTGGTGCGACAGGGCAAGGAGGAGCATCAGGGTCGGGTACTGTACAACTTAACATTTCAGCACAAGCAACGACTTTGCTTCAGCAGGCGTTCGCAGCAATGCCCGGCATGACTGCATCACCGGCGCTGGAACAATTGCAACAGAGCTTGAATGGGACAATGGATGCCACAAAGTTGGATCCGATCAAGGTTATGTCCAAACCCACCACGCTGGACAAGTTCTACACTGAAGACCACACACTCCAGTATTGCAAGGTGGAAGTGTATTGCGACATATGTGACAGTAAGGAGCATTCTAGAGCGCGTTGCCCGATTTATCGGGCAGTGAAGCTGACTGCAGTTGCATGTGGTTTTGCCGTGGAGGGGTTTGGATTTTTCCATATCCCTTATGTTGGTGGACAGAAACAGAGGCATGAGAACCGCACCGCTATGATTCGGATCACGGATGGAGTGCTCACTATCCAGCACATTGCGGCTGAACTGGAGAGGTTGATTCCAATCAAGTGGACATGGAATGTGGAAGAGATAGGGCCTAATATTTTCAGGACCTTATTTCCCTCTAAGGTTGAATTACAGATAATGGTTGAGTGGGGTGTTGTGCAATCCAAGTACAACAACGCCAAACTGAAAATCGAAGAGAAAGGATTGGGTCAACAAGCAAGGTATGCGCTGCCAAGAGTTTGGGTCCAGTTTACCGGACTACCGGAAGAATTGAGGGATTTTCTTGTAATATGGGTAGTGGGAACGATCTTGGGTGTTACCAAAGATGTCGACATGTCCTTCACTCGCAAGCATGACATCTGCCGGGTCCAGGTGCTGGTACTTGAACCTAATCTCATTCCGCAATTTGTGGACGTTGTGATAGGGGATTACCTATATCGTTTGTTTTTTCGGGTTGAGGCCAATGGTGATGATGCTAATCCGGAACCAATGGACGTGTACACTAGTGGTAATGGGAGTAATAATGGGGAACAAGAGAAGGACGCACAGGAGAAGGGCACACAACAAAATGCGACGGCGCCAAGCGCTAGCAATCAGCTTAATGCAAACGGTGCTCTTGGCTCGTCGGCTGCTGGTAGTGGGGCTCATAAAAATCAGGTGTACCATCTGGTTATACCTGGTTTTGGGGCTAGCTCATTGGCAGCAGGGGGATGTGCAGTGTTTCCGACAACTCCACAGCTTGCAGTGGCTGAGGCACATCTTAGCGGGGTAGAGATGGAGGCAGTTAATAATGGGATGGCTGTAGATAGCATGGAGAAGCAGGAGTTAAACTTGCCCTTGGGACAGTAGGAACATGAAATGCCATTGGAGCAGCTCGGTCATGAGCTATCCGACGAGCCAATAGCGGAGGAGAGTGCCTCCATTGATACAGAGGATGTGAATCGGTATATCTATGAGTTGGCAAGGGAACATGTTGAGCTGCAACAAGAGGAGAACACATCAGATGGGGAGAGCGTGGTGGTGTCAGCAACTGAGTTGGTGGCAATTCCTGAAGCTTCGCCAAGTCAAGCAGCTGCGAGGCATGGAAAACGTCGGGCCGGCACTTGCGATGAGGATTCGTTGGACCGGACCGAGAAGCTGAAAGCGTTGAGGAGTTGTTCTTACAAAAGATAATTTAGCTCGACGTAATTGGGAGGGATCTAAAAAGAGTGTTTTTTGTTCGCAGAATGAAATTATAGATCATCTCTTTTTCAATTGCCATTTTGCTAGATTTATTTGACGACTAGTACATATCACTTTTGATTTACATACCCCCACTAATTTTAATGATATGTTCAATGGTTGGCTCGTAGGTATTGACCATGGAGTTACAAACAAAATATTAGTGGGAGCTTCGGCTATTTGCTGGGCATTATGGACAACTAGAAATGATGTTGTATTTGACAAGAGTCCTATGAAATCTTACATGCAGATACTTTACAAGGCAACTTATTGGGGGGAGGTTCTAGGCACAACTTCAAAAGTGTGAGGAGGAAACCGCCATGTTGAAGGAGGCATGTCGCGCTTTGGAGACGTCGGCTATACATATTTTTGCCCATTTCGGATAGAGGTTAAGCAATAGGATTGCTTAATAATGTATCTGTCCAAACAATGTTGGGTGTTCCTCTTTCTTTTGATGTTTGGTTTATGTGTGTGCCGCAGAGGATGAGCTGCAAATCTGTGTAATAATTTATTGGCTGTAGCCCCGAGAGGGTGAAAGTCGGGACTTTTTTCCCATTGTCTAAAAAAAATATGTGGAGTCAGGTATAGCACTAACACTAGAATTTGATTATATGTGTATTTGTTCACATTGGAAAATACTTCTCTTTTTGGCCTTTTAGAGAGTTTTCGAGCACAAATGTCACAAAAAAGGACATCCACAAGTCATGTCTTATGAAAACCAATTAATTAGTCTTCCTTGATTCCTACCCATCATTTTTTGTCTTTAATTTAGTTGTCCCATAGCAACGCGTGGGGTTTTCATCTAGTTTTAAGGGATTTTGCTCCCCTGACACTCTAAAAACGTCACTTGGTCTTCTGGACATCACATTTATTCTTTTGGTCTCCTGGACACTAAGAAAACACGTCTTTTGTCCTCATGACACTATAGCATACAAATTATTCTTTTCGAAATTTTTATCTCAAATTACAATATACATTACAACTTGAAATGTTGCACTAAGCTGCATTGTTGCATTTTCTATCCATGTGATTTTTTATTATTTTTGGTCAATTGTTTGCATAGTTTTATTTTGAAAACAAACTCTTATTAGTAAAAAAATTATGTAAACAAACAACAAAAAATATGAAAAAATACGTGTATAGGGAATACAATAATATTTGCTTGTGTCAAAATACATTGCACTGAGATAAAAAAAATAAAAAATAGTCGTTTTTTCTGGTATAGTGTCGTGAAGACAAAAACCATATTTTTTGAGCGTCCACATGATCAAAAGAAGAAATATGATATCCGCAAGACCAAGCCACGTTTTCAGAGTGTCCAGGGGACCAAAACCCCAATTTGTAACAATCTTTGTAGTCTAAATGCGAGAAGGTCAATATATACGAGTAGGTTGTCCGACACTATCAACTTTGAATTATTACTTTTATCCGAGCAAAGGACAAAGGTGTAGAAATGTTGGTGGATGTGTGGAATCCACTCAAAATGGAAGGTACATTCATTCAGGTTTGGACAATAAGTTTTTTATACCCATCAACCTACATATAATAATATTTACTCTATCTGTTATTATGATACTTTTCTATTTCGTACATCCTTGTCTCTCTGTTAATCAACGGTTTGGATCACGATACTTTTAATCACTTATAGTTCAAATTTGACTTTATTCAAAAAATTTGATTGGAATGTAATTAATTAACTAAATATAGCAAAAAAGATAAAAAAAAACCAAATTTTAACATGGAGTAACACATGTTTTATGTTGAGAGTAGAAAAAGTATTAAAGCAAGAAGAGAAAAAAATTAGTTTTTCACCGAGTGACAAAAAAAACTCGGCAAACTTTCAAGTTTGCCGAGTGTCAAAAATAATACACTCGCCAAACAATCTTTGTCTAGTGTTTTTATTATGCCAAGAGTTCTATTGTAGACACTCCGCAAATACGTTGGTTGCCGAGTGTCGGGACACTCGGCACAATCGAGTTTTCCCGTAGTGCTTGTCTCTCTCGTTAATCAACTCGTAACAGCCCAGATTTGCATCCAATTCAAATTCATGCTTGAATTCAATACCAAACCATTTCTAACAAAAAAAACCAAAGCAATTCCCTTTGATTTCCACTCCTTGGGCCACCTTTCTCCCTCTATAGCCCACTTAGCCTCAGCCGCCTTGCAGCCTAGCATAGCCCGACGACCTGGCCAGCCCACCAAGCCCATGTCAACAGTCTTCGTTCTCACCTGCCTTCGATCGCAGCCACGCATTGAGTCGAACCGGACGCCGAGGGACACGCGTCTACATCCCCACTTGCCGCCCAGCAAAACCTTGTCAACCACCTCCCTACAAGAGCAGCGAAGCTGCCGCGTCGGCCTGCTCTCCTAACCAGCACCGCCAAACCCTAGCCGCTGCATGACTCGCTCGCCATGGCCACCATAGCGGAGCTCGAGCATCGGCAAGCTCCGACCCTACCTCAGCGTTCTTCTTCCCTCCCCGAAGCCGGTGATGCCACCCGTGTCGAGATTCGAGCTAGGATGGAGATGAGCTAGTCGATTGAAGCTTTCCGTCATCGCATTCATCCCCGTCATTCATCCTCTCCGGTGAGCGTAAGTGCCCGTCGAGCTTCGTTCTTAGTAATCTATCGGTTGCCCTGCCCCCTTAGCTAATCGTGTCTTTGTTTCTTCTTCGTCGTCCGGGAACAGATTTCGCCTAGTCACCGCCAAGCCCGCCTTCGTTCGCCGCCACGCTCGCCCGCCGTCGACTCGCTCGTCCTCACCGGTGCTCTGCCGCAGTTGACAACCTCCTTGGGAACTTGTTGGTGAGCCCTCGTTCCCATTTCTCTGTTTTCCCCTCGATTTGGCCTACCTCGTTGTGCGCGCGCCACTGTTTCTCCTTCCGCCATGGCTGTCGATGCAAAGCTTGCGCTTCTCTACCGCCGAGCCGCGGCATCCGTGCCATAGAGCTGCACTAGGGGTCCTTGGAGCTCGTGCGCCTTCTGCGGATGAGTTTCGAGCACCTTCGCTTTGACCTCACCGTTATCCCTTTTCATCATCGTCGCGGATCTCGTCGCCGATGACCTTCCGGTCGTCTCTCGTGTCGATGGTTAGTGTTGTTAGGATCGCGTTCACTTGAGCATTGTGCTGGTGTACTCAAATCGTAGTCTTGTTAACCCTTGGGATTTTCCCCTCCGGACGCTACCGTCGGTGGACCTCCGACAAGCTCGCGCCGGTTGGCCCGCGCTCGCTCGTCCAGCTGGGGGTCTTGTCCGAGTGCGCGCGATCGGGGTGCACCTGCTGGTGCCATCCGTTGGTTGCTCGGCGAGCCGCAGCGCTTGTCGGTGGTGATTTCGACGAGCACCGCACAGCTCGACAGCGGCGCCGCTCGTCGCCGGTAGGGTGACACGGGGACCTGCCCGGGTGGATCGGGTCCGGGGCCTCCCGGGTGCGTGTTGGGTGGATCCGGTTCGTCATGGACCAACCACCGTCCGGTTTATGACACTTGGGCCCCACGTGCCGGTCGGATTCAAAATATCTTTAGGGAATATTTTTGAGAATATTCCTTAGATTATCTTTTTCCTTTTTCATAAAATTCCTTTAGTCCCTTTTTTAGCCGTTTAATCTTCGAGAAAATCATAGAAATTTCCCTAAACCTCGGAAAAATGTGCGGTCAGTTGCGTTGGATTCGTCTCGTCGAGCTCTACGTGTTACTGTTGACAGTGTCTATGTTCTGGCATCAGTTAAATCGGTTTGTGCATTTTGTTTCTCAATCTTTCTCATAATTTGTGTCGTTTTCTCGATTGGCATGTCACTTACTTGTTCTGCCTCGAATTTGGATGACAGTGGGATCACAAGGTCGAAGCGTATGGATTGAAGCCTTACGAGGACACCGATCTATTCTTGGACCCGTTTTTATGGCAAGCCGCAATCCTATATCACTCTTGCTCCTATACTAGCAATTACATAATATGAACTCATGCATATGAAATGGTTACTGTTGTTTAGATTGATACCTATTGCATATCATGCTACCCTTGCTAGTATTTACCACAGGATGATCTACAGTTACTACTTGCATGCTTAGTGATGCTTAGCTGCTTAATTGAACCTCCATATGATGATGTACATGTTTTTGTGTTAAATAAATTGTAGGGTGCTTCTTAGGCGTTGTGTTTCTGTACTAGTAACCTATTATGTCTTTGCGGGCGTGAGTGTAGGTGATTAGGCGCTGTGGAACTTTTGGGGAGTTCCTTTTTGGAGGGTGGTTGTTGCGGGCACAGTGTGTAGGGACTTAAGGTTATGGAGTCCCTGTTGTGGTGGTACTTGTTGTTGAGACTCGTGGTTTGAGGAGAGGGATTTGGTGATTCGCCCCGACAGCATAAGGATCGACTCTTGGGTTGCCTCTTTTGGTCCTACTTACACACCACGTGATCCATATGGGCGTGCCTGGATCATGATGTTTTGTGAAGGACTGACTGGCCCGCCGTGGTGTATAGATTGTGTTAGTGGGTTTTGGAGATTGTCTTGACCCATGAATAGAGGATACCCCACCTGGACAGTGCTAGTCCTTTCACCCCTTCAGAAACTTTTTTCGTGTTTTGATTGGGGGATCCCAGCCCTAGAGGACGGGCGCCACCCGTCGATGCATTGTTGATTGATCTTACGAGTGTTTCTATGCATAGACTTCTGCAATAGTCCTATGTTATAATACAGCTTGTTGTATATACTCTGTAGAGATTATAATATATATGTATAGCCGTGTTCCCGGATACGGCAGAACCTTGAGCGGTACACTTGATTAGTTTACTTCTTCTCCCCTCTGATAGGTGTTTTACTTCCAGTTTACATTTTTTTCACTTTCCAGTTTGCACCTCTACGTCTGAAATCGAAGTTCCTGTGAAAGGAATTTGTGAAATGAACCGGCATTTAAGTACCAGTACGGAGAAGTCCAAGCGCCGCTCGCCTCTATCACGGAGAAGGAACTGGAAAGCAAAGAGCCGCCAAGTCTTCCACCTCTGCGGGCGGGTATGGGACCCTCCGCCAATCCACGCACCCTCGCCATTTCCCGGCACCTCAAGATCTTGCTGCCTCCATCTTCTTCTACCTCCTCCCAAAAACTGGTGAGCTAGCTAACCTCTGCCACCGCATCTCACTACCACCTGCCCCTGCTCACGACAAATCTAAATCATGTCGATTGTCTGCCTCCATTCTGCAGCGCATCTCCGAGGAGCTTGCTCGGCATCTGGATCGCAACGCCGGTGCCGGTGGAACGGCGCTCGTGGTGAGCCCGTTCGGCAGCAAGGTCTGGCGCGTGGAGGTCGGCCGGGACGGCAATGGCGCGTTCCTGGGCCGCGGGTGGCCGGAGTTCGTGGCCGCGCACGGCATCGGCGTCCTCTGGTTCGTGGTGTTCCGGCACGAAGGCAGCGGCATGCTCACTGTCAAGGCATTCGACACATCCTTCTGCCTCCACGAGTTCATCCGCCCAATCAATGGTATGGTACCTGGACACTAACAATGTCACTGATGCGTGTTTAATTGCTAGAACATGAGCAGCTCCGATCAATTCTATCTTGTCCTTTCCCAGTTGCAGGGAATGGGACCGACACCGACGACGGGTATCATCGCCGTAGGCCGCAGTTCATCAAGGTGCTTCTGCCCAGTTTCACAAAAAAGATGGTGTGCACCCTTCCTCTCTGCCATCTACTCTCTGTTTGACATTTATAAGTTTTTTACACCAAATTAAAATTATGCTGTTGCGCGCAGGCTATCCCTGCTGAATTTGTGCGCAACCACATCGCCGAAGCCACAACGAAGAACCGACTGCCCGTAGATCTCACCCTGTGCGGAAATATCTGTCGTGTCGAGGTCAAGAAGGACCGGTTGGGTAATTTCTTCTTTTCAGGTGGCTGGTCACGGTTTCTGGCGTCCAATGGCATAACCCAAGGAGAAACTCTGCTGCTGAGGTACGATGGAAACATGGTGTTCACGATCAAGGTGTTTGGCCTCAATGGATGCCAGAAGGTCTACAAGTCCACAAATATATCCGGCCTGAAGCAAACAGGACACACCAACCAGATGAGTTAGTCTCAGATATATTTATACCTCCTCTCGATTGAATTATGTGCATATATCTTCATTCATATCTTGCCATAATTTACAGAAAGGAAGGAGAAACAGGATGCACCTTCGTCGTCTTCCACGGGGAAATGTAAGAATAGGAACCAGGTGTCTAGTGTTGAAGAAATGAAAAGGCCAGCAATCTCTTCAGTTCCATCGAAAAAGGGAACAGCAGCAGCATATGCTAGTAAAAGTTTTTGTACCTACAATATAGGGCCACCTGCGTGGATCAGGAAGAGGATCAATGCCTACTCACTCAGGAGTCACCTGGTAAGAACAGAATAACCCCTTTCCAACTTGTTATGTATATTGCTGTGAGCAATCAATTTAACAACATTGATTAGAGTGAACTCATTTACTAAAGACATGACATATTTAATATTCATGGACATGCCATGACAGAGTATCCTAGGGGCTCTGTCAGCATAGTTAGATCAATCACATTTTTGTTCTAGAAACTGGAACACCAAGTTCCGACAACTACCAGAGTACACAACCTTTAAGGTTATTAAATATGTTCAGCTATCTCAGCTGATTGAGAAATCTAAAGGGGATCAATCTATGCCAATTCTATTATTGTGTTTACATCTATGATTGACAACCTTCAGCTCGATCACCTCTAGATCTGAGGAGCTCATCCACCTAAAGTATTCCTTTGCTGTATTTTCATGTAAAAAAAGAACAGTAGATGTTTCTTGTTTTAGATCAACTGAAACAAACATACAAAATTTATACTGTTATTTGCTTGGGATAAAACAATTGCATGATTGATGCCTGCAGCGTTTGACGTCGTCCTTCTGCAAGGCGATTGGGTTCCAGAAACCCTGCGAGATCACACTGAGCACGACGTCGGCAAGCAACAACGGCACCAGATCATGGAAGGTGCGTGGCAGCGTGTCTGACATGTACAGTCACCAGCTTGGTAAGGGCTGGGCATCTTTCTGCCGTGACAACGGGGTCAAGGAAGATGATATCTGCACTTTCAGCATCATCACGGCCACACTGTGGTATGTAGACATCGCGCATCACTCCTAAGCCCTGTGTAGCTTTGGGAGAACTGTTTAGCCGTTTAGATTGCTCCTGTTACTCTCTTGGGGTAAGGTCCATATATATTAACCATATCTTATTTAGATCAGTTTGTCCCTTGTGAACATTATGAATTTGTATTCCACAATGAAGGGGAGACACTAAACAACTGGGCCTTTTGTCTATTCCCTTAACAAGAGTCTCAACCCGTGCAGGTTAGAATGTTTTAAAACTTGCAGATTGCAAGTTTAAATATATTTTCAAGGTTGTGAAATAAGTATTTTCGTTTCAAAATGGAATTATAAATGGAAAAAATCATATCTGCCAACAATGTTAACCTATATTTACTAACTGAAATTGAAGTCTACTTTATTATTTTTCATTAAATGTATAAGATCCATTCTCATGAAACTTTAAAAATACTCAAAATCAATAATTTTTGAACTATGTAGGTTTTAAGAACATGAAAATTTTTACATTATTTTCTTGTTGTCACAAAGTTTTTCATAAAATGGATCTGATAATTGTATCTATTTGGTAGTTACGGAAAAGTAAGTACTCATCGAATCCAATGCTTGATCAGGAAATGCTTGGTCGTATATGTTATCACTTTTTCTCTTATATTATTAACTTGTTGCAGCTCCCTCATAGATTATACAAAATTGCAGTTATAAGTATTATCACAGTAACTCCTAAAATGATTAATGGACTTTATTTGGGATGATTACCTTAGTGCTAACTTTATTGATTTGAGCCCTATGAAGTTCAGATTACATCTTCCAGACTATGTACTTATGGTGTTCTAGTGATTCGGAAAGCACTTGAAGGATCTGTATTGGAGAACTTAATACTTCAAATTATACACCACTAATACACAACATGACTTTCGACCACATCTGCATAAAACTATAAACGAAGAGCTAGTCTAATCAAAGATAAATTAATTGAGTATTCCCTTAATACCAATCTGAAACTTCCTTAGCTCATACCTGTAATTCTATGTTTCAAGTGTTGAATATTTCCAATTATTCGTTCTCCAACTGCTTGCTCAAAGCGTATTGGCATCATAAAAAATGTTGCTCCACATCTAGATCCAAACTTTGGATACAGTCATGGCTGCCATGCACGAGTTCAACCCGGGGATTCGTCAGAACTCAGAACAGATGGTGGTGGACGCTCTCTGTTGCTTAGAGCTATTTTTCCTTGTAGCATCTTTTTCTCCGGCAACCTGAAACCACTGCCGACCTTCTTAGCAGTCATCATGATGCCAAGGCAACGTGATGACTGGTTACAATGCAACTGGATACACAATTTACTATGGGTTGATCGCCGACTACTGGTTCCAACCGGATTGAGAGATAAGAAAAGGAAACAGTACCTCTTCTGAATACTAATATATGAGATGTTGAGTGTTATTTAAATCTTTGTAGACTGATCCTTCTTCTAGATAATTGGCAACTACGCACGTAGAAAAATAAACAATAGTTTCTAAACTATGATAAAAAAGAAGTTCGGTGGTTTTGGTTATTTCGGATTTGCACTATTAAAAACCTAAATAATTTCGGTTAACCTAATTACTCGATTTTAGTAACCGAAATATATCGATTAACCAAATAAAGTAAAATATCGGTTATATCAGTTCGGTTTCGGTTTTCAGGTTTCGGATTTTTTGCCCAGTCGTATAAATAGGTTGTTCTTCTCTTGCAAGAAATCTATATCTATTCTCTATACTGCATGAGATATCTAGTGGAAGTGGAAATCATCGTATTCCACGATGGAAACTTTCAACAATTGCAATTTTCATAATTTCCAAACTGATGGCCAAGTGCTTTGATTGAGGAACCAATATCCGTTTGTCAGGTGCCGTGGAGAGAGAATCGAGTTTTCTTTTCCATTACGTGGACTGCACCAAGGTGGGCTTTGCACTACTATAAAAAGAGCCAGCAATGTCAGCGGGCATTTTCCAGCAATAGCTGGTACACAAAAAAATGCTATTGTTGGGTGCCATTGCTGACGTCATCAGGGTGTAACGCTATTGCAGGGGTTACTGCAATAGCGGACGTAGGTGACGTCATGAGAGGCAATGCTATTACAGATGGGGGTCACCCAGTAATAGTGGCCACCGGTGACATCACCCGTCGGCCGCTATTACTGGCCGAGTCTTTAATATCAGTCGCACGATGACGTCACTAGCGGTCGATATTACTGGTGTAGCCTGCAATAGCGGCCGCGTGTGACGTCACCAGGTCCGTTATTACAGGGTTCCCGTAATATCATCGCCAGGGTGAGGTCATCATGCCCGCTATTGAAGACAACAAGTGTATAAAATCGTCCCCTTCCTCCCGACAGAGCTCTGTTTCGCGAGCTCACGGGCGAGCTGTCCCTACGGAGGGCGGAAAAAGCCAAAAAGAAGGGTGGAAGGTTTTGAACCTGTTTTTTGGAAGGATATTGTTCTAGGAGGTAAATCCATACCTTCCATGTATTTGTTTTTTGTGTTTAACCATAGTTTTAGTCTCCTTTTTTATGGTTACTTTTCCTAGGGTTTGGATCCATTTTTTTACCTATAAATGGCATGGTTAGAGCATCTCCAACAGTTCCCAATAATTTTACTCCCAAAAAACTGATTTTAGAGAGTTGCTATATCTATTGGGAGTAAAAAGAAGACATGCACTCCAACCGTTTCCAATAATCGTTTCCTAAATAGTTCAAATATCCTTTAGGGAGTAAGAATTAGGTGCCTAAATGTAGCAACCTTTAGGTCATGGGTTGAGAGTTGGTAAATTTAGCAACCTCACATAAGGAACGGTTGGAGAATGATTTTTATTAATCACATCCTAAATTTTCATTTAACAACCTCATTTAGAGAACGGTTAGAGATGCTCTTAGTGCTCCCCATGCATCTCATAGGTTGTTTATTACTTGAACTTATCCTCTCCATACATATATGTAGGTTTTTATATGTAGGGATCTAGTTTTGGATCTAGACCTAGTTTTGGATCTAGGTTTTATTCATAAATCTTGTTTTTTTAACAGTAATTTATGTAGAGATTTTATTATTAACTTTTAAATCACACGTAACTATAGTATGTAATATTCTTGTGTTTAGATTTTACTATGAACCTGTAATATAGTCTTTACTTTTGCTTTTTAGCATATAATTTATTTTTGACCTAGCTTTTAATTATTATTCATTTCTTTATTTACGATACATGTGTATAGAAAGATGGAAGATTGATCTTGGATGTACACTCGGTGGGGATGGTGATGCTGTTGTATATTTCCAAAAGGTCACGGGTTTCGAAGAAGCGAAGCGATACGTAAGAAGAAGGGGTATACAATATATCTATTGTCCTTGTAGATGTTGCAAGAACATGTTTATGTTTGAGACACCCGACACTATCCGTGAGCACTTGTTGGAGAAAGGATTTATCAAGGACTACTATATCTGGATAAAACACGGTGAAATAGGACCTCATGTACAAGGTGACCACGTCGAAGAGGTGATAAGAGCAAGAGTTGACCACGACGAGCTTAGGGTGAGGGCTGAAAGAACCACGGAATATGCAACAACAGCTGGTCACACGGGTGGTCCGAACTTGTCAATGAAAGCGAGGACTTTTACAGCGGTCTCGATGTGGAGGAATTGTTGATCCACATTAACAACAAGAACCTAGTCTAAAAGAAAAGGCAAGCTTTGGATAACTTGGATGCATTGGAGAAGGCGTCAAAGCAGTTTCTATACGAGGAATCCAAGGGGTGTCATAAGGATTGCACGGTCTTGCGACAGTGCTAGATCTTGTCACACTTAAGGCTAAGAATGGGTGGTCGGACACAAGCTTCAACTAACGTTTAGAGTTGTTAGCCAAAATTTTACCAAAACCAAACTCTTTGCCCACCAACATATACAATGCAAAGAAAGTATTGGCACCATAGACCCTAGGCATACGGAAAATACATGTTTGTCCAAACCACTCGCATATTATACCGTAAAGAGCATGCCAATAAGACTAGATGTCCAACGTGCAATGCCCGTCGATACAAAGCTAATGATGGAACCGATGATACAAACATCATGAATAAGTCCAAAAGTAGAAAGAAAGCTAGGCAGAAGAGGAAGAAAACCAATACCGATGGTGTTGCTCATGATGTGCAAGAAGAAGTGGTTGATGAAAAAAAGTGGCAGCCCTTGTGATGTGGTACCTTCCGATAATCAATCGCTTGAAGCGTCTTTTTGTCAACAGTAGAGACGCTAAACTCATGACATGGCACGATGATGTTGACGGGCGTAAGAAGGATGAGATGATTCGTCACCCTGCCGACGCTCGATATTGGAAGAACTTCGACATTAACCATCCTGATTTTGCGTCAGAAAAGAGGAATCTAAGAATGGTCTTAAGTACATATGGAATGAATCCTTTCGGATAGATGACAAATCCGCACAGTACTTGGCCAGTGATTAGTTGCTTCTACAATATTCCTTCATGGTTGTGCCACAAGAGGAAGTACCTTCTACTAACTACAATGATTTCTTGTCCAAAACAAACTGGAATCGATATTGATGTCTTTCTTGAACCACTGATGGAAGACATGAAACTATTATGGAAACAAGGGGTGAAGGTTTATGATGCGTACAGACAGAAAGATGGTGGATTACATAGATCTAATGGTTACAATTTGATGAGAAATAAAACAGATGGTCGGATGCTTTGCTTTTTATGTGAGAATTGGTGAGAGTTGTGAGAATTTCTTGTATTTTTGATGATTAATGTGGCGGCCTAAAAAAGAGTCTTTAATTAGTAAATATAAGATAAGATATGTTTGGTGTGTTGATTTGGTGGATAAACAATTATGTTTGGTAATGTTGTATGCCGGATAAACAATTAAGCATTGTTAGGACAACATTACTTGAATTTATCGGAGGCTATTATTGTTTTGTGCGAACTTGAACAGATTTTATTGGAAAAAATAAAATATTTTCTTAAAAGAGTGACACAATGGATGAACAACAAAGACTAAGGAAAAGGAAATGCCGATAATTTTAAGACAATTGTCTACTAAAATCCATTGATGGTCTTAAAGATTGTTTCAAGCGCATTAGTAAATTTGAGGCTGCGCCATGAACGGATTGATCCATCATGCATACTTACGTATCTAGAAGACGTTGGGAGAGCAGTTCCAAGACGATCAACTGTTGGCTCAACAATGTTAGGGCATGTACAACCCGTCGATTTGGCCATCTCTGTACCGGTAATTTTGCAATTACACCCTCGCGCCTGTCCAGCGACGGCCTCCGTGTCGCCTCGCCAGATGACGGCTCTGTCCCGTTCCCCAACGTCAAGCAGACGCGCGATCGAGGGTTGCACGAACCGTCTTCTCAAGGCGACGATGCCACCGGATCCCACACGGGTGCTCGCCAAATTTGACCTGCAGCGCCTCGTGGAGGCCACCCCACGGTGTCCGTCGCGCCCTCACGCATCTCCCTCGACCTCGACCTGTTCCTCCCAAATCCGCCGCCGCCGGAGATCGAGTGCCTCTCCCACGACCCCGGCCTGCTCTTGCCCAAATCCATCGCCGATGTCGCGGGCGCCCTGGTCGGAGTCCTCGTTGGTGGAGCTAGTGGAGCCATGGCGTGCAAGCAGCTCGCCCGGCGATACGTACCTGCCTGTTGCTTGCAAATCGAGCTCCGTTCCATGGCTGTATCAGCTGGGTCGTAGCACGGGCTTGGCGCTGGTGAGTGATTTCTTGCTCAGCTTCTTCCTCGTGGTGCTAATTTGAGTCTGCCAATTAGTGGAAAATATTTCTTTATATGGCTGAAATATTTCTTATTCAGTGGCCTTTGCGGCTATTTTTGTTAGCTAGTCTGTCTGAAGTTTTGGATCTGGATGAATTGCAGTGACTTCTAATTAGTACGTGGGTCAGTCAATCCAATTTGGTAACTTGGTAATGAACAATTCATATATATTTCTTTCGCTGACTGAATGTTTGGCTTTCTTGTTCTTGTTCACGATCTGAATATACTACTCCCTCCGTCTTATTGAAAGTGTCGCTTTGGTATCCGTGCCAGTCAAACTTTCTAAACTTTGACTAGATTTGTAGAAAATAGTACTAACATTTGTATCTCTAAATAAGTTGATTATGGAAGTAGATTCAGTTATCTATCTAATGATACTAATTATATTCAATAAATATTTATAATTTTTCATATATTTTTTATCAAAGTTAAAATGTTTGACTTCTTGGGAAGCGAGAACGACACTTTCAATGGGATAGAGGTAGTACCTATCAACAGAAGTAGTCATTTATATTCGGTTTAGACAGTCATGCAAATGATTAGTCTATTATATGTTTGTATTGGTAGATAATCACTATGACTGAATGTTCGGTTTATAATTTTCATGACTGAATAGCCATATGACTGAATGTTCAATCTTGAATTTTCATGACCGAATTGTTGTAGGACTGAATGTTCAGTTTAGAATTTTCCATATGACTGAATTTGACTGAATGCTTATGTAGTTATTTTCCATATGATTGAATTTGACTGAATGCTTATGTAGTTTTATAAGTCACTATAACCCCCCAAAAAAATTATAACCTAAGTCACTATATGCCGGCACCTAGATTGGATGCAGCTTTCAGATTCTGAAATATAGATAGAAAATGCTGGTATGCTTGGATGGGTTCAGGCTTATTGTAAAAGCACTATGTTGCACATGAGCACATAGTTCCTCCACGGGTGCTCATATATTTAGAAATCAGTTTAGAAATCGTTGTTGTGAATGTACAATTTAGAATTCAGTTTGTACCAAACTGAACATTTGGAGGATAAGAATACAATTTAGAAATCTTTTTGTGTGATGGTGCCGATGGTGGCCAAACTGATATACTGTATAGTGTTGAGTGCTGAACTGTAGGCTGAAATATGAGATGTCCACTTTAAATTGTAGTTAAAACTTATGACTGAAATTTGATTGTGTGCCATATTTATCTATGATTCAGTTTATAATTCAGTTTGTGCCATATGGAAAAAGCCTACAGGTAGCATTCATGTTATGATACAGATTCTTAGCCATTGTGAAATTGCCGGGAAAACATCAGAGTGAACTGCATGTGACCAGTTTATCTGGATGAAGTATCACAAGAGCAACTTCCATAGATTCAGTTTGTGTCATATTTACCTATGATTCAGTTTAGAATTCAGTATTATTAATAGCTTTTTGCTACCGAATGAGTTGCTGTCATGAGTTGGTGTCAAAAGTGAATTGTTTTACTTTGGCTAAATCAGTGTATTTTTTTTTGTCATAGTGCTAATGCTCAGCTGAACGCGCGCACACACACACTAATAGAATGTGAACTATTTTCTTTTGGCCGAGTCAATAATTTTTTTGTCATAGTGCTAATGTGAACTGAATGTTAATTTGCAGCCATTTTGTGACTATAACATGGAACCTGTGAGATGGCCACACAATGGTGAACCATGTTTGCATTGAAAAAAATGTGATTTCGGACCTTAGCTAGTTGTAAAATATGAATTATCCCTTAAAAAAGATGGAAAGATGCGACCATTCATGTCATCTGATTCAGCTTTAGACATTTTGTTTTCTTCCCAACACTGAGTTCAATCTATAGACCCTAATTTCTTTATGCACTGAGGAAAAGTTGTACTCATCTTTCTTATTTTTGTTTTACAAAGTCAAAAGAAAGTTGATGTTGGCTCTGCATTTTGAACGAAGTATTGATGCGATTTTCAATTGTCTCATCGTTATCTGAGAAATTAACGATTACTAGGCATTAAACACCCCTTTAATACAGGGGGCCAAGCGGCCACTCGCCCCTTTAATACAGGGGGAACACCCGGAACAGAATACAGAACGAACTGGAATGCAAAGAGCCACCAAGTCGTCCACCCCTGGCCGCGGCATGGAGGCGTCCGGCGACCACCGCACCCGCGCCATATCCAGGCACCTCAAGGTCCTCCTGGCTCCATCTTCGTCCTCCTGCCCAAAACTGGTAACAGAGCTAACCCCGTTTGCCGAATCTCACCAGCACCCGCCCTGGTAAACAAATCTTGATTATGATGAACCATCTGCTTCCATTCTGCAGCGCATCTCCGACGAGCTTGCTGGGCACTTTGACGGGGACACCGGCGGCGGCGGAACGGCGCTCGTGGTGAGCCCGTTCGGCGGCAAGATCTGGCACGTGGAGGTCGGCCGGGACGGCAATGGCGCGTTCCTGGGTCGCGGGTGGCCGGAGTTCTTGGCGGCGCACGGCATGGGCGCTGGCTGGTTCTTGGTGTTCCGGCATGAAGGCAGCGGCGTCCTCACCGTCAAAGCGTTCGACCCCAGCTTCTGTCTCCAAATCAACGGTGTCTATACAAAGATGTCAATCGTTCACTGATGCACTGGCACTGCTAATTAGAACTAGAACAGGACTGACAAATTATTTTATTTTAATGTTGTTATTCTTCAGTTCTGGCAAATGGCCGGAAAACTGCCGGCGGATCTCATAGGCCGCAGTTCATCAAGGTGCTTCTGCAAGGATTCACGGAAAATATGGTTTGCACACGATCCCTCTCTATCAGAATTGTACAGGCTCTGACTGACCGTAAACAAGTACCATGGGCATGGCATGCTGACCACTGACATTTCTTGGTTGTGTTCAGTTTATTCCTCCAAAATTTGTGCGAAACCACATTATCGACACCAGTATGAACAGCCGACTGGCAGTCCTCAAGCTGTATGGCAAATACTGGCGTGTGGAGGCCGAAAAGGATGAGTCGGGCAACATGTTCTTCTCTAGTGGCTGGCCACGGTTTCTGATGTCCAATGGCATAGCTAAAGGTGAAGTTCTTCTTCTGAGGTACGAGGGAAACATGGTGTTCACGGTCAAGGTGTTTGGCCTGAACGGATGCCAGAAGGTCTACAAGTCCACAAATATATCCGGTCTGCAGCAGACAGGACACAACAACCAGATGAGTTTAGTATCAGACATTTATACCTCCTCTCGATTGAATTTTGTGCATATATCTTTATTCTTATCTTGCCGTAACCTACAGAAATGAAGGAGAAACAGGATGCACCTTCGTCGTCTTCCACGGGGAAACGTAAGAATAGGAACCAGGCATCAAGTATTGCAGAAACGAAAACGCCAGCAATCTCTTCAATTCCATCCAAAAAGAGAATAGCAGTAGCAGATGATAGTAAAAGTTTTTGTACCTACGATATAGGGCCGCCTGCGTGGATTAGGAAGAGGATCAATGCCTACTCACTCAGTAATAAACTGGTAAGAACAGCATAACCCATTTTTGTCTTATAAAATCGAACACCAGAGTACACAGCCTTAAGGTCGTCATTATTACATATGTTCAGCTATCTCAGCTAATTGAGAAATCTAAAGGGGAAAACAACAGAGATTAATCTATGCCAATTTTATTATTGTGTTTACATCCATGATTAACAATCTTCAGCTCATCCACCTAAAGAATTCCTTTGCTGTATTTCCATGTAAAAAAAAAAAGAACAGTACTCGTATCTTGTTTTAGATCAACTGAAACAAACATACAAAATTTATACTGTTACTTGCTAGCGATAAAACAATTGTGTGATTGATGCTTGCAGCGTTTGACGTCGTCCTTCTGCAAGGCGATTGGGTTCCAGAAACCCTGCCAGATCACACTGAGCACGACGTCGGCAAGCAACAACGGCACCAGATCATGGAAGGTGCGTGGCAACGCGTACAGATGCTCCAACATGTACACTCGCTACCAGCTTGGTAAGGGCTGGACGTCTTTCTGCCGTGACAACGGCGTCAAAGAAGATGATATCTGCACTTTCAACATCATATCGGCCACACAGTGGTATGTAGACATCGCGCGTCACTCCTAAGCTATGTGCATGACTTTGGTGCTGCCCAAGTGGTAAGGTCCATATATATTAACCATATGATCATTTAGATCAGTCTGTCCCTTGTGAACATTAGGAATTTATATGCCTCAATGAAGAGGGAGACACTAAACTGCTGGGCCTTTGTCTATTCCCTTAATATGTCTGGTATGCTATATCCAGTGGATAAACAGTTATGTTTGTTATTGTTGTATGCTGTGGATGAACAATTAAGCATTATTAGGGCAACATTACTTGAATTTATAGGAGTTTATTATTGTTTTGTGGGAACTGGATCAAATTTTATTGGAAAAAATATTATCTAAAAGGAGTGGCACTATGGATGAGCAACAAAGACTAAGGGAAAGGAAATGCCAATTATTTTGAAACAATTTCATTCACTAAATGGTCTTAAAGATTGCTTCAAACGAATTAGTAAATTTGAGGATGCGTCATGAATGCTTTGATCCATCATGCATATTTACAGATCTAGATGACGTTGGGGGACCAGTTCCAGGACGATCAATCGCTGGCTCAACAATGTTAGCACATCATTGGACACTGACGATATGTTTGCCTTGAAAAATTGTGAGTTCCGACCTTAGCTAGTTGCAAAATATGAATTATCTCTTAAAAACGTTGAAAGATGTGGCATTTTTTTATTTTCTCGAACACGCAAGATTGTTAATCATGGATGTAAACACAATAATCCGCAGCATCCGCCGATGTGTTCCATTTCCAACGTGGTCAGTGCCACAGCATCCGCCGACGGAAGGAACTGCCATGTCGCAAGCATCGGAAGTCCTCCCACGATGCCATGCATCCAAGCGTTGTTCTGAAGGGCATCTCTTATTGTACGCTTGCGCCATCCGCGGCGGCGAACGAACGGCACCACTATCGGCGCTAAATCCTGGACAGATTTCCCTGGATCCAACGATCCGACCACAACAGCATCGTGCTTCCATTGCCTACTGTTGAGATCACACAGACATGGAACATGGCCTTGACCTTGTCCGGGAGCAAGATGTCCAAATCTGCCCATGGTTTGTCCGGCTGCGTACACTGCTGCCGGAGCCAACGCATGCGCGGCGCTGAGGCCATGATCTCCAAGTTAATCACTCCAAGGCCCCCGAGTTCTTTCGATCTGGTCACATGGGGCCATAAAACCGGACAGTGTCCCACTCGAAGTTCCTTGTGATCTCTCCACAAGAAGGATTTGCTCCACTTCTCAATTACTTTTATGAACCATTTAGGGAGATCCAGTGCAATGAGGAGATGGATTGGAATTGTCGTCAGCACTGCCTTCATGAGCACTAGGCGTCCAGCCGTGCCAATTAACGTGGCCTTCCAACCGGGCAGCCTGTCGGCCACCTTATCAATGTAAGGTTGCAAATCCGTCTTCGTTAGTCGTTTGATTGCCAGGGGAATGCCAAGATATTTACATGGGAATTCAGAAACCGCACATTCCATGCATTGTTGAGCTTGCTGCACTGCGTCGTCATCACACCTAATCGACAAGATTGCCGATTGTGCCAAGTTGGTGCAGCCTTGAGGCCTGTCCAAATCTCTGCATAATGCCCTTCAGTAGGTGCAGATCATGCGCACTCGGCGAGGTAAAGAGCACGACATCATCCGCATAGAGTGATAAGCGATGCCCCATGCTCCTTGTTGACAGCGGTTGGAGCAGCTATAGCTGCTCGGCTTTGCTCGCCAAATTGCTGAGCACATCCATTACTAAGATAAAGAGCATCGGAGATAGAGGATCTCCCTGCCGTAGACCTCTCTTATGGTTGATGAAATCTCCTGGCTGACCATTAATGAGGACCCGTGTCAAAGTGTAGATAGTAGGTTGGCAATTAAGTTTGTCCACCACCTACCAAAGCCAAGATGCTCTAATACCTCCAGAAGGAAGGCCCAGGAAACCGAATCAAACGTCTTTGTTCTGTCAAGTTTCAATAAAAGTCGAGGCTGATTCCTCTTATGGAAGGTTCTGGTCATGTCACTATACCACAGCACTGCATTAGCGTCTAACGATGAGTCGCTAAAAGCCCCTTTAGCCACTCACCGTCGGTCGCTAAAGACCTTTAGCGACCTATGTTTTAGGTCGCTGTAAGTGGCGTCGCTAAAACTTTTAGCGACCGACACCTTTTTAGCGACCAACCGTCGGTCGCTAGAGGCAAAGATTTAGCTACCATCAGTGCGTTGTTACTAATAGAATTAGCGACCCACCGTCAGTCATTCAGCGATTTGCATAATCACAATATGGGTCCTTATTACTAACACTGATCCATAATTAATTAATCATAAACAATTACACATGGGCGCACACTGAAATCGACATGTATAATAGTATTCACCAACTCAGCAAGTCATAACAAGTAACTTCAATAAACTCTCACATTTATATAAGTGCTCAAGAGTCACAAGCTGATAAGACAACAAAACCTTCTGTTTATCACAAGGCAACAGAATGATACAAGCTTAGTACAGAGCTACCTAGCTAATTTCTATTACAACTCATGATATTTATCTGGCACAGAACTAGCCAACTCATCCTTTACTTGTATAAAATAAGTCCACAAATCATGAGTTCACAAAAGTGGGGTACAACAAGTGCTTTAGTCAAACAAAATGTTAGCTTCAAGTCATCAGATTGCTTATCAATGTCCAATAGTCCCTGAAAAAATATGACCAAGCAAACACTTGTTAAGCAAAGATATTATGCCATATCAGTTCAAGTCTGAGAACTAACTAAAAAAGGGATGCATATAGTTCATAGTCTTTGGCAAGCAAAATATGATTATTGGTGAATCTGTCAACACAGATGGCTAGATAGCATGTCAAATATACACATTAGCATGTCAAATACACATTGATTCATCTGCACTGCAACAAATTGATCCGTATCACACCATAAAACGAATGGATTTATTGATCTGCAATAAAGAGAATTGAAAAATAAAATAAAAATCAAAGATGGTGTCAGCAACTCACAAGCTAGGGTGGGTGACTAGAACAGAGCAGGGGCTGGACGTTCCTGCTAGTTCCCAATCTCCTCTGGCACTGGATCTTGGAAGAAGCACAGGTCAACGCTGGATCTTGGAGAACGGAGGGGCTGGACGAGCTGCTGCAGAGGTGCGTGCGTCGGAGACACGCCGCGCGTGAGGCGAGCACGGCCCGTGCGTGCGTGCGTGCTGCCTGGAGCACGCAGGACGTGCGAGGCGCGTGCTGGCCTCGGGCCACTGCGGTGGCGGCCGAGCGCCACGGGCCTTCAGCGAGGGAGAAGCAACTTCTAGATCTTCAACCATGGGCGTGGGATCTGTTGGGGTGAGTGCGCGGCAGGCCGCCAGGCGCGACGAGCTGGCCGGGATTGGGGGCTGCGGCAGGCCGTCCGACGCGACGAGCTGGCCGGGATGGGGGCTGCGGCCGGCGGGCACCATGCAGTAGGCGGGCGGAAACTTGCAGCTCATCTGCGTCACTGCGGGCGGCGGCGTGCGGGAGATTGGGCAAAAAATGCTTCTGGTGGATACGTTTACGCACCGGTAAATTTCTAGGGTTGGCGTCTCTCCTTTTAGCGACCGAATGTCAGATGCTTCAAGAACTTTTAACGACCGACTATCGAATGCTAAATATTATGACAATTAGCGACCCATGGTGCGTTGCTATATGAGGAATTAGCGACCTACTGTTGGATACAGAGTTTTAACGACCCACTATCTGTTACAATTATAGGTCGCTAAAACCATGCTGTGGTATAGTGTGTGCTGCACCAACATGAAATTGTCTTGTATTGAGCGTCCTCTGATGAAAGCGCTTTGATTTGGGGTCACCATCTCATTGAGCTTCTTGGAGAGGCGATTGGCCAAGATCCTTGTGACCAACTTGGCAAAGCTATGCACTAGGCTTATTGGTCGGTAGTCTCCTACTGTGAGAGAATCTTCCTTTTTCGGGATTAGGATCATGTACACCGAGTTTACCTGGTAATGTTTGCGGACGTCGCCCTCATGGATCGCTCCAATGGCCACCATGATATCTTGTTTAATTATCGGCCAACAAACTCGATAGAAACGACCGGTGAAGCCATCGGGGCCTGGTGCCTTATCTGGGTGCAGATTTTTTATAACTTCCCATGTCTCTTGCTTTGATATGGGCTCCTCTAGATCTTCTAGATTGAATCGCTCATGATGGAAAAGATACAGGTTTAACGTCGCCATACGGTGTTCAGCTGTGCCTAGGAGTCCATTAAAGTACTGCCAGACGACCTTTTCTTTGTCCTCCTGTGATGTGGCAATGAAGTCGTCATTGTGCAGCCTCACGATGAAGTTCTTCCTTTTGCGGTATCTTGCATGCAAGTGGAAATATCCTGTGTTTGTATCTACCTTTGATAGCCATTCGATCCTTGAGCGTGTTCGTACAATCGTTCGGTGTAGGGAATATAGTGCCAGCAGGTGTGGTTTAAGCCGCCGTCAAAGCCAGCTTTCATGGTCAGTGAGTGCACGTGATTCTTGTACCACGTCTAGATAGAGCAACACCTCTCTTGCTTCCTCAATCTTCATGGCGATGTTACCCACAGTTTTCTGACTCCTCGATTGGAGGTGGCGGCTAGTTGCAATCAGTTTGTTGGCGAGGCGGTCAATCGGGCAGGGATCGCCCGTGACCGAGTTCCGTGCAAGGGCTACGATATCCATGAAGCCCTCCAACTTGAGCCAAAACTTTCAAACTGAAATCACCGTTTACCCGACCCGTGACTGTTTAGCTAAAGGACGAGAGGGCAATGATCCGATATATCCATTGACGTGCCTTGGAGCAAATGATTGGGGAATGCTGCCTCCCAATCCGTCGTGCAGAAAACCCGATCTAAGCGAACCAGCGTAGGCACTGCTCGCTCATTCGACTAGGTGTACTTGCGCCTCAGAAAGTCCACTTCTTTTAACTCCAAATCATTGAGCAACCGGCGAAACCACCCCATCATTGCACAATCCAGGTTATGGTTGTTCTTGTCGACGGCGCAATAGTTGAGGTTAAAGTGGCCCCCAAGCATCCAAGGTCCGGGGCACTCAACACTTACAGAGCGCAACTCATCCAAGAACTGGATCTTTCGGGCATCCTCCTGAGGGCCGTAGACATCTGTGTACCGCCACTGCAGTCCTGAATTGTTGCAGAGTAGAACCGATACCGAGAAATTATCTACTTGGTGAGTAATCGCCTGACACACATCACTTCGCCAGGCGATCAGCACCCCTCCTCTCGTATCGATAGCTGGTAGAAGGATATGCTGGTCTAGAGTGGAACCCAACGTAGATAAGAGTTGTTGCATTGACATGTCCTGTATCTTGGTCTCCTGCAGGCAAACCACATGATAAGGTCGCGCGCCGAATCCCGGCGGGCTTTGCGATTGAGCCCTCGCACTTTCCAGAATAGAATGGTAGACGGATCCATTATTAATTACAATCAACAACCGGATCACATAGCACCTAGACCAAGAGGAGGTCTGGCGAGCGTGCCTCCAAATCAGATGGCACATTCCATCCAAATAAGGCTGCTAGAGCCGAGTTGGGTCCGCGAGAGTGGGTGATCGAATAATCGAGAGTACGCCTCCCTGGCCTCTTGTGAGTTTGCTTCGTTTTCGGTGATGATCCTGAGCTTGCGCATTAACACCATTTGAGCTCCATCAAATGAAGTGCCCCTCGTTGCGTTGGCTTACGTTTACTGCGGCGAAGTGACGCCGCCGGCATAGCTTTTCTTGGCCGACGAGCAGCAGAAACAGGCGTTGCCACCGTTGCGCTGGCTCCAGATGCGGCATGTTTATATCTTTAAATGACCATTCACGTCAATGGATTCAGCTTTAGACATTTTGTTTTCTTCCCAACACGGAGTTCAATCTATAGACCCTAATTTCTTTATGCACTGAGGAAAAGTTGTACTCATCTTTCTTATTTAATTTTGTTTTACAAAATCCAAAAGAAAGTTGATGTTGGCTCTGCATTTTGAACGAAGTATTGATGCCATTTTCAATTGTCTCATCGTTATCTGAGAAATTAACGATTAGGCAGAGAAGTCCAAGCGGCCACTCGCCCCTTTTATACAGGGGGAACAACAGGAACAGAATACAGAACGAACTGGAATGAAGAGCCACCAAGTCGTCCACCCCTGGCCGCGGCATGGAGGCGTCCGGCGACCACCGCCCCCGCGCCATATCCAGGCACCTCAAGGTCCTCCTGCCTCCATCTTCTTCCTCCTCCCCAAAACTTGTAACAGAGCTACCCCGTCCGCCGAATCTCACCATCACCCGCCCTGGTAAACAAATCTTGATTATGATAAACCATCTGCTTCCATTCTGCAGCGCATCTCCGACGAGCTTGCTCGGCACTTTGACGGGGACGTCGGCGGCGGTGGAACGGCGCTCGTGGTGAGCCCGTTTGGCGGCAAGGTCTGGCACGTGGAGGTCTGCCGGGACGGCAATGGCGCGTTCCTGGGTCGCGGGTGGCCGGAGTTCTTGGCGGCGCACGGCATGGGCGTCGGCTGGTTCTTGGTGTTCCGGCATGAAGGCAGCGGCGTCCTCACCGTGAAAGCGTTCGACCCCAGCTTCTGCCTCCATGAATTCTGCCACCCAATCAGCGGTGTGTATATAAAGATGTCAATCGTTCACTGATGCACTGATAATTAGATCTAGAACAGGACCCACAAATTATTTTATTTTAATGTTGTTATTCTTCAGTTCTGGCAAATGGCTGTAAAACTGCCGGCGGATCTCATAGGCCGCAGTTCATCAAGGTGCTTCTGCAAGGATTCACAGAAAATATGGTTTGCACACGATCCCTCTCTATCAGAACTGTTCAGGCTCTGACTGACCGATCTTGTAAACAAGTACCATGGGCATGCCATGCTGACCACTCACCAATTTCTTGGTTGTGTGCAGTTTATTCCTCCAAAATTTGTGCGAAACCACATTACCGACACTGGTATAAACAGCCGACTGGCAGTCCTCAAGCTGTATGGCAAATACTGGCGTGTGGAGGCCGAAAAGGATGAGTTGGGCAACATGTTCTTCTCTGGTGGCTGGCCACGGTTTCTGATGTCCAATGGCATAGCTAAAGGTGAAGTTCTTCTTCTGAGGTACGAGGGAAATATGGTGTTTACCGTCAAGGTGTTTGGGCACGATGGGTGCCAGAAGAGTTTTGACAATCAGAAATACAACAGCTGGCTAATGGAAACAGAGCAAACTGACCAAATGGGTTGGTTCCAGATATTTTTGCCCTCCGGTCTCCTTGCATTTGATTTGATGCATTATGCCCTTCTAAATAAATTTATAACTTTTGGCGTGCCACATAATGTGCAGAAATCAATAAAGAGCCGGACGTACCTTGGCCTTCCACTTCGCCTTCCACTAGTAAATATAAGCGCAGGAACGAGAGACCATGTGTTGCCGGAGAAACGACATTCAACAAGGCATCAGCAGAAGCTACAAATTTTGGTACCTATGATGTAGGACCACCGTCGTGGATCAAGAAGGAGATCAACGCCTACGCACTCAAGTGTCATCTTGTAAGAACAGCAACCTTTTCCCATCTTGTTTTCATGGCCATTAGCAAGGGAAGAACATGACATATTTTGCCTAATCCTGAATGTTTCTCTTTGACATACCTTGTGGAATAATACCCTACAGTTTCCGCGAGAATAACAGCCTGTTTTGGATCAACTGAACAAACATACCAAAATGCAGCTTTTATCAAGTCACTATAGTGTAACTGATAACAAATATGTATGCAGCCTTTGACACCGAGCTTCTGCAAGGCGATCGGGTTCCTGAAAACCTGTGAGATCACACTGAGGACATCACAGACAGGCAATGGTGCAACCAGATCATGGCAGGTGCGCGGATGTGTGTACAAGAGTTGCAGCCATTACCAGCTTCGGGCAGGCTGGTCGTCCTTCTGCCAGGACACGGGGCTCAAGGAAGGCGATGTATGCACTTTCAACATCATCAACGCAACGCTGTGGCATGTTGACATTTCACGTCACACTTAGGCTATGTGTTTTTTATGTTGCCTATCATATTATTCAGGTTCCATTTCACTATTTAGGACATACTTGGAATCATATTCGCCTGTAAAATGGCAATCTATGTTATTTTCATGTGCGCGTGAAAATATCTGGAATGCTAGGAAATATTTGCCCCCTACCAAATTCTGTTTGGGTAAGCAAACAAGTCACCTCATCGGCGGCATGCATATTCTGTCTTAGGTGCAGAACGCAAGTAAAATGTTGCATTCAAAATGTCTTTCAAGAATTTTAGTTTTGATTTTTAGAAGAGCTGCCTTTGAGAGAGGACAATTACAAGAGTTTACAAGCAGTTTAGTATTTAAGCCAGTAAAATACTTGAGAGTGCAACCATTCGTGCGTGGTCAGGAAGTAAGAATAAAGAAGCAAAATACAAACAGCTGATGAGAAACTAAAAGAATATGAAATTAAGGATGTCATGTCCAAACGCAACTTAGTAGTACAAATTTATATATCTTTTGAATAGGTGAACAATTCTTTTGAAGGATTGCTCTTGATGCCGGGAAATCATTCTATTCTTTCCTTCCAAATTCCCCACAAGAAGTAGAAAATGACCACATACTGCTCATGATTCATCTTCTTGTGTTGATGTTTCTCCGCAATTACATGTGTGGATTGAAGTAACCAAGTAGTTTATTCATATATCCTATTAGACGTTCATCTATCTATCACTAAGTACAAAAAGGGTCTTTGCTATCGTCTTAAATTTTACAGTAATAATGGACATTAGAACGCCCGTTATTGCCGTACGTGATCGATGACATCATCATAGGCATCGTTATTACCATGCACACTGTAATATCGGACATTGATGACATCAGCGTTGCCCGTTATTGAAAATGGACAGCAATATCGGGCATAGTGATTTGAATTTCAAATTCAAACAAACTTAAATTAGGATGAACTACAAGTAAAAATTTCTCTATAACAACTGCCCCGTGAAAAAAATATATGTTGTAGATGACAATAAATACAAATGTAGGAAAAAGTCCCATCAGATTGCTCCAACCAGAAAGGGTCCAGACAAAATTCCAGAAGCTTAAGTTTTACCCCCTTTTTTGGTGAATTATCAAAATTATACCAGAAGGAATTTGGACATGAGGTCTTCGTGCATGTCTATTCCATGTTGAGTTGTCTCACATGGTATTTTTGTTAGGAATTTTTGAGACCCCAAAGTATTTTATTTAAGGCCAAACTTTTGAAGAAAAACCATATTTAAGAAATTGAAAAAATGCTCAGAATATTCCATGGGTCCCACCACAAACCTCTCTCTCCCTCACGATCTCTCTCTCGTTTTCCTCTCTGTTTCCCCTCCTCCGACCCAAGCAATGCCAGGAACCCTGTCCTGTGTGGGCTCGCGAGGAATTTTTCTCTTCTTTAGGACTTCATTTGACGGGCTTCGACAATTTGATAAAGTTAAGATTGACCTCGCTAAAATAACACATACTTCATTGTCACTTTGATTTCTATATCCTTTTCTCTTTTCTCTAAATTTTTATTTTCTTTTTGTCACCCATGCTACATGAAATTACCACCATACCCTTACTAATGCACATTCTCTCTAACCCAGTAGAGGAGTTCGATCTCTCGTTTGCCCTTCGTTCTTCTCTAAATACCAAATTAAAGCGCCAGCGGTGAGACAAGCAGATCGTCAAAATCTTGCCCAAGCAGCACTCAGTGCCCCTGCTGAATCAATGGAGTTCTTCCAGCCTAGGGGCTCTAGCTGCTGCTTGTATTGTGTTTCGACGGCTTCCTATCAGCAGAGCAAACCAGCGGCATAGCAGCAGTCCATGGAGGCGATTCCTCCAACTCAGTCTGTAACAGCCCCCAAATTTCCTGTAACCAACCCTTGTATCCTGTGTTGTTGGAACTCAAACTTGGATGAGAAATAAATCGACAAGTGGATGAGCTTAGATTTTGAATTATTTGAAAAGCGATTGTTTGAATTTGAATCACCTTGGACCTAATTCGCTACCAGGCCCAACCCGTCCCACTCACCCACGCAGCCCAGCTAGCAGCACCGAAGGCCCAGCCCACCTAACGCCACAGTGGCGTCTCCCACCTTTAGCCAGTGCGTGCCGTCACGGACGTCGAGACCGCCACGCGTCTCGTCTAGCGCTTGCCGCCTAGCTTCCCACCGGCTCCCACTACCACGCCTCCCCTACAAAAGCCGCTGGAGCCGCCGCCTTCCCCCTCATCCGCTCTCACGCCGCCAGGGCGCTAGAAACCCTAACCCTAGCCACGCACCGCTCCGCTCACCGTCGTCGTCTCTACGCCGCCCATCGCTAGCATGGCCCAAACCTCCCCGGCGTGATCCTCGGTCGTCGCTAAGCCTGCTGGTGCGCTTAGTGTTGCGGAAGGAGCCAAGAGGAGGACGAGCAGAGCGCGAGAAGTCCTCGGCCGTCATCTTCCCCGGTGCCGTCCGCCATCGCTCGTGAGGCTCATCTGCTCCTACCTTCCGTTCCGTAGCCTCCTTTGTGCGCTGCACCCACTTGACCTCTTGCCCATTTGATTCTGCCCGTGTAGCTGTGAACCGGGATCGTCGTGGTCTCCGCCTGGAGGGCCGTCGCCGTGCATCTCCGTTCGAGCCGGCCGCCGTCAGCCACTCGTCGCCGTCAAGCCCTCCCGTCGCCTGTCAGCCTTCCCAGAGCGTCTCGGTGAGCAAGCGCATCTTTTCCCTCGCTCCTATCCCCGATTCGTGGTTGTTCCCCATGTCCGCGTCGAGTTCCGCTGCCGGCCTGCCATAGGCGTCGCCGAGGAGGTAGCTATGGACCTGCTCGTGTTCCTTTGAGGGGCTGTGTAGTCTGCTGGTGTTGCGTAGAGTCTGCTGTGGGCGTCAGTTCAAGGAAAGAAGCTCCTTTTGCTAGGAATCTCCGGTTTCCGCCGCACCACCGCCATGCCGCTCGTCGCCGGCGAGGATTCGGCCACCCTTTGGGCCGGGGCTGGTTACCATCTGGTGCGCGCGAGGTAGAGCATCAGTTTGGTGTAGTTATTTGCGAGCTTTTTGGCCGCCTGGGGTTTTGCCCATCTGCGTCGCTGCCGCCTCTTGCTCCGGCGAGCTCGTCTGACCGTCTCAGGGACGGCTAGTGCTTGAGGTGGGGCTAGGCTGGTGCGCGACGTGCTGCTGGTCGTTCTGGTCCAATCGACAGGTCGTGTGGCGAGATGTAGCACGCGGGCGAGCCGATTCCAGCGAGCCCCGCGGGGAGCCCGAGCGGCGTCACCTGGCTCTGGTGAAGCCGCGCAGTGCGCTGACGTGCCAGTTTTTTTGTTGGCATGGCATCTAGGTGGCAGATAGCTTGCTTGCATGGTGCTGACGTGGTACCCACGTGGTGGTGGCGTGGCGCCAACGTGGCCGGGAATATTCCATTTTCTTTTTTCCCAAATTTCTGAATTTCCATAATTCATTTAATCACCGGAAATTTATCTTTTTCTCGGAGCGTCAGAAAAATACGCGGTCGGTTGTATTGGATTCGTAGCAACGTGTTAGCTCTGTTCTAGTATCGTAATTCCTGTCCTTTCGTTTCGATCGTTACCTTTTGCCTCGTTTTATCGGAGGGTGTTGAGGAGTTCCCACCGGAGCAGCAGTTCGAGGAGTTTCCACCGGAGCTGCCGTACGAGTACTCCGACCCAGCCTGGGACCAGCTTTTCCAAGGCAATCCGCAATCCTTGACCACTCTTGTACCTATATAGTACTTGCATAATTTGACTCATGCATATGAACTTGTAGAATTTCTATGCCATACCATGCTATCTTTGCCACTGTTCACCATATGATGTTCTATTGTTACTACTCGCATGCTTAGTGATGCTTAGATGCTTAATTGAACTCCACATGATGATTATACATGTTTTTGTGTTAAATAAATTATAGGTGCTTCTTAGATGTTGTGTTTCGTATTAGAAACCCTTTAGGTGATTTGTTGAGGCGAGTGTAGGCGATTAGGTGCTGGAGGACTTTTGGGAAGTCCCTATTTGGAGAGTGCCCGTTACGGGCACAGTGGTGTAGGAACTTCGGGCTATGGAGTTCTTGTGTGGTGATACTTGTTGTTGTTGAAACTGTGGTTTGAGGAGAGGGATTGGTGACTCGCTCCGGCAGCTTGAGGACCGGTTCTTGTGCGTATGACTCTCTTGGCTTTACTAGCATACCACGTGACCCGTTTGGGCGTGTGCTGGATCATGATGCTTAGCGCAGGAGTGATCGGCCCGCCACGGTGTAGAGGCAGTGTTAGTGGGTTTTTGGGCTTTGTCTCGACCCATGAGTAGAGGATACCTCACTTGGCCGGTGGTAGGCCTTTCACACCTTCATGACCTTTTTCCTTGTTGTGGTTAGAGGATCCCAGCACTCGAGGGACGGGCGTCACCGATAGATGCTTTGTTAATTGATCTTGTGAGTGTTTCGTGCTTAGGCCACGACGGTGGTCCTAGGTTACAATACCTCTTCACGTGGGTACAAATGCTTACTCTCTGCATAGATATATTAATCTATACGTATAGCCTAGCCCAAGGATATGGGCAATACCAAGAGAAATCCACTTGATTAGTATTTACTAACTCTCCTCTCGATAAGTGTTTTACTTCCGGCTTCGAACTCGTGGTTCTAGTGGAGGTGTGCTAGACTTAAAATTTGACCCTTACAGGATTGTGTTGTTTCATGTAAGGCTATTTATAAAATTTAACTAATAATAAAATTTGATTCACATAGACTTCAGGAATAATTGCTTTAGGTTCTTAGCCCCTTTCCTATCCTTGAAATATCCAAGCATGTATACATTGTTGCTGGGTAGTTGCGGCTTGTTTTTCGGATGTTGGTACAAAGGAGCTCGCTGAGCCGACCGACGGTGCTGTCGGAGAGGAGTGACGGTCTCGCCTACACTCGAGAGCTTGTGGATTTGGAGTTCATCTTTTGTCGCTTCCGGATGTGAGACGCTTCCACTAGTTTCCTACCATATTCCTTCGTTGGCTCTGTGTGCCACATACTTATACTCATGATGCTGAGAATTGAGATTTGAGACTATAATGTTGGATGATCTATACTATCTTACCTTGCTCTTATTCTATCTTATGGTTTTATGATGCGAATTGTGTTGGATGTACATGCCACACTCATGGGAGTGGCAAAGAGGTACAAAGGGCCTTGATTTCACACTTGGTGAAATTTGGGTCCTCACACGATGAGGCAGCTACGACCGCAACTCGTGGATGAATGAGGGCATAAGATGAGCAAGGGCAGATCATTCACATGGCTGTTGCAGAGAGCAGCAAGTGAGGGCATGCGCTAGAAGATGACCAGGATTGCGACTACAAAGGTCATCGGCCCATCGACGAGAGATGTGGTGAACGACTGGAAAAGGAAAGGAGAGCCAAGGGTACGATGGTCATTTTAAGCAACATGGTGATAAAAAGAAAATAAAATTTCAGAGAAAAGGGAAAATGATATAGAAATCAATGTGACAACGAAAGAAGTTCCATTTTGACGAGGTCATTCCTAACTATGTCAAATTGTCAAAGACCAACAAGTGGAGTCCCAAATAATCAAAAAGATATAGAAATCAATGTGACAACGAAAGAAGTGCCGTTTTGGCGAGGTCATTTCTAACTATGTCAAATTGTCGAAGCCCATCAAGTGGAGTCCGAAATAATTAAAAAAAACCCCTTTGTCTTAAGATACTTATGTGAATCTAGCACTACACGTGTCAATCAGGTGACCTCTCAAGAGTGTTTCGGCCCTAACACCGACTCAGGTTGTATGTTCTAGTTCCTAATTTTGTAGTTGGGAGGCATTGTTTAATTTTGAGTGCCCTATTTCTATAAATATATAAATAAATAAACTTGAGGAGCACAAGCACAACAAAGCGTGCCAATAAACATCACAACGGCTTGTCACACTGCTGGGTGCTCTTGGCGCTTCTCACCACCGGTGACCAACAAGCATGTCACACAGTGTGTGATTGGTTGGCTGCTTCAAGTTGAACCAGTCTCTCCACATGTGACTTGGATGTGATTGGTTGAATGGAGACAGTTTGAGCATATCTCTCATGATGCAAGATGCCCTTACGAGGCAGGCACTAGAGATGCAAGAAAAATAACGTTTTTGAGAAGCCAGGCTCATAGGATGCAACACGAGCTCATGATGTGAGGAGAAAAGGTGTGGAATCCGTCTGCTTGAAGTCAACCAAACCCAATCTTGCGTGAGCTTGGCTAGCATGAGCAGTGGACCAATCGACACTATCTCATATGAAGGGAGCCAGGCCAGTGATACCATGGCTCTTAGGTACGAGCCAGGCTCTATAGGAATGAGAACCAATCGCACCTTGGCCTCCTTTGGAATACAGGAAAGAAAAAAACGTAGGAATAGAAAAAAATGCAGGAATGGATGTGACATGCTTCTCAAATCCTCTTTTAGCAACATTTGTTAAAAGAGCAAATATATATATATATATATATATATATATATATATATATATATATATATATATATATAGTATAGCTATATATAGGGCAGCGCTAAATCACACCCAGGGTGTGATATATTATATCACTCCCCTACACCATGTAGGAAGCAATAAGCCTAGGTGTCTCATGATTTTTGTGCCACCCACTAGACCAGGTTAAACCACCGGTTTTTTATCCTACACACCGAACCCATCTGGTTTTCCTCCACTGATTTTGCTCTTGGCTGCCGTATATTAATGAGCCACTAACTGTGCTGCTGAATCGGGTCAAACTGCATTAAAATAGTTCGAGGTGAGTTCGTAGGAAGCTAAAAAAATAAATGTAAAAATTCAACATTCATTTTGGATAGCTCGTAGGAAACTTGCCTATTTTTAGCAGCAGGCTATCAAAAAAATCTGGGATTGTGTGGTCGCAAATTATTTTGATCACAAGTTCTTAGAATGACATTAATGAATGGAAAGTCGATTGGGAAGGATCAGCTTACTGTGTAAAAAACATTGCAAGCTAAACAAGTGACCAGATCATAAAACGTGAGAAGGGACAATATTCTTTCTTAAATAGCAAAAATGCATATGAGCAGAAATTGTTCAACGCAGGGAGGACAATAATAGATACAATTGTTGCCTCATTCAAACTAAGTTCCTGTGCAAATCGTAAATATATTGTACAGATTGTAAATATCTTAAGAGATTTGCTACCACGCTGAAGACTTTTCATTCATATAAGGCACATTTTCCATAAAAATTGGATCATGTAATTGTAAAAAGCAACATCTGTTATTTTTACCAGGAGAATATATGTTTTATGATCACATCATCTTGTAACTATAAAAGTTTTATAAAAGTTTTGCGGTTACAAGTTAACTGTTGTGGATGCACAAACCTTCAAAATTGGGTGCCAAGAATACCAGTGAATGAAAAATAGTGCCATATATATGTCAGCTTGTTTCCAATTGAAAGCATAGTGCCATATGTTTCATGGAAATAATGCACACACTCTTACAATTAGCCAATTTAAGATGAAGTTGGTCAAACATAAAAACCTTATTTTGCTCCATTATTAGCTTCATAGAATCTATAAACTCCCTTATTATTGGTTCTAGAGTAGCCTGATAGCAAAATTGATTTTGTGTGAATATAATGTTTTGTAACCAAGCTACGCAGCATATCATTTGGCGCTTGAACAAAAATCTCATTGGTTTTATGGTCACAACCCTTGACTGTAAGAAAGTCATCCCAGATAATAAAGGTTTACAGTTGTGCAATGGTAAGACTATAAAAAGCTATTCATTTGACACAAAATGTTGTTGCTTTTATGATCACAATCCCTGATGATAAAAATGGTTGATTTCAACCATAAATACATCACAAGTAACTAGATTAGCCTAATATAAACTATATCATGTCACAGACCGATTTATGGATGAAACTGCACGAGAAACAGTGTTTTCATTGAGCACCACGGATAGGACTACATGGATAATACTGTTGTGTGTGACAAAAGAATTACGAAAACAAAGAACGTATTGAATAAATATTTCGCTTGAACATAGAATTTTCATTCAATTTGTAAGCGTAGGATCAAGTTGGTGAACCATAAAAAGACCAAAATTTGCTACCTAATTAGCTAGATAGAAAATATTGTTGTGTGACCATAATATTATGTTATGCAATTACCTTATGTGAAAATAATACTATGCCCCCAAACACAAAATTTTGGTTATATGAGATCAATTTTTTTCCAAAGAACAGAACATGTTTTCTGTATCCTAATCATGGTTTTTATTTCAAAATAAAATAATATATGCCCAATTCATTGACAATTATTTCAAGATCTTGCAGCATAATTGAGAGAGAGAGAGAGGGGGGGGGGTACATTTTATCTGGATCATAAAATTGGTCTATTTCTGATTCATTTACTTTTTACTTGCAAAGCCACAGTAAATGTATTTATGGTCCTATTGACCTGTGACTGCAATGTCTTTATCATTTCATATTATAGTTTTTACTACCAATGAGGATTGTGGATGTCATATGTGTTAATAATATTTTACAGTTACATGTGTGGTGTAGAGAGAAGAAATCTCAACACTGAGAATTAGCGAGACCTGTTGGAACATTTTGCAATAGTGTGATTGTAAATGCGAACCAATGGGATCACAAAAACAAACAAAGTGTGCTCGGAAAACACCATGATACTTTGTGGTTAGACCGACATAGCTGAAGACCATGGTTGCCGAGCTAACAACATGCCCATGCATGGGATCTAGTATTTTGGTGTATGAATCAAAACTTCATTTGTCATCTACTTTGAACTCAACATGCCACAAAGTTTGACCATGTATTTACTTATACAAGGGCACCAAAATATAAATATGGTTTCACAGTTCGAATGAACAAATGTGACTATATACGGAAGCTGTGAGTACATTAGAAGCTGGCATGCACAAAAGTAAACAAACTGCACACACATGCAGACTTTTCATTGACTACAAAATTAGCAGGTGTTTGACTTTGCACTAATATGACATGAAAGAAAATGTTTACAGAATTTGTGACAGAAGCTTTCCTACTAAACTATGCTACTACGTCCTCATTTTTTTGCACCTTGCTGGTAATGATTTCTTTCGCATCACTCCTTCCAAATGTTCAAGGCCACACACAGTTAGCTAACTGCATCCTGCACTGAAAAGTTTGGTCAGTTGTTGATCCCCTTGAGGCGACAGTGATTGCACACAGTTAGCTAAATATATGTGGATTAAACACGTAATTATATATCCGGCTGAGAAAAAGTAGAATATAATCTTCATGAGTCTTATGACATGTTCATAAACACGACTTGCCGGCTCGTCAGTATCATCCACCTGCACGGAAATAGATTTTATGACTCAGTATAAACTTAGTTACTAAGTGTACTGCGTTTTGAATCATTTGAGCACAAAAAAGGTAAATTCTTTTACAATTCATATCAAACACCCAGGAGCCAGTTTGCAAAAGACAGCTTCTCCCTCCCTCTCCCTCTCTAGCCGCTTGCTCTCCGTATGAACTAGTCAATACTCAATACATACAAGAAATTAGATTAGACAACTAAAATGAACGATCACTACATAGCATTTTGTCAGTGCATAGGACCAGCCAATTTCACTCTGACATCAAACATGTCATAAAGTAAGAATTTTAACTGTGATTATCTGAGCGCAGTAAAAGTTAGAAATTTAAAGATATATTTGTTGTTCGGAAGATTAAAAAAAATAAAGGTAAACATGGTGCTGAGTAGCATGCGCAAACAATAAACATATACCTGGGTAAAAATCTTGACGGCTCGGACCTAGAGCCTTTTTTACATCTTTGGATCAGATTAGTTCCGATGGTTCCAGCAGCATGCAGCCCTAGCCAACATTACTCGACGCCGGGCAAGGATTTGATGGTGGCACGGGAAGCTCTCCCCACGCATTCCTTTAATTGGGATTTTGAAACCACACAGAAGAGGAGAGTGTTTCAGGATCTGCAAAAAAAAAAAAACATGGGGGATTAGATAAGTGAAATATAGGACACGCCTCTGTATAACGAGATAGATAAACGGACTCCTGCACCTGTGTTTGTGGTAGTTGTGATCAGCAACCTGGAGCTCTCCAGCAACCTTGCAACTGGGCCATCCTACAATCGATCGCAAGCACAAAATCAAAGCCTCTCACCTGGACGATCAAATGCGTGCCTCAACAAAATAGAAAGATATTCATATGCACAAGAGAAGAAATTTCAAGATCATGACAGAGACACGCAGGTCTGGAAAGACGAGAAGCTGGGAACGTCGAGGACGAATAAACGTAAGATTGGAAAGAGGAGAAGCTGGGAAGGTCGGGTGGTGGTGAATCTTATAAAGGAAAAAAAATCAAAATAGGATAAGGGAGCCCGTCATTTAAAGAGAAATTATACAGGACATTAATGGCATTAATTAACAGCAAATGTTTCCAATTAGTGCGCAGGTTTGGGTTTTTTTCTTGGTTTTTTCACGGTTTATTCGATCAGAGATGAGGCTAGTGACCTGGCTGTGAGTTGGCTGGTGCGTGGAATATTAAATCACACCCAGGGTGTGATATAGTACTACTATATATATATATATATATATATATATAGCTATACTATATCACACCCTGGGTGTGAGATAATATTTCACACCTCAGCCAACTCAGCACTCAGCAGCCACCCAACCCAAACCGACCAGGGACGCGACCCATGACCACTGAATAAAAACCGGCTGATTAAAAACCAACCATGATTAATTATATGGTTTAATACACATCAATGACTCCTACAATTATGGGTCTTTTAGTGGCTATATATGTAATAGTCGTGATTTATTCCTGCTTGGTTCCCATCCAGCGATAGTACGGGTTCTATTCCATATTTCCATTGCCACGGTATTCGTTTCCAACATTTCCACTGCCGGTGGCAGGTTGCTTTCTACCTCTGATCCGCGGTGGCGGCGCTAGGTAGCCTTCGTTCTGCAATCCTGAATGGTACACGTTCTCTCCTCCCGTCAGAATTTGATCAATAAATGGCTTACAGAATCCGTGCATGTTTCCAGATGGTCGGATAATCATCTTGTTGACGATGCTGGTCGATCTGGGTACCAGATTATAGATCAAGTTCGCTGGAAAGCTCAAGGCTGCTGGTGAGAGCTACCACAAACGCGAGGTGCACTATATATGTCTACCGATCCTTTGTTTTCCTGATCCAGTCCCCCATTTGTTCTGTGTCAGATCCTGATAACAAGAACTAAGCCAGAAGAGCTTCACTGTCCATGGATGCGGACGGACAAGAGACCAATATTTGATCTGCATCGTGTAATCGTCCACTTGCGGCTGGAGGCGTTAGAACCAATCGGATTGAAAGAACAGGAAACAAAGGTCCAGGATCCGCGCCGTCAATGTATGTACGTCAGTACCTGTTCATTGTTTCCGTATACACAGCACCCCTGGCAGCGTTTATTGATTTTCTTATCAGAAACAAAAATATAGCTATTGAAGTTTAGAACGTCAATTAAACTAGGGCAGTCCAGGCATAACGCATATGCATATCACTTTTGGTTACCTTGCCTAAAGAGAGAGTCCACACACAGGATACATTCACGTCAATTAAATATGTATGGTCATTTTTTTTAGTGGATGATTGTTAATCTACATGTATTTGGCTCATACCCAGCGATGGACCAAGCTGCAAAACCACTGTTGCCTTGAGGGCCGGGAACGGACACAGAAGAGTGGTGCCTGCCGTCAATTAGACCATCTCAACTAACCAGAATTTTCAGCACAGGATGCAGTTCATCATGTGTGGCTGAACATTTGGAAAGATCGATATATGCAGAGCAATCATGGCAAACAAGGTGCAAAATCTCCCAAGAATTTGGTGCCATTGTATGAGTAAATACATGGTCAAACCATGTCCCACCTTGATTCCAAAGTGTAAAATCTCCCAAGAAATATATGGAGAAATTTTGAATCAAATATAGAAGGAAATACTAGATGCCAAAAGATTAGTGTGTTCCTGTAGTTTATCTTCTTGCCTATATAAAGCTTTGTGCTAAGAAGCGTCTTGGATGAAATTTATGAAAGTCATATGTTTTTTTGTGATGTCAGTGGATAATATTTTATGATCGTGCAAGATAGTAGGCTAAATTCGAAATAAATGTTGTCTAGCTCTAATTATTCCAAATATTTGCCATCTGAATTATTTTTACTATATGGGCATGCATGTGGTCATGTTAGCTCAGCAGCCATGATCTTCAGATATGTTGGTCGACCACAAAGTACCATGAAGAATTTTGTGATCACAGTTTGGTTGTTTTTTGAGCTCATCAGTTAGTATTTATGGCCATAATTTCACGGTTATACATACTTAGATTGTGTTTCGTCACATGGCACAATCATAAAATTCCCATTGAATTTATGATAAAAAAATATTTGTGATCCAGGACATCTGTCTTTTAAGACAATACTACTTTTACGATTACACATACTCATATTGATTTTCAGCCCACGGCACGGTCATAAAATTCCCAATAAATTTATGATAGAAAAAAAATTTCTTTATGATGAAGGACATCTGTCTTATGAGGTAATACAATATTTGAGATTACATATAGTTAGGTAGCGTTTCGGGACATGACATAATCATAAAGTTCCGACCAAATTTGTGATTAGAAATTATTTAGGATCAAGGACATATGTGTTCTTAATTGATATCACTTTTGCGATTATAAATTCTTGGATGGCGTTTTGGCATATGACACATAAAAGTCCCAATAATTATATGATAAAAATATTATTTGCAATCAAGGACATCTGTCTTATGAGTCAATACAATATTTACAGTTATATATAGTTGGATTGTGTTTCATCAAATGGCATAATCTTAAAATTCTCAATATATTTGTGATAAAAAGTTATTTACAATCAAGGACATCTGTCTTTGAGTCAAAACAAAATTTGCGATTATGTATACCAGGATTGTGTTTCGCATATGACATAATAATACAATTCACAATGATTTTTTTTATCATATTCACTCTGCCTTTTCCACCTGTGGAATACTAAAAGTAGTTTGGACCATGCCAATCAAGTGTGCTTACGTGCTAATAAAATACATTAACATATATGTTATGTATCTAGTTACATGTCAAATGCTAAAACCAACTAACGTTTACCGTGCTAACTCAGATAAACACGTAACACTAGAGGGAGAAAAAACACACATGCACTATTTTGTACACAAAATATCTAGCTCCTAGAAAATAGTCCACTTTTCCCCCGTAATACGTGTGCACTTTTTAGCCGCAGGAAATGGTTCCATGCACGTATATACCTTCCATTATTTTAATGAAGACCAACCTCATTAGGTGACTAAATATTTGGGCTGATTAATATCCGGCAATCACCTGCCGAACCGGACAACAGTAGAAACCGGACACAGGAGACGAAAAAACGGTTGGTTTAAACACAATCTTGATGGCTGGCGCACAAGTAGATGCCACATAGGCAAACTGGTGCTTATCTGGCTTGAGTGATTTATTATGTCACACCCTAGATGTGATTTAACGCTACCATATATATATATAACCCTGCGCTAATGGACACCCTGGATACTGAATAGTTATTCACTACCAAGGCCACACATAAGCGTAGCACGCAGACCAGACCCCTGAGTCCGTGAGAACCCACCCAACCAACCCGCAGCCCCTTGGCATCCAAATTAAATCCCGCAGGACCACGGCATGCATGCAAGGAAGCATTTATTCATCAATTGAATGTTCTTCACGCTGAAGGTGCGTGACTCTTTTTCTATTTACAGTGCATGGCAGCTGTTTTGATAGTTATAGATTCTTGACGAATGATTTTTCCACTCAAGCTTGACAGTTCTTATATATGCAAGCCCAACTTAGAAAATTCTATGGGTCCTGATCATAAACACTAGTATTATTTTTTGAGGGATATGTTATATTTTTCTATGTTATCAAGTGGTTCATGGTGTTGTGGTGTAGTTATTATGGTAAATGTTATCTAACCATAAAAGCCTTTTTCGTAACTGTTAGATAATTTTGTTATTGTGATGCAGCCCTTACTCGACTCATGGATTTGATGGAATAACGGTTTCCAACAGTAGATTTGTGACATTTTTACACATAGAAGAAGGGTCAATTTTTCTCGCGAGGGATAGACGAAGGGTCAATATAAAAACTTTTATCACAAAGATATTTTTATAGTTATACTATGATGATTTGCAAATTTGAATTGAATACTTTTACAAATTGTGATCCCTAGACCTTAACATGCAAAAGGATGTACATATAAAAATCAACTCTTGTGATTGTAAAACTCTAGTTTCCAATAATACACGTAAACTTGATTAGTTCTCTAATTATAGTTGTAAATGGTGCGAAATGTGAGCATAAAGTGTTTCCTAAAAAGTAAATTGTATTAGTTTTGGATGAACCGATAAACCTTTGCTAAGCTGCCTAATTCTAAAATATAAGCAGCTAAACTTAATTAATATCATCAATAGTTGAAATGGTGCTTGTATAGAACTTCTTACAATGATAATAAAAAGAAATCATTAACAATCGGCCAGTTACACAACTTGTTGCTTGTTAAGCCATCTTCTCTTGTGGTCTGTACTTGTAAGTCGGGCACAACAATTGGTGACTCTTAAGTGGCAGATGTGCTAACAATTATAGTGGTGCAAGATATAATCTCGAGTAAAATCAATATGAATTTCATTAGCTACGAAAACTCATAAAAGTGCCACTTATAACATAGTCAACAACTGATGAAGAAAGGACACATGAGACTTGCTATTCTTAGTGATTTGCGACATTTCTTTCTTCTGAATCACAGTTTAATCATAAATCTTTTGATGTAACAAGATAATTCTATTGGTTTTCGTCATCACAACCCTCTTATACTATAAAAGTTGCCCACATCCATATATGTTTCCAGCCAGGAGTTAATTAGTCCTTCAAAATTTCTCTATATATAACTGTAAAAGTTGCAGGATTTATGATCACAACCCTTTATAGTAAAAGGCTTTATCCTTGAACGAAAAGAATTGTCAATCTCAAGGCAATTAAATACATAGTTGCCAAAAAAAAATTTACGGTTAGAAAATGGTGCGATTGTTCTTTGAAATCCCATGAAATTGTAAAAAGTTACAATTTGAAATGTAAACTACTGATGCCAAATCATAGTAAACCAATCAACGTATAGTTTGTCTATTTTAATTAAAAAAGGAAAAAATATGATTGAAGTTTGTACGGTTTTAAAGGAAAAATATGATTGAAGCTGTTATTATTTGAAAATATAAAACTGGTGCTGGCAGCACATAAGAACTCATTATATGTATAATTTGCTTGTTGTGATAATTAAAAAACATTGAAGCAATTTACATTTCGAAGCACGTGCATATAATGTTTTTCATTCGGGATCACCTTTTATGATTTCATGTTACGCTCTGAACAATGTAATTTTATACACAAAAGTGTTACTTTTTACATTGAAGGATAAGATATATATAAGCTTCAGTGTAACAACAGTTGACACACTCTGTAATTGTTTTTGACATTCCTGCTTATATAAATAGTATCAGTATTTTACAACGTAAAATGACATCCTGGGATCCTGGGAAAGAAAACCACTATTTGATCTAACTAAGCTTGATACTCATCCGAGCAGTGCACAAGTGATGTGGAAGTCTTGCATCTGCGCAAAAGGAAAATGAATAAGAACCTACAATTGAGTTAATCAACACTAAAATAGCAAATGAATTGGGAGAAAATATATTATATACATACCTTCACAATGTCGGTTGTGTTGTCTGGACTGTTCATGATGCATGCGATTGCTTCACCTGTGTTGATCCCGTGGTGTGGACAATCTTGACCAGGATTCTAGGTCGTGATAATAATTCAAGAGAAAACATCCTGTAGCGCTACCGGGACGAGCCCCGTTTGTAGGCGCGGGATTTGCAGCCATATTATACGTGTCATATGCACATCAGGCACATCCGTCAGTTCTTCCCTGAAAAGAATTAGATGGATCGATGGAGAGACGACAGCTGCAAATCTTAATTGAAGATGAAAAGAAAAAAAATAATGACAAAAGAACACACAGAACAATACTTGCCTCTTGCGCCCTGTCATCAACCGCACATGCATCCACGCACATTTTTCTCTCTGCGTCAGGTTTATGGCATAACAAAACAGAGAAGAAAGATGAGGCAGCCAAGAGAATAAATAATGATATAAGGAAGCACGGCAATTAATTGAATAGGAATAGGAATGAGATCACGGCATGCACGCATTTCCTATAGTCTCATCCATAATTAAGGTGCGCTAATTAATTAGGCAATTACACCTCCGCATGCCATGTAGTAGAGCTACCTGGCTGAATCAATTGAAAGGGTTTAGATGAAAAAAAGTGGCCTAGGTACTGAATAAGCTATTCAGTACCCGGGGTATAATATAGGAGTTCTATATATATATATATATATAATATATATATATAATTCTGCATTAATTGATACCCTGGTTACCAAATAGTTATTCAGTACCCAGCCTAACCAGCGCACCAGACCAGTTCCGTTCCATCCAGCCGCAACGTGCCAACCAGGCCAAACGGAGGCACCGGTCATGCATTCAATTGATTAGGAAACAGCCACGCCGGGATGCATGCAGGAAATAAATGATTGTTTAATCAATTTGCCCCTAACAAAGGCTCGAATGTTTATTAGGAATGCAATTTCACATGCAAGCAACCCATCCGTGCATGGGTTTATTTCCCCTATTATTTTTAAACATAATTCTTTGAATTGGTTTGTGATGTTTTTATGCACCAAAGAATAGGATCCATCACCAATAAATTTTTAGAAGTATAATTCATAAGATTTTCACTGTTGTCTATACAATAGTTTGGCACTTTTTTCACTCCGGACTGATGTTTTTTATGATTTGAAAATATGGTTTAGAAATTGAAGTACGATTATGACTTCAAGTGTATAACTGAAGTAGTAAATAATAATGTCCAGAATCATAAACACATGGGTTCTCATGCTGGAGGGGGACACTTTCTATGGTGAATCATAAGCAGATTGTGACGTACAATATGTATTTACTCATAACCGTAAAATGTATATGGTTTTGCAAGATAACTTTTTTCCTATCAAAGGGTTGCGACCGTAGAAGTTTTAATATTTTACTATTATATCCAAATATTTGTATGGTTCAAATATGATTGTAAAACTCTCCTGGTTGTAAAACTCTAGGTTTCTAATACATGTAACCCTGCTTAACTCTTTAATTATAGCTGTAAATGGTGCCACATGTAAGCATAAAGTCTTTCCTGAAAAATATATTGTATTGGTGTTGGATGAACTAGTAAACCTTTGGTATGCTTTCCAAATGTAAAATATGATAAGAAACTGAACAAGATAGTTTATATTTTTTTCACTCGAGAGTAGTCTTGAAAATCACTATCAAATTATAAAAGGTTTCAGTTCCAAATATAAAATTTAGAATGCCAAATCATAAAGTTAGCATATGTTGGAACAAGATGTTCACGTGACAATGATTTATGGTCACAAGGTTTAGGTTAGATGCCTTTTACGGCTGAAAGTATTGATGATCATAAATTTCGTGGAAGAAGTTCTCTAGTTAGAATGATCTATACATTTTGGTCATAAAAATAGGTGATCAAATTCACTGATGTGCTAAACATAAAAATTATCCTGGTCTCGCTTGAAAACCAATAATATTAAATCATACATTTCTGGTCGTACATGTGTTGAAACCGATAATATGCTTAGAACATATTATTTTGGCTTAAAACAATTTACGGTCTCAAACTAAAATACTAGTGTGAACTAATTGTCATCTAAACCCTTGTGAACTACTTATAAGCATTCCGCAGTTAAAAATGCCCATAGCTGCCAGCATCCTTCCTCTGATGATCCACCCACGAAGCTATCCGTCAAATCCTTCCTGATCTGTTCATTGACTGCAACAATATGCATTGGATCGAAATCAACCAAAGCCAAATGACACAAATATGAGTATTGCGGAACTCCCTAGCAGATCGAGGTGCTACGTGCATGCACAGACCTGCACGAAGCAAACCAAATCAACTGAATATATAATTAAAAAAATCACATCCATGAGAGGCTCTCTCTTCTAAAAGCGGGATAAGGTGGTACCTCTTCTAAAAGCGGGTAGGCCTGCCAACAATTGAGCGGCTCCCTCCTGTCATCACGACATTCACAGAAGCTGCTCCTGGCCGGCCTCGATGCACGGAGCTTGTCGTCGGCCGGTTGCCAGAGCTATTGGTTGCATAGTCACGAAGAAACGCCCATATATATAAGCAGAAAATCTGAGAGAATAAATGGAATGGTTTGATTTTAGCAATAAACAAACATGATTTTTTAGTCACGAAGAAATGCCCATATATATATGACCAAAAAAAGGAGCCTCCATGTTCGCTCTCAAGGCCTAGAAATTCTCACAGTAATCAGAGAAAAAAGAAAAAAGAAAAATTACCCATCACTACCATTATAATATATTAGCTCAAAATTTCCCTATTATATTGACACAATTTAAAAAACTACCATCCTGATAGCATATATCCCATGTAGACACCTGGCCATCGAAATCTATTATATATATTTTTATCAAGAAAAGGAGTATATCCACGTTCGCTCTCAAAGCCTAGAAAATCTCACATTAATCAGAGAATATAGAAAAAAGAAAAATTACTCACCACTACCATTATAATATATTAACCTAAAATATCCCTATTTATATTTAACAAAATTTAAGCCACTACTGTTCGGATAGCATATATCCCATGTAGATACCTGGCTGTCGAAATCGATCTATAACTGTTTTGTATTATACGACCCCATATATATCGATAACAATTTGGGTAATCCTTTGACTGCGCATGTCTTTCTCTCGGCAGATCAGCAGACGATCTTGGCGGACAATCGACTAAGATTGGTAACAGACAATCGTCGAAGAAGAAACATCAAGCAACACCATGGCCCAGGCTTGCGGGGGATCCCTGGTGCAGCAAGGACAAAAAGATAATCACAGTTTGCTAACAACAGAGCCGTGAGTCGTGATCCATCACATGCATCTCTGCAGAAGAAATCGAGGATAGTCAAAGACGATGGATGATGCAATTGTGTGCTTAGTGATTGATATTGCAATAGTCAAAGTCATGGCTCTGCGCCTGATGCCACCAGGTACCCTGTGGATGACATCACGGGGAATACACCTTGTGAGCTGCACATGACGCTTGGCAAGAGAGGGAAGACCGTCAAGGTAGCAGAGGGCATTGCGATCCCTGGACGTACATTTAACGATGTACCAATTCCGCAGGAGTGTGCTAGAGTCCAAGTAATCAAGGTTCAAGACAACTATCTTGCTTGCGACCTTGATTATCCGGATGAGGATGATGGTACTGAGACACTTGAGGATGCGATTAATCATATCATCCTTTGGCTTCGACGCGAGATCGTCGTTCTTATAGCGCATTCTTCGCTTGCACCTCAGCCTCCTCCTACTCAAGAAGCACCGGTTGACCTTGAGATTTCTGTTGGGCCACTACCTTCACCTCGGCCTTCTCCGACGCATGAGGACCAGATCCTTCCGGAACATGGCTTCTCCACGCCACCTCACCCGGATGTTGGGAATGAGGCAGCTCTTCTTTGAACAACATCGACTCCGGCTCCAGTGACACCACGTGACAAAGGGGCTAGGGCGATTCGTAGCTTGTCCACCCCGCCTAATAACAGTGAACCTTTGATCGAGCCTGTTCCACCTCCGCCTCCGAGGAAGGAGTTATCTAGCGCGGAAATAAGTAAGTACACTTTTGTAGTACTTATGAATTCACGACTATGTATATAGTTACTGATATATTAATGACTTGACATGCAGTCGCAACATGGCATAAAGGCGTGGCGGCAGCATATAGGAGCGAGAATAAGGAAGTGGTCCAACATGTTCCTGTTCTGCCTGCTGGTGTCCCGGAAGGAGGTTGAGATCTCACACAAGACGACTTCCCTACCTATAAGCATGGCATGCCACTACTACCAGCAGATGTATTGAAAAAGAAGCCATAGATATTTAAGTACTTTCATCCATGGTACTTAAATGCATGTAGCAAGGGTGTCCAAGTTATCGCGGCAAGGATCCCTAGAGAGATTTTTGGACAAGAGGGATATTTTGACTTAAATGTGCCTTTTGAGGAGATCCATGCTCTGTACCGTCTCTAACACATGGATGCCACCCTCGTTACCGTCTAGTGCCTGTAAGTGTTTTCAACCTTTATTATATTTCCAAGCGAATGGCACATGAATTCAACTCACTACCCTTTTTCATCGCTCGAGAATGTGTCATCACTCCGATGCCTCAAATGAAGTCTGATATTTAAACCCAACCGCCATTAGACAAAGCGCGATGAATCCAAAGATTACCGATAATCATCCCCTATTGGTCGGAAAGAAGGTGACCGAGGCCGGAAGGCAAAAATACATGTCCAAGTGGTTAAGGACGTAAGGAGATGTATAGCAACCTACATTGGGAGACGCATGTACGAATGGAGAGAGCATATAACTTTGAGTAACTTTTTGTAACCTGCTACTTCTTGTGTAAGTCATTATTTCACTTAGATAATGACATATTTTATAGTGACCATTGGATTGCTTTCATGATACATCGGAAACTCGCGGGAGTTTGGATGTTTGACTCTTTGGATTATGATCCTAAGAGGTACAAGGATTTCATGGACACTCTGAATAGGTAATTTCAGATATTCAATGAACTATCATTTTTTATAAATTGCATTATGCTCATTGCTCATTTGCTTTTTTATATTAGTGCCTATAAATACTATCTCGAGCTTGGTGGTGACCCTCATCCCAAACGGACCAACCTTGGATAAAAACGCATTATCCGGTACTATTATCTCATATCATGGTCATTTCTTTTATTCAATTAATTAATGTCTCTATATGTAAAGTAACTTAACAATTTCCTTGTTTTGTAAAGTGTTCAAAATAGCGTCCTGGGACCGTGACCTGTAGCTACTATGTGTGTAAATACATAAGCGTCGGAAAAGGGAAATATACTACATTCCCTACGGAAGAACCGGTCCCATGGAAAGATGTAAGTATTTAGTGTGTTCTTTGTACATTAGTATATTAGTTTTATATTACTTAACAAATATGTATTAATTATATTATTTATTTGTGGCAGCAACACTATAAAAAGTCAAAAACAGGTTCCTACTTAGAAGAAAGCACACTCGAGCTCAATGCAGCCAAAGTCCTCCGCTTCATGATTCGTGGTTCTGTAGTGAAAGAGGCAAGTATTTTGATCCTCTAAGTGATGTTGCAATGCATAAAGAGTTGTATAGCTACAATGGTCAAAAGGGCCACCAAGATGCATTTGTGCAAAATACCAAGATAGAGGAGCATAGATTGAAGGCACTAGAACCGAAGTGGCCAGATAAGTTGTAATTTAGTTGTGTTTTAATAAACGAATATTATGGTATGTTATAGTATTGGAAACTATATGTATGTGGTTATTGTAAAATGGATGAAAACTATGTGGTATGTATATATAAATGCTTTAATGATTATTTCTATGGTCTTGCATATATATAGTGTGAATGTATTTTCAGTTCTGTAAAAATATTTGAATTTGTCACCTGAAAAATAAAATAAATAGCAATAATTATATCAATTCGGAAAATGCCAGTAATATCGGGCACGATGATGCCACTAGCGGATATTGCTGTCTAGACCAGCAATATCGCGCAAATGACATCATCATGCACGATATTGGCAAAACCACAACAACATCGGGCATAGTGATGTCATCCGTCCGTTATTGAAGGGTCACACAGCAATATCGGGTAGCGTGATGTCAGCTGACCGCTATTGTAAGGGTGACCCTTCAATAGCGGGTGGCATGATGTCATCTGCCCGCTATTGCAGGGTCGAATCCTAGTAGTGAATTACACCTAGCCCAAGACCTTGAAAGTAAGTGGACATCGCCTTATTCTATTTGCATCATCTGTCTTTTTGTATTTTTTTTAAGTTGACATGTTCGATAGGAAAGAATGTCCAAGATGAGGGACTGCTGATGGAAGGTCACCGAGACCATACTAATAATCACAGAGGACGCAGTAAGTATGTTCTGTTTATGTGGTCCGATATAAGATGCGAGTATATTCTCTTCACATGATGGATAGTAAATATTTTTTTAATATACACTGTCGAGTTTTGTCTTCATTCTACCACATTATAATACCTTTTCAGCAAAAACACGCTTACAACATTGCCTACCAGTACACTATCCCGACCACAATGGGATGTAATCACAAAACATTGATCTCTCGTACGCATCACTTCCAAATTCATTTGATTAGGTATTTCAGTTTTGTGTTCGATCTGATGCTCCTGGTGACTTTAAATTTTCATGGTCACAAACTAGAGAAAGTTTCACACATAAAGTGACAACGTTTTAGACCTATTAAATTCCTTGGTCGTTCAAACGAGTGAGAGGCTAACAAATATATGTTCATAGGAATAAAATTCAGTGAATTTAATTCGGACACAACATAGGGTAGATGACAAATCATATAGATAAATAAGTGAGACCTATCTCAAATGCATTTGCCTATATCATTTTGACTATAATAAAATATAAAACGAAAAACTCTAAAGTATTAAATCTTACAATCATATACAAATATGTTATAGTGTAACCGTGCAATGCGCGGGCTGCCGAACTAGTTCCTTCTATGCCATCAAAAACTATACTCTTCTCATGTAAGTCATCATAAATTAGACGTTCCTTTTTTTACAGTCAGTAGGGGAAACCTCAACTATTTTTTGAATTTTTCCTTTTATTCTAGCCTGGTTATTCGCTCCCACAAGAGTTCATCCCAGGTTTGCTAGATCCTACGCACGTTCTCTAACCACTAGGCTAGAGCTTTTTCAGTAAACATCCCCTTTTGTACCATCGCATTACAATTTCGATCCCTTATGTGCCATTCATATTACAATAACACTTAAATTGCACCCTAGAATCTCATTCGGATGTATGATTTTGAACCAATGGCCATTTTACCCCTACTTATGCATGGACAAACCTCTCCCCATAGCACTCCAATCCTACCTAACTTTGTCATAGCCGTCGCTTTGCATAGGACAATAGTGGCAATAGTAGCACCTCCTCCTACAGCTCGCTGTCTACGAGCCCATGTCTGTCGTGCATGAGTGTGCTGCTGACACCGCTCGGGGTCTGCCAAACTAGAGGAGGAATGCTTTACCTACCGCTACAGGCTGCCAACTAAGAAGACGCAAACTGCCTATCACTTAAAGCTGAGTCCTATCATCAGTTTTGGAGTTGTGCCCTACCGTTGCTTGTTGTTGCAGCCTACCATCCATCTAGGCATGGCGACACTAGGATTTAGCCTAGATGATTATTGAATTAAAGTATATATATGCTTTTTAGTAATCTATTTATTCACAATATATGTGGTTCAGTTCGCACAATGATCCAATCTTCGATTTTCTACATTTAATCTTGATGCTAGATTAGTCTTTGTCACCACAGTTTACCAACAATATAGTAGTTCAATAGTATTACTAGCATGCATGGGATAGAAATTTCAAATTGATGGTAGAGAAGGGAATCTCCAATTTAGAACGGTTGAGAAGTGAAGAAAATAGTTTTGATAGTATTGAAGGAATTTCGTCTTGCTAAAAATTGCAACAAAATCACATTTATGAAGGTGAACTCAAACAGCTTCGTTTGTCTAATATATAGGAAATGTGAAAAATACGACATCCTTTTGATATATGTTGAGTAGATAATTTTTTTCCTCCAAAGAAAAGACAAGATTGACTAGATTCCATGTCATTGTAGCTTATCTAAGCTTTGTAAAGTAATTCTCTAGTAAAAGACAAAATTGACTAGATGCCATGTCATTCTAGCCTATCCAAGCTTTGTAAATTTATCCTCTAAGAAAAGACAAAATTCACTAGATGCCATGGCATCCTAGCTTAAGCTTCGTAAAATTAATCTCTAACAAAAGACAAAATTGACTAGATGACTCGTCATTCTAGCTTATCTAAGCTTTCTCAAATTGTTCTCATGTGTGTATAAATAGGACAGACGGTAGTCATAGTCCATTACCCATATCCTAAATCCCGTAACAGAGATAGAAGGTGTAGAACACATCGACACTGTTTTAGCAACAATGGCAGCCAAGATACTTGCTCTGTTTTCTCTGCTTGCCCTTTCTATAGGTGCTTCAACAGCAACAACTTTTCCACAATGTTTCTCTTCACCCATAGCTTTGAACAACCCATGGATGGAGTTCTCTCCTTATTCTGCCATGATCTTTCAACAAGCCCACCCACAACAAGTTCTACAACAGGTGCAACAACAACAAATTCTTCAACAGGTGCAACAACAACAAATTCTTCAACAGGTCCAACAACAACAAATATTGCAACAAGTCCAACATCAACGAGACACTTCAGCAACTACAACAACAACAGATGTTACAACAAGCACAACAACAGAATATGCTTCAACAGTTGCAGCAACAGCAAACATTGCAGCAAGTGCAACAACATCGAGACACTACAACAAGTGCAACAATACCAATCACTTCAACATGTGCAACAACAACAAATCTTACAACAAATTCAACAACAACAGATCCTACAGACAAGTTCAACAGCAACAGATCCTACAACAAGTTCAGCAACAACAACTACTTCCCAACTATTTCAACGCATAGGCTATAGCAAATGTAGTTGCTTGTGGGCAGAGGTTCTTTCCTAGTGGTGCTTGCTTCTAGATGATCTTATAGTTGTTCGTCACTAATAAAGTTTTAATGAATTGTTGAAGAAACAAGAAACAATGTTAGATGAGATAATATCATCGCATCTATTTTGATTGTGTTGTATTGTGCCATACATTTATGATTTTGAAACAAAAAATTATCAAAACAGAAATGAATCATCTACAAGTAATAAAGTTATAGTATGAGTTGTTAAACTCCATGAGCCTTTTTTAAAAAAGATGGAATCTTATACTAGAATTGCACCAATCAACTACCTAAGCCCACCAAAACTTGCGTACTCATTTTTTTCATGTAGTTGTCATCATTCTTTAAATTGACTTGTCAGGATATTATTTAAACCCTCCTAGCATGGAGTGGTATAAAATTTTCATAGACCAAGACTTTACGAGAAAGCCTATAATTTTTTAATGTGCAAGGTTCTTATTCTTATGTCCTAGTTGCTGGTCTGATCCCGTTTGATATTTTTTTTAAGTATGTGAAAAAAATCACCAGCCACATTGGTATTGAGGAATCTCAAGTTGTGATTTCTTATACACTAATTTGATATTGAAAAATCTGAAATTTTGGTAACACTAGCACATATCCGGGCTTTAATCAAGCGAGTTTAGCAACAGGTGCAACTGGATGGTCACTATAATGTTAGTAGGGATGGTGTTATAGACAACCATTGCTCCCATTTGGGAGAATGGTAGTAGTCGCGATGGCTTACTAGAACACCATCCGAAGGAAAAGTTCTGGGGATGACACTTAAAACTCCATCCCTAATGGTTTGAGTTATAGCGACCAGGTGCATCTATAACAATGACGAACAAAACTTCATTGCTATTTGTCTAATGATATAGCGATGGTTTTAACCTATAGTGAATTTTTTCTGTAGCACTCGTCCCTCTAAGTCCATGATATAGAGACGGCTCTCAAAGCGTGGCAATAAACATCATAGTGGCTTGTCACGCTGCCAAGTGCCCTTGGCGCACCTCACCGCTAGTGACCGACAAGCATGTCATACGGTAAGGGCTTGATTTGTTGGCTGCTTCACTCTGAACCAAGCTCTCCACATGCGAATTTGATGTGATTGGATGACTGGAGACTGTCTCGAGCTGATCGGGGACGATGCAAGTTGCCCTTCCGAGCCGGGCTCCACGGATGCAGGAAAAATGGACGTTTTCGAGAAGCCAAGCTCATAGGATGCAACACGAGCGCGTGATGTGAGGAAAAAAGGTGTGGAATAGGTCTGCTTGCAGTCAACCAAACACAATCTCGCGTCGGACTAGCTAGCGTGAGTAGTGGACCAATCGACACTATCTCATATGCAGCGAGCCAGGCCAGCAATAACTTGGGTCCTAGGTACGAGCCAGGCTCTATAGGAATGAGAACCAATCGTACCCCGGCCTCGTTTGGAATACAGGAAAGGAAAACGATGGAATAGGAAAAATACAGGAATGGATTTGGCATGCTTTTCAAATCCTCTTTTAGCAACATTTACTAAAGGTGTAAATTCCTTCTATACCATCGAGACCTATATTCTTCCCGTATAAACCATCATAAATTAGACATTCCTTTTTTTTTACCGAAGTCGGTAGGGGAAACCTCAACATATTTTTTGAATTTTTCCTTTTATTTCGGTCTGGTTATTCGCTCCCACAAAGAGTTGAACTCAGGTTTGCTAGATGCTACTCGGGCGCTCCAACCACTAGGGTAGATGCTTTTTCACTAGACGTTCCCTTTTGTACCATCGCATTAAAATTTTGTTCCCTTATATGCCATTCATATTACATTAACACTTAAATTTCACCCTAGAATCTTATTCGGATGTATGATTTTGAACCAATGGCCATTTTTACCCCTACTTATGCACGAGACAAATCTCTCTCCATAGCATCTGCGGTGCTACCTAACTCTGTCATAGCCATCGATTTGCATAGGACAACAGTGGCAATAGTAGCACGTCCCCCTACAGCTCGCTGTCTGCGAGCCCATGTCCGTCGTGCAAGGGTGATCCGCTCACACCGCTTGGGATCTGCCAAACTGTAGGATGAATGCCTTACGTGCCACTACAGGCTGCCAACTAAGAAGACGCACACTGCCTATCACTTAAGCTGAGACATATCATCAGTTTTGGAGTTGTGCCCTACCGTTGCTGTGTTCTTGCAGTCTACCATGCATCTAGGCATGGCGACACTAGGATCTGGCCTAGATGATTATTGAATGAAAGTTTATATATGCTTTTCAGTAATCTCTTCATTCTAGTATATGTTCTTCAGATTACACAATGATCCAATCTTCCATTTTCTACATTTCATCTTGATGCTAGATTAATCTTTTTCACCGCCGTTTACGAACAATATAGTAGTTAAATAGAAATACTAGCAAGCCCGGGATAGAAATTTTAAATTCATGGTAGAGAAGGGAATCTCCAATTTAGGACCGTTGATAAGGTGAGAATATAGGTTTTGATGTTATAGAAAGAAATTGATCCTGCTAAAAATTGCAACAGAATCACTTTTATAAAGGTGAACTCAAACACCTTCCTTTTTCCAATATATAGAAAATGCCAAAAATGAGACATCCTTTTGATGTATGTTGAGTAGATAACTTTTTTACTCCAAAGAGAAGACAAGATTGACTAGATTCCATGTCATTGTAGCTTATGTAAGCTTTGTAAAGTTTTTCTCTAGCAAAAGACAAAATTGACTAGATGCCATGTCATTCTACCTTATCCAGGCTTTGTGAAATTATCCTCTAAGAAAAGACAAAATTCACCGAGATGCCATGACATCCTAGCTTAAGCTTCGTAAAATTAATCAGCAACAAAAGACAAACGTGACTAGATGACTCGTCATTCTAGCTTATCTAAGCTTTCTCAAATTGTTCTCATGTGTGTATAAATAGGACAGACAGTAGTCATAGTCCATTACCCATATCATCAATCTCGTAACAGAGCTATAAGGTGTGGAACACATCAACACAGTTTTAGCAACAATGGCAGCCAAGATACTAGCTTTGTTTGCTCTGCTTGCCCTTTCTATAGGTGCTTCTACAGCAACAACTTTTCCACAATATTTTGCTTCACCCATAGCTTTGAGTAACCCACTGGTGCAGTTCTCTCCTTATTCTTCCATGATGTTTCAACAATCCTACCCACAACAAGTTCTACAACAGGTGCAACAGCAACAAATTCTTCAACAGGTGCAACAACAACATATTCTTCAATATGTCCAACAACAACAAACGTTGCAACAAGTCCAACATCAACGAGACACTTCAGCATGTGCAACAACAACAAATGTTTCAACAAGTACAACAACAAAATATGCTTCAACAATTGCAGCAACAACAAACATTGCAGCAAGTGCAACAACATCAGACACTACAACAAGTGCAACAATACCAATCACTTCAACAGGTGCAACAACAACAAATCTTGCAACAAGTTCAACAACAACAGATCCTACAACAAGTTCAACAGCAACAGATTCTACAACAAGTTCAACAACAACAACTACTCCCCAACTATTTCAATGCACGAGGCTATAGCAAATGTAGCTGCTTGTGGGCAGAGGTTCTTTCCTAGTGGTGCTTGCTTCTAGATGATGTTATAGTTGCATCTCTAATAAATTTTTAATAAATTGTTGGAGAAACAAAAAGAGTGTTAGATGAGATATATCATCGCATCTATTTTGATTGTGTTGTATTGTGCTATACATTTATAATTTTAAAACTATAAATCATAACGACAAAAATAAATCATCTAAAAAGTAATAATATTTTAGTATGAGTTGTTAAACTCCATGAGTTTTTTTTTAAAAAGTTGGAATCTTATACTAGAATTGCACCTCTCAACTACCTAGGCCCACCAAAACTTATGTACTTATTTTTATCCTGTAGTTGTCATCATTCATGGAAATGACTTGTCATGATATTATTTAAACCCTCCTAGCATGGAGTGGTAGAAAATTTTCATAGAGCAAGACTGTACGAGAAAGCGTGTATTATTTTAGTGTGCAAGGTTTTTATTTTTATGTCCTAGTTGCTGGTATGATCCCTTTCGATTTTTTTAAGTACCTGAAAAAAAAATCACCAGTCACAATGGTATTGAGGAATCTCAAGTTGTGATTTCTTATAAACGAATTTTATATTGAAAAATCTGAAATCTTGGTCACACTACCACAGATCCGGGCCTTAGTATCGCGAGTTTAGCAACAAGTGAAACTGGCTGGCCACTATAACTATAATGTTAGTAATGATGGCGTTATAGACAACCGTCGCTCCTATTTGGGAGAAGGGTAGCGGTCGTGACGTCTTATTAGAAAACCGTTCGAAGGAAAAGTTCCGAGGACGGCACTTAAAACTCCATCCCTAATGGTTTGGGTTATAGCGACAGGGTTCATCTATAGCAACGGTGAACAAAACTCCATTGCTATATGTCTAACGATATAGCGACGGTTTTAACCTATAGCGACTTTTCTATAGCACCCATCTCTATAAGTCCATGATATAAAGACGACTCTCAAAGCGTGGCAATAAACATCACAACGGCTTGTCACGCTGCCAAGTGCCCTTGGCGCACCTCACCGCTAGTGATCGACAAGCATGTGATACTGTAAGGGCTGGATTTGTTGGCTGCTTCGAGCTGAACCAAGCTCTCCACATGCGAATTTGATGTGATTGGATGACTGGAGACTGTCCGAGCCCATCACTCACGATGCAAGATGCCCTTCGGAGCCGGGCTCCATAGATGCAGGAAAAATGGACCTTTTTGAAAACAGGCTCATAGGATGCAACATGACAACGCGATGTAAGGAGAAAAGGTGTGGAATATGTCTGCTTGCACTCAACCATACACAATCTCACATCAGCCTGGCTAGCACGAGCAGTGGACCAATGGACACTATCTCGTATGCAGCGAGCCAGGCCAGCGATAACTTGGGTCCTAGGTACGTGCCAGGCTCTATAGGAATGAGAACCAATCACACCCTGGCCTCGTTTGGAATACAGGAAAGGAAAAAGAGAGGAATAGGAAAAATACAGGAATGGATTTGGCATGCTAGATGCCATGACATTCTAGCTTATGCTTCGTAAAATTAATCTCTAACACAAGATAAAACTGACTAGATGATTCGTCATTTAGCTTATCTAACCTTTCTCAAATTATTCTCATGTGTGTATAAATAGCACGGACGGTAGTCATAGTCCATTACCCATATCGGAAATTTCGTAACAGGGCTAGAAGGTGTAGAACACATCAACAAAGTTTTAGCAACAATGGCAGCTAAGATACTTGCTCTATTTGCTCTGCTTGCCCTTTCTACCGGTGTTGCTACAACAACAACTTTTCCACAATATTTCGCTTCACCCATAGCTTTGAGTAACCAATTAGCAGAGTTCTCTCCTTATTCTGCCGTGATATTCTAACAAGCCTACCCACAACAAGTTCTACAATAAGAAATTCTTCAACATGCGCAAGAACAACAAATTCTTCAACAGGTCCATCAACAACAAACATTGCAGCAAGTCCGACATCAATAGACACTTCCACAAGTGCAACAACAACAAATGTTGCAACAAGTACAGCAATAGAATATGTTGCAATAGTTGCAGCAACAAGAAACGTTGCAGCAGCTGTAACAACATCATACACTACAACAAGTGCCGCAGTACCAATCCCTTCAATAGGTGCAACAACAGAAAATCTTGCAAGAAGTTCAACAAGAACAGATACAACAAGTTCAACAACAAGAGATACAATAAGTTCAACAACAACAGATCCTGCAGCAAGTTCAGCAACAACAACTACTCCCCAAGTATTTCACCACACAGGCCATAGCAAGTGTAGCCTTTTGTGGGCAGAGGTTATTTCCTAGTAGCGCTTGCTTCTAGATGATCTTATAGTTGTTCATCACTAATAAAGTTTTAATAAATTGTTGGAGAAACAAGGAAAAGTGTTACATGAGATAATATCACCGCATCCATTTTGATTATGTTGTATTGTGCAATACATTTATGATTTTAAAACCGTAAATTATAACAACAAAAACAAAACATCTAAAAGTAATAAATTTCTAGCATGAGCTTTTTTATTTTAAAATTGGTATCTTACACTAAAATTGAACCTCACAACTACTTAGGCTAACTAAAACGCATCTACTCATTTTTTCCTGTAGTTATTATCTTTCTTGAAAATGACTTGTCATGATATTATTTAAACCATCTTAGCATGGAGTGGTTGCAAATTTTCACTGAGCAAGACTCTATGAGAAAACCTGTAATTTTTCATTGAGCAAGGTTTTTATTCTTATGTCCTAGCTTGCTGGTGTGACCCCTTTTGAGTTTTTTAAAGTATGTGAAGAAATCCTTGGTCACAATGGTATTGTAGAATCTCAAGTTGTGATTTCTTATACACTAATTTGATATAGAAAAATATAAAATTTTGGTAACACTACCACAGATCCGGGGCTTTTAGGGACGCGAGTTTAGCGACAAGTGAAACTAGCCGGTCACTATATTGTTAGTAGCGAGGGCGTTATAAACAGCCGTCCTTCTTATTTGGGAGAAGGGTAGTAGTAGCGACAACTTACTAGACACCGTCCGAAGGAAAAGTTGCAGGGACGACACTTATAACTCCGTCCCTAATGGTTTGAGTTATCGGGGCGGGGTTCATCATAGCGTCGACGAACAAAATGCCATCCCTATATGTCCAATGATATAGCAGCGGTTTTATAATCTATAGCAACGGTTCTGTAGAACCCGTCCGTATAAGTCCATGATATAGAGACGGCTCTCAAAGCGTGGCAATAAACATCACAACCGCTTGTCACGCTGCCAGGTGCCCTTGGCGCACCTCACCACTGGTGATAGACACACATGTCATACAGTAAGGGCATGATTTGTAGGCTGCTTTGAGCTGAACCAGGCTCTCCACATGCAACTTGGATGTGATTGGATGACTCTCCACATGCAACTTGGATGTGATTGGATGATTGGAGACAGTCTGAGGCTATATCTCACGATGCAAGATGCCCTTCTGAGCCAGGCTCCACAGATGTAGGAAATTAGACGTTTTTTAGTAGCCAGGCTTATAGGACGCAACACGAGAACGCGATGTGAGGAGAAAATGTGTTGAATACGTCTGCTTGCAGTCAACCAAACACAATCTTGCGTCAGCCTGGCTAGTGTGAGCAGTGGACCAATCAACACTATCTTGTATGTAGCGAGCCATGCTAGCGATAACTTGGCTCTTAGGTATGAGCCAGGATCTAGGCTCGATTGGAACGATAACGAATCGCACCCTTGCCTCCATTGGAATACATCAAAGGAAAACATAGGAATAGGAAAAATGCAGGAATGGAAGTGGCATGCTTCTCAAATCCTACCAGAATTGAAAATGGAGGAATTACTTTCAGAATCCCTTTGGTAGCACTGCAGGAAAAACAAAGGAATTTAAAGTGAAACTTAACCTTAATTTGAACTTAAATGACAATGCATTAAGGACCTTGCTTATATGCATTAAGGTAACATGTGTATCTGTGACACCCCGGTGTCACGAACGTCTCAACTAAAATTTCTACAATTACCTAATGACTCTGTAGAACCCCAATATAAAATTTTTAGTCACATGCATAGTGATTTGAATTGCAAATTCAAATAAATTAATGTTGGGTTGAACTACAAGTCAAAATTTACCTATAACAATTGCCCCTGGCAAAAATATATGTTGTAGAAGAAGTCAAAATAAAAATTTGGGAACAAGTCCCATGTCATTTGGATAACCAGAGCTCCCTACAAAAATCCAACAAGCTCAACTTTTACCCCTTTTTGATGAATTATCAAAATTAATCCAGAAGCCCTTTTGACCCAAACTCTTTGTGCATGTCTCTTCCAAGTGATGAACTATACACTAGTATTTTGTTTTGGAATTTTAGGGCACGGGAAGTATTTTATTTATGTCTCTACATTTGCAAGAATGCCACAGTTTGGAAATTCGAAAATATGCTTAGCATATTCTGCGGGACCCACTCGTCAGCGCCTTCTCCCATCTCTGGTCTCTCCCTCACGCCCGACCAGCACAGAAGGAGCGCGCCACCTGTGCCGTACGTGGCGCTAGCCCTCTGCTTCTCCCCCACGCGGCGCCATCACTCCGCTCCTCTCCTCACTCTGGCTCTCGCTCTCTGCCTCACTCCCTCCTCCCCCAAGCAGCGCAGCAGCACACACAACAGAGAGCAGTAGGAGCGAGCTCCATTGCCATCTCCTCCTGCCACCTCGACGTGCTGCCGCTACACTCCATCCCAGCCCAAACCAAGTCTGCAGATGGATGCGTTGTGAGCACGCGCAGCTCCCAGCGAAAACCAAATCGAGGTTCGTCCATCGAGCGTTGCGTATTTCGCCATTTTTTTTCTTTCTCCGGCAACCTCACTTCCGGCCAGCCCCGACGCCGCTGCGAAATCCGACACCTTTGGTGAGCCTCCGCTCTTTCTTCTTGTTCCAAGTTGTGCACGACTACCTGAGGCCCTTCCTGACTAGTTCTTGCTTCGTTTGGTCCACCAACGTCGCCGGAATCTCACTTTTCCCCATCGGTCATGTCGCCAGTCCGCACGACCTCGACGACGCCAGCCTCAACCGGCGAGCCCCCAGACCAATGGAGCTGATGCCGGTGTTCTCCTCGCTCTGGTGAAGCTCCACGGCCAAGAATCACGCCGATCCATCCATCCGTTTGAGCTCCCGACGCCGCCGAAGCTCCTCCGTCCACCATTAACGCCGACGAACTATTTCCGGTGAGCTCCCCACCTCGGTGACCTCACCAGTGTGTTTCCCTCGTCGAGGTGGACCTCTGGGGCAAATCACCGGCCAACTTGGCCGATCCCCGGCCATTTTCCCCACCAAACCCGGCCACCAGAGCCGCCATGGACGTCGTCCTGTGCAAAAACCGTCGGGTGGCAGTTTCGTAATTTCTGCGAAGTCCGTTTTAGACGAATGGCAAACGTGTAAATACTGCAGAACTTTGAATAAACTTAGAAAATTCATAACTTAAGATTTACACCTCCAAATCGAGTGAGACCACTTTTGTTGGATTCCTTACAACAAGTACTATTTATTGGTGCTGATAAAACTCATTTTTGCTGCATAGGTTTTCCAGAATAATTATAAGTTTATAAATCCTATTTAAATAATATCTTTTTATCTAGAAATGCAAATGATGCAAACTAAATTGTTTTGGAATCCTCTGGACATGCTCTTTGGTATGGTGCATCATATTCATCATGTCTGTGCATGTATACCATTGTATGCTTGATTCTTTGTTTAGCATGTTTATTTTCTAATAATTAATTTATGCATCAAATAAATATTCTACCAGAGCCTAAATGTTACTAATAGCAGGTAGTATCACCATGTTTTAGGATGTGTTCATATCTGCAACCAATAATTTCCTAGGTAATTTTGTTCGTAGAAACCGTTGCTTTTATGTTAAAATTAAATCTCTCCACATAAAATGATGAAACTTGTTATTATTTTGTTATGCCCTGTATACAACTCTTGTATAGTGCATATGTACAGAAACTTTGCAAATGTGATCATGTCATTTAAATGCCTTTAATTATTATGTTTAAGTACTTCATTATTACATGTGATAATGAAGGGATACTTTAAAATAAATTTATATTTAAGCATATGTCTTCAAGAACCATCTTACGTAACATATTATTTCTGGTATTTGAATGTTTCATTCATACATCGACATCATTCATATTGTTTGCATGTCTTTGCATTCATCGATATTGACATCTCGTTAATTTAGGAAACGTTGAAGTGCCGGTTGAGGATCTTCGGAAGGATATCTCTCTCAATCAAGACCCGGCACCCGAAGACCCTAACTCTGTTGTAGTAGCTCCAGGCAAGCCCCGGTGCATCCTCCCAGTTTTTAAAGTTTTTATTTTCAGTACCACAATTGCTAGATTGTCTAGAATGTATTGTGCATTAAGTCTAGGTTTTTGGTTGAAAATCCACTTGCATTGTCCCCGGATGAATCCTATGTAGATGTTATACTGGTACAGTTAGCCTACTAGAATATTTGCTATGCTTAATTCTAGGATCGACGGTACACAAGGTCAATTACTCAAATGTTAATAGAACAAGTTGTTAATTATATGCCTAAGTAAATGGAACCGAACGAGTCTGTTTTGGAAAGAGCGAAGGCAAGGGTCCTGGATAGGGCTTGTCTCGCAAGGTGGCAGACCGTTCGTGTAAACAACTAAAAGTTGAGACGTGGACGGGCCAGTAGAGGAAAGGGCAAGCACATGTGCCTTGCGAGGGCATGGTTTGCAAGGTTGTAGCCCCGTCTCGTGTCGGTTGAGGACCGTATCGTTGTTGGCCCCTTCGGACAAGTTTTGAACTGTACCGAGTACATGCTAGTTTTATTGGGGACTAGTAAGCTTATGTAGCACTGGATGTTGTACTATGGAAGATAACCCTGGTCTTCGGTCGTTGTGCCCGCGCAAGGAGTGGGTAGTAGGCTCACGACGTTACCGATGAGCTGCTGGCCACTTTGGAGATCCGGTACCCTTCCCGCTTGAATGACACCTTTGTGAAAGGCCGAGATACGTGTTCTTAAATGATGCGTATGTCGTGTGCTTCGGGTTTTTCCCAGCTGGTGTAAAATTGATACGTATCACTGTCCCTCGCAGTAATGAGTACCCGCTTGTTCACCGAGTCACATCGTAGATATAACTTGAATTTAAATTCTAAATGCTAATGGTACTTGCTCGGTTATTGTTGTTGATGAGGTTACTTTGATATATATTCATGCTACTCTTGTATTTATGTTTCTCTTGTATGATTACTGAATTTATTTATCTAATATTAAACTTGGCAATAATATTGAAAGTAAGGATCCACTGCTTAGTCGCTGTTTTATATCCTGAAAATCAGTACACTCCTCTCGAGCCTTGCATGTCTAGGAGTCGGTTTTGTGAACCATTTGACGGGTCAGTCTTGTTGAGCTTTAGTTGCTCAGTGCTTTGTGCCTATGTTGTTTTTCAGGTAATACAGATGATGCATATGAGTTGCCTCGTTGGTGTACTGCCCCGGGACTTGCAGATCCCGGAGGGCTGGTCTTTCCACCGGGAAGCCTAGCCTTGCCGCTGCTTGTGTTTGGCTACGTGATTATCCGTATGGGCTCGGATTAATCACCCCGCATGTATCGTCGAGATGTATATTTGTTAGACGTTAATTATCGCTTCCGCTTCCGCATTTTCAGAACTGAACTTGTTCAATTTCCGCTGCACTAAACTCTGGTGTAAAATGATGTTATTTTCCGCTATGTCATATTTGAACTCCGTCGCTTGTTGTATTATCTTGTGTCTGCTTAAACAGCACCTCGGGATCTTCGATCCGTGGGTCGGTCTGTCTCAGCTGGTACCGAGCCTGGTCCGGGATAATACAACAATTATGACATATTTTTGAAAACTACGGCGTAAATACGGTGAGGAATACGTTAGAATATGCCCAAGTATATATAAGGATGTTAGAGTTGGTGGCAATGCTAACCCTGGGTTATGTTTGTTTAAATACTTGCATCTACGGCTGTGGCTCAGGTATGTTTGCAATTTAAATTAGCGGTCCGTGCCCGCGGACGGAGAATACGGGACACTCGTTGGCTCGTGGCTTACCACGAGGCGATCCTTTCCATGGGTCGTTACTAGTAGAACTGTTCTTCTTTTCATAGTTTCTTTTGAATTTGATGTACTGTTTCTGAAATGAATCTTCTGCAGGTACATAACTACGTTAGTTAAGTGTGTGTCGACAATTTAGACTGACTTTACGTGATTGAGTGCGGGTCGCCACCCAAAGTTCGTACACCGTTGAGACGGTGAAACTATTTCCTTTCGTTTGGTGAGGAACGGTTAGGTTAAATAATAAACTTGCATCATGGCATGGCATACAAATAACCTAAGTTAAAATTTGCCTTGTCCCCTTTTCAATCTTCTGATGGTTTTGTGTATGTTTTAAATAACCAAGGTGTTAAATTATTGACTTAAGGAAAAATCTAGAGCTTAATCTTGGAATCGGTAACGAATCTGTCCTGATCCTTTAAAAATTCATAACTCCTGTCCTAAATGTTGTCAAACCGTAGTATCATACTCTCTGAAAAGTTTTCTAAATTATCTACAAGTTTCATATTCAAACCTTCTCCATTTGAGCCTTCGAAAGTCTCCGAATATGTCAAACGAGCTAGACAGTTCATGCTGTCCTTTTGCAAGCATGTGCGACATTGAGGCTGAATGAAAAATTCATATCTATTTGAACCTTTTGAATTTTTAGGCATACAAATACTTTCTGGAAAGTCTTGGAAGTCCCACTGATTTCACAACTCTTGCCAAAGCTCAACCATGTTGAGAAGTGCCTCAAATTCGAAACCTTTGAAGTCTGTTCCCTGAAACCCAGATTCTTACTCCTGTTGGTAAATAATTCATATCTTTCGTTCTAGATGGTGAAAAATTTCACATGAGTAACCGTTGGAAAGATATTTTATCCATCTACAACTTTCGTATGATGAGGTTCCCATGATTTTGCTTGGAAGTTGGCCAAATCTGTCAATGGATCATGACCAGTTTTCTGTCCAGACAGAATCCTCACAGATTTGGTGACTCACCGTATAAAATTCGTAACTTTAGATTTACACATCATCTTGAGGCAAATAAGTACTTGTTGGAAAGGTTAGAAAGTCTACTTTCTTTTACAACTCAATTGCAATCCTGATTCCTCTTGTACTGCTCTCAGAAAGTAAAACATTAAGGACGGTCCCGACAGATTTTCCTGGGATCATGCGTCACCATGGATAATTCATATCTCACAATTTATTCATGTGATTGATGTGTTTGAGTACATTCTGGAAAGCTTATGAAGTCCTCTATAATGTGGTGCTAACCATAATATATGAGTAGCCTCTGAAATTTCCAGAAAGTGCATTTTTCCGACTGCTGTCTAGTGAAGACGCAGTCTGTTCAGATTGTCATGTAGCAAATAGGTTGAATCCTTGTTGGCTCAAAATTTTCCAAGGTATTCATTGCACCTTATCATGATGTGAACTCTAAACCTGAGGCAAATGCATCTCCAATTGTGCGGGAAAGAGTGGTATTTTGATACCAATTACCGCAAATGACAGAAAGTACCCTATGTCAACTAACCTTGTGTTCACTTTCCAAGTGCAATGGAAACACATGTTGGCTTATTTTCTTTGGAGCGATTCTGAATTTTAATGTTCTTGTACATTAATTCCTTCAAGAATTTTTATCCTTGTCTATGGGATAAGGGAAACTAATGTACAACGTTCATTCTTTTCAGCATGGTGAACACTCGTCGAGGTGAAGCTGAAAGTTCCCAGCAAGGAGGACGTCGCAATGAACCTCCACCACCACCGCCACCTTCGTTGGCGCAAGTGCTTGCATCATTGCTAGAATCCCGACAGGAGGACACTGAGCTCCTCCGACAGATAGCACAAAATGCTAATCGTGCTGGTGGACGCCGTGATGATCAGCCACGGCAAAGCACTTATCAGGATTTCAACTCCACCAAGCCACCAGAATTCGAGTATGCTAAGGAACCTCTAGATGCTGACCATTTCCTCCGTATCTTGGAGTCGAAGTTTGGTTTGCTCAATTGCACCAATGCTCAGAAGCCATTGTTCGCCGCACAGCAGTTGCAAGGATCCGCCAGTGCTTGGTGGGCAAATTACTTGGCCTCGCTACCCGAAGGTCATGTTGTTCAGTGGGATGAGTTCAAGACTGCTTTCCGCTCTCACTTTATCCCCGCTGGACTTATGGAGCGCAAGTTGCGCGAATTTGAAGATTTGAAACAAGGAGGGAGGACTGTTCTTGAGTACTCCCAGAGATTCAATCACTTAGCACAGTATGCTCCTCACCACACCGATACAGAAGAGAAGAAACGTGCTGCTTTTAGAAGGGGCATGAATCCTGTGCTCAAAGAGAAGCTAACCTGGCAGAGTACTGGGACACTGAATGATCTGATAAATGCTGCCATCATTCAGGAAGACGCTCAGCGAGAAGTTGAAGCGGATGAGCGCAAGAGAAAGGCTCTAAAGGCTCCCACGGGTGGTGCACAGTCTGGTCCTCCACCAAAATACCGGCTTGTGTACACTTCGCCTAGTGGGCAACGTTTCCGGGCTGCACCACAGCAGCAATTCTATCGTCCGCCACAGCAACCTTATGGCCGTCCACCTCAGCAAGGCAATGCTCCACCTCCTCAGCAGCAGCAGTATGCACCACGAGCACCCCAGCAGCAGCAAAATCAGAATGCACGCTCTGCACAGCCTTCTGGACAGTACAACCCACATCCATGCTTCAATTGTGGCCGAAATGGTCATTTCGCTAAGGATTGTACTTATCCCCGAAGTGAAGCTGGAAGGCAAGCACGTGAGAGAGCGGCAAATCAGCAGCGTGGGCAAGCTAATAGGACCGGACGTGTTAACTTCACCAACCTTGAAGACATTCCACAGGGTGAACCAGTTCTGGCGGGTACGTTCTTCTTAAATCAATGCCCAATTGTCATTTTATTCGATTCTGGAGCGTCTCATAATTTTGTTAGCAAGTCCTGCATACAAACTCATAAGTTGCTCACCCACACTGTTAGCACGCCATATGTTATCCAATCTCCTGGTGGGAAAATTATTGCTAATCAAGTTTTGAGTAGAGCACCCTTAGAATTGAACCGAAAAATTTATCCTACCACCTTTATCATGCTAGAACAGCAAGGGATAGATTTTATTTTGGGCATGCAATGGATGACAATTCATAAGGCTATGCTAGACATTGCACCTCGTATCGTCCATTTAAATTCCCCACTTTATGGACCTGATTCCATTCTTTTGCACCTATCTCCAAAAACTACCATTGTTGTCCATCATTTGGAGGAAAAATCTATGGGTGATATCTCGATTGTCTGTGAGTTCCAAGATGTTTTTCCCGATGACCTACCTGGTTTACCTCCTAACCGGGATGTTGAATTCAAAATTGAGTTACAACCGGGAACATCTCCAGTCTCTCGTCAACCGTACAAGATGGCACCAAATGAATTGGCAGAACTGAAAATCCAACTGAAGGAATTATTGGACAAAGGGTACATACGCCCAAGTTCATCACCTTGGGGTTGTCCTGCCATGTTTGTGAAGAAAAAGGACAAAAGTTTGCGCCTTGTTGTTGATTATCGACCGCTGAATGAAGTCACCATCAAAAATAAGTATCCATTGCCACGCATTGACATTCTCTTTGATCAGCTGATTGGTGCCAAGGTCTTTTCAAAAATTGACCTCCGCTCAGGCTACCATCAGATAAAAATCAGAGAAGAAGATATTCCAAAGACCGCATTCTGCACAAGATACGGGCTTTATGAATATTTGGTGATGTCCTTTGGATTGACCAATGCCCCGGCATATTTCATGTACTTGATGAATTCAGTATTCATGCCGGAGTTAGACAAGTTTGTTGTCATTTTCATCGATGACATTCTTGTTTATTCCAAGTCCAAACAAGAGCACGCTGAACATCTCCGTATCGTGTTGCAACGATTGCGTGATCACAAGCTTTACGCTAAATTCAGCAAGTGTGAATTTTGGTTGGAACAAGTACCATTCCTTGGTCATGTGGTTTCAGCCGAGGGTATCTCAGCTTGACCCTGGAAAAGTTCAAGATGTGCTAAATTGGAAGCCACCTAAAACCGTCTCTCAGGTCCGCAGTTTTCTTGGACTAGCTGGATATTATCGACGATTCATTCCTAATTTTTCTCAGTTGGCAAAACCTATCACCAAGCTTCTACAAAATAATGTGAAGTTTGATTGGAACCAACAGTGTGAAGAGGCTTTTCAGAATTTGAAGAAGTTACTAACCACCGCTCCCGTTTTGGCTCAACCCGATATCACAAAATCTTTTGACGTGTATTGTGATGCTTCTGGAACGGGACTTGGTTGTGTGCTAATGCAAGAAGGCCGTGTCATTGCTTATGCATCTCGGCAATTGCGCAAGCATGAAGAGCACTACCCAACTCATGATTTGGAGTTAGCCGCAGTGGTTCTTGCACTGAAAATATGGCGGCACTATTTGTTGGGAAATCTTGTGCACATTTACACAGACCATAAGAGCCTCAAGTATATCTTCACACAATCTGATTTGAATATGCGACAACGTAGATGGCTTGAGCTAATTAAGGATTATGAGTTGGAAATTCATTATCATCCCGGTAAAGCCAACGTTGTAGCCGATGCATTGAGCCGAAAAGTGCATTGCAATAACCTGAATTTGGAATTTGAGAACAGCAGAAAGGATGTCCCTTCCGATGAATCAAGTGTTCATATTTCACCGGTTGCAGCCATACACAATTTGGCTATCCATTCTACCATCCGAGATGAAGTGATCGCCACTCGGAAAGATGATCCGGGCATGGCACACATTCGGCAGAAAATTAAGGATGGCAAAGCTGCTTGTTTTCAGCAAGATACCAACGGTGTTCTATGGTTCAATAACCGTTTGGTAGTCCCCAAAAATTTTGAGCTACGTCGTAAAATTTTGGATGAAGCTCATCAATCCAAATATTCAGTTCACCCAGGTAGCAACAAGATGTACCAAGGGTTGAAAGAAAATTTTTGGTGGACTAGGATGAAGCGGGAAGTCGCACGTTATGTCGCGGAATGTGACACGTGTCAACGCATTAAGGCTGATCATTTGAAGAAAGCCGGATTGCTACAACCATTAAGCATTCCCGAGTGGAAATGGGACGACATCAGTATGGATTTTATTGTTGGTCTCCCTCGCACCTCTCGGAAGCATGACTCCATTTGGGTCGTTGTTGATCGGCTTACAAAATCAGCCCACTTTATACCGGTCAACACTTGCTATTCCGTTCGCCAATACGCTGAGCTTTATATCTCCAGAATATTGTGCTTGCATGGTGTACCGAAGACGATAATTTCAGATCGTGGTTCCCAATTTGTGGCACGATTTTGGGAACAACTACATGCATCCTTGGGCACCAAGTTAATGCGCAGTTCAGCTTATCACCCTGCCACCGATGGACAAACTGAGCGTGTGAACCAAATATTGGAAGACATGCTTAGGGCCTGTGTTTTGACACATGGTGGTAATTGGGATGACCACTCGCCTCTCGCTGAATTTTCATATAACAACAGTTATCAAGAGAGCGCAGGAATGTCTCCGTTTGAGGCATTATATGGTCGCAGCTGTAGAACTCCACTCAATTGGTCTGAACCTGGAGAAAGAGTTACCTTTGGACCTGATCTGGTGCAGCAAGCCGAAGAGAAAGTTCGGATTATTCGAGCAAATTTGAGAGCTGCAAAAGAACGACAAGAAATGTATGCGAATAGAAGACGACGACCCCTTGCTTTTGAAAAGGGTGACCATGTCTACCTTCGGGTATCACCTATGAAAGGTATACAGCGGTTTGGAGTCAAAGGAAAGTTAGCTCCCCGCTATATCGGTCCATTCAAGATAATTGAGAAATGTGGACCGGTAGCATACAAGTTGGAATTGCCGATCAATCTATCGGGTGTGCATGACATCTTTCACGTGTCTCAACTGAAGAAATGTCTCAAGCCACCAGTGGATGTTGTCTTGGAAGATTATTCCCGCTTGCAACCTGACCTAACCTATTCCGAGCACCCGGTGAAAGTATTGGATGAAAAGGAACGGGTCACTCGGAAGCGAGCAATCAAGTTTTATAAAGTCCAATGGAATAATCATTCCGAAGATGAAGCAACCTGGGAATCAGCAGAATTCTTACGTACTCATTACCCTGGATTTTTGCATCAACTTTCAGGTATGACACGTTAACCTTCCTCTAGTCCGACGTTAATCTCGGGACGAGATTTCCTTAAGGAGGGAGGGCTGTGACACCCCGGTGTCACGAACGTCTCAACTAAAATTTCTACAATTACCTAATGACTCTGTAGAACCCCAATATAAAATTTTTAGTCACATGCATAGTGATTTGAATTGCAAATTCAAATAAATTAATGTTGGGTTGAACTACAAGTCAAAATTTACCTATAACAATTGCCCCTGGCAAAAATATATGTTGTAGAAGAAGTCAAAATAAAAATTTGGGAACAAGTCCCATGTCATTTGGATAACCAGAGCTCCCTACAAAAATCCAACAAGCTCAACTTTTACCCCTTTTTGATGAATTATCAAAATTAATCCAGAAGCCCTTTTGACCCAAACTCTTTGTGCATGTCTCTTCCAAGTGATGAACTATACACTAGTATTTTGTTTTGGAATTTTAGGGCACGGGAAGTATTTTATTTATGTCTCTACATTTGCAAGAATGCCACAGTTTGGAAATTCGAAAATATGCTTAGCATATTCTGCGGGACCCACTCGTCAGCGCCTTCTCCCATCTCTGGTCTCTCCCTCACGCCCGACCAGCACAGAAGGAGCGCGCCACCTGTGCCGTACGTGGCGCTAGCCCTCTGCTTCTCCCCCACGCGGCGCCATCACTCCGCTCCTCTCCTCACTCTGGCTCTCGCTCTCTGCCTCACTCCCTCCTCCCCCAAGCAGCGCAGCAGCACACACAACAGAGCAGTAGGAGCGAGCTCCATTGCCATCTCCTCCTGCCACCTCGACGTGCTGCCGCTACACTCCATCCCAGCCCAAACCAAGTCTGCAGATGGATGCGTTGTGAGCACGCGCAGCTCCCAGCGAAAACCAAATCGAGGTTCGTCCATCGAGCGTTGCGTATTTCGCCATTTTTTTCTTTCTCCGGCAACCTCACTTCCGGCCAGCCCCGACGCCGCTGCGAAATCCGACACCTTTGGTGAGCCTCCGCTCTTTCTTCTTGTTCCAAGTTGTGCACGACTACCTGAGGCCCTTCCTGACTAGTTCTTGCTTCGTTTGGTCCACCAACGTCGCCGGAATCTCACTTTTCCCCATCGGTCATGTCGCCAGTCCGCACGACCTCGACGACGCCAGCCTCAACCGGCGAGCCCCCAGACCAATGGAGCTGATGCCGGTGTTCTCCTCGCTCTGGTGAAGCTCCACGGCCAAGAATCACGCCGATCCATCCATCCGTTTGAGCTCCCGACGCCGCCGAAGCTCCTCCGTCCACCATTAACGCCGACGAACTATTTCCGGTGAGCTCCCCACCTCGGTGACCTCACCAGTGTGTTTCCCTCGTCGAGGTGCACCTCTGGGGCAAATCACCGGCCAACTTGGCCGATCCCCGGCCATTTTCCCCACCAAACCCGGCCACCAGAGCCGCCATGGACGTCGTCCTGTGCAAAAACCGTCGGGTGGCAGTTTCGTAATTTCTGCGAAGTCCGTTTTAGACGAATGGCAAACGTGTAAATACTGCAGAACTTTGAATAAACTTAGAAAATTCATAACTTAAGATTTACACCTCCAAATCGAGTGAGACCACTTTTGTTGGATTCCTTACAACAAGTACTATTTATTGGTGCTGATAAAACTCATTTTTGCTGCATAGGTTTTCCAGAATAATTATAAGTTTATAAATCCTATTTAAATAATATCTTTTTATCTAGAAATGCAAATGATGCAAACTAAATTGTTTTGGAATCCTCTGGACATGCTCTTTGGTATGGTGCATCATATTCATCATGTCTGTGCATGTATACCATTGTATGCTTGATTCTTTGTTTAGCATGTTTATTTTCTAATAATTAATTTATGCATCAAATAAATATTCTACCAGAGCCTAAATGTTACTAATAGCAGGTAGTATCACCATGTTTTAGGATGTGTTCATATCTGCAACCAATAATTTCCTAGGTAATTTTGTTCGTAGAAACCGTTGCTTTTATGTTAAAATTAAATCTCTCCACATAAAATGATGAAACTTGTTATTATTTTGTTATGCCCTGTATACAACTCTTGTATAGTGCATATGTACAGAAACTTTGCAAATGTGATCATGTCATTTAAATGCCTTTAATTATTATGTTTAAGTACTTCATTATTACATGTGATAATGAAGGGATACTTTAAAATAAATTTATATTTAAGCATATGTCTTCAAGAACCATCTTACGTAACATATTATTTCTGGTATTTGAATGTTTCATTCATACATCGACATCATTCATATTGTTTGCATGTCTTTGCATTCATCGATATTGACATCTCGTTAATTTAGGAAACGTTGAAGTGCCGGTTGAGGATCTTCGAAGGATATCTCTCTCAATCAAGACCCGGCACTCGAAGACCCTAACTCTGTTGTAGTAGCTCCAGGCAAGCCCCGGTGCATCCTCCCAGTTTTTAAAGTTTTTATTTTCAGTACCACAATTGCTAGATTGTCTAGAATGTATTGTGCATTAAGTCTAGGTTTTTGGTTGAAAATCCACTTGCATTGTCCCCGGATGAATCCTATGTAGATGTTATACTGGTACAGTTAGCCTACTAGAATATTTGCTATGCTTAATTCTAGGATCGACGGTACACAAGGTCAATTACTCAAATGTTAATAGAACAAGTTGTTAATTATATGCCTAAGTAAATGGAACCGAACGAGTCTGTTTTGGAAAGAGCGAAGGCAAGGGCCTGGATAGGGCTTGTCTCGCAAGGTGGCGGACCGTTCGTGTAAACAACTAAAAGTTGAGACGTGGACGGGCCAGTAGAGGAAAGGGCAAGCACATGTGCCTTGCGAGGGCATGGTTTGCAAGGTTGTAGCCCCGTCCGTGTCGGTTGAGGACCGTATCGTTGTTGGCCCCTTCGGACAAGTTTTGAACTGTACCGAGTACATGCTAGTTTTATTGGGGACTAGTAAGCTTATGTAGCACTCGGATGTTGTACTATGGAAGATAACCCTGGTCTTCGGTCGTTGTGCCCGCGCAAGGAGTGGGTAGTAGGCTCACGACGTTACCGATGAGCTGCTGGCCACTTTGGAGATCCGGTACCCTTCCCGCTTGAATGACACCTTTGTGAAAGGCTGAGATACGTGTTCTTAAATGATGCGTATGTCGTGTGCTTCGGGTTTTTCCCAGCTGGTGTAAAATTGATACGTATCACTCGTCCCTCGCAGTAATGAGTACCCGCTTGTTCACCGAGTCACATCGTAGATATAACTTGAATTTAAATTCTAAATGCTAATGGTACTTGCTCGGTTATTGTTGTTGATGAGGTTACTTTGATATATATTCATGCTACTCTTGTATTTATGTTTCTCTTGTATGATTACTGAATTTATTTATCTAATATTAAACTTGGCAATAATATTGAAAGTAAGGATCCACTGCTTAGTCGCTGTTTTATATCCTGAAAATCAGTACACTCCTCTAAGCCTTGCATGTCTAGGAGTCGGTTTTGTGAACCATTTGACGGGTCGGTCTTGTTGAGCTTTAGTTGCTCGGGCTTTGTGCCTATGTTGTTTTTCAGGTAATACGGATGATGCATATGAGTTGCCTCGTTGGTGTACTGCCCGGGACTTGCAGATCCCGGAGGGCTGGTCTTCCCACCGGGAAGCCTAGCCTTGCCGCTGCTTGTGTTTGGCTACGTGATTATCCGTATGGGCTCGGATTAATCACCCCGCATGTATCGTCGAGATGTATATTTGTTAGACGTTAATTATCGCTTCCGCTTCCGCATTTTCAGAACTGAACTTGTTCAATTTCCGCTGCACTAAACTCGGTGTAAAATGATGTTATTTTCCGCTATGTCATATTTGAACTCCGTCGGTTGTTGTATTATCTTGTGTCCGCTTAAACAGCACCTCGGGATCTTCGA
>JAUNZO010005063.1:0-325360 GCA_031894775.1 Chloris gayana | reverse complement strand
TCTCACATTGTTTCTTATAACTCAAGTCAAAGTTTAGGATTTGAACACCTGTTAATATTTTTGACCTGCAATGCACCTCAATTTTAAACACAACCGTGTATTTAGCATAATACTAGAAAATATAAAGTTACATTACCAATTGTTCTTCAAAAACATATTTTTCTATTATCATCTAAATTGCAAGCGCATAAGCCATATAAAACCGATCCAAGAAATAAACATTAATATACAAGCAAACACCCTTAAATGAAACATATAAATTTTAGAAAACTTTAGAAAAAAGAATCATCGAATTTGGAGTTCATATGTGGGAGAAATACCAAATACAAGTTTTAATTACAGATTAAAAAGAAAAAAGATGAATCGGAGTGCCAAGTCTCACAGCAGCGCCGCCATGTGGCGTGATAATATTGGGCCTTCTTTTCAGCCGCCTTCAATCCATGGATTCAGATCCTCTGCATTGACAACTAGTCAGGAGGGAACTGTAGCTGCATTAGGCACCTCTCCTAACCGTTGGATCTGCAACCAACAGCCCAGATGCACTCGCTACAGGAAAAGGTGGAAAAAATAAAATATATGAACAGTAACAATATTTACTATAGCTGTCTGAAACATGTATTGTTCCTGGCATTTATTTACTGTAGCTCTCACAGATCCCTGTAGCTGCACTCAATGCAGAGGATACGCACGCTCAATCCATGTGAGGACTGAGGAGTAATAACGCCACTTATTGATAAAAATACTAACCACATCGTCAAACTCAACCCTTGTCAGTTCAGTGGTAATGCTTTGGACTCCCAACTTGGAGGTTGCGGGTTCGATTACCAGATGTCTCTCTTTTTTGGATTTTTTTTGGCATATATATAGAGTACAGATAATAATTAATAGGAACGTATAACATAAAGCAATAGTAGCGCAGTGGTTGAACATGTAGGCTTGTTGTCCTGTGGCTCGGGTTCGATTCCTTTGTGCCGCAGAACTTTTTAATAAGCAAAAGCTTTGGCAAAAAAACGATGACTAAGTATGAATTATGGGTTTGAAGGTCGAGTCCCCGTGGTGCCAATTTTTATTTTTTTCTTCCTGCTGCACTTGCCAAATGGGCCATCTTTACTGGGGTAAATTAATATTCTGCTATTTGCAAGGGGTAACATGGCTGTCGGCCGATTTTATCTGTTAGTAAATTTATATAACAACTTTAGCACATATGAAGTAGCCCGCGTGGTGTAAATTAATATTTTAATAGATCAATAAAAATTTTGTGACATGTAAAATCTGTCATTGATCAATGACCTTCTCATATTAGACTTTATGACACAGGAAATGTCTATGTGACAGTAGCAAATATCGTCATTAGATGAACTTCGACAACCTATATGACATTTTTTTTGACGCACGACCTTTTATTGTCACAAAGTCGAAGCACCTAAAATATAATGTCATAAACTAGATGATATAATGACATTATGACCTATTGTCATACTAAAAACGTCAAAAAGCCACACATTTCTTGTAGTGATCCACAAAAATATTGTTGCACGCTTACGTACTATCAAACAGCTGAACCTCCTTGAATATGTTCATGTGCCAATAATGCCTAACTCCCGTAGGTTGAGTTTTCTGTTTCTCATTCATCTCTTGTTTCAGAGGAATAGGAAAAGCGCCAAACTTAATATCTAGAGAATTATTCCTATCTGCAGAATTGCACAAATTTTCAGAAACGATTGCAGAAAATGCTGAAGGATGTGCCATATGGGCTCATTGTGACACCCTAGTTTCACCAACATTTCGAGTTAGCATTTTTAAAATGTTCCTCACGTCTGGTTGAAGCTCCATAGAAATTTTCAGTAACAAGCATAATGATTTGGGTTGTTAATTAATTCAAATTCAAGTTGGCTTGAACTACAAACTCACATTTCCACAACATAACATGGGCCTCCCAAAAATAAATATTGTAGAGCATGGCAAAATAGAATTCTAGGCCAAGTTTCTTTGAATTTCTCCAAGATTTAATACCCCAATTAAATCAAGATAGCTATCCTTTTAGCGATTTCTCCAAGATTTAATACCCCAATTAATTTCTCCAAGATTTAATACCCCAAGGACCTCGTTGTGTTCGACCCACGTGGATCAAGTTTGAACATATTGTTTTGCATGCTGGTGTTTATGGAGCCGATGAACTGATGTAACAACAACTGTTGTGTGTTCGAACAATATCCATCTCCTGGTGGAGGTCGGGAGCGTGCGAGAAGGGAGTCATCCGCTCACGGTTGACGTCCGAGACAGCTTCACGTTGAGGGACCCTTGCTCGTAGGAGGTGGACTTGAGTCGGCTTTGCAGTATCTCGAAGTGAAATGTTGTCTCAGGCTTCTCGGAAGTGCGTATGTGACGTGCAAACAAGTTTCTCATGAGGATGTAAATCGATTCGAATTGCTGCCCCTCACAGTAATGAGTACCACTTGTCTCGTCGACCGGAACGTAGTAAGAAGAGGAACATATATGATGATGATGATGATTAATTTGTTGTATTGGTTATTACTTGTTTGGAACATGTAATGTTAGAGCTTAGTGTAAATTAAATTTAATCATTGCTACAACTTAATGAACCGCTAAATGATGAAAGTAAGGATTCACTTATAGGCTAGCTTAGTGCTTAATTATCCTACCCTCTGGCCTTAGCATGCCTAGTAGTCTGCTGTAGATGGCTACTTTGATGGGTCGGTCTTGCTGAGCTTTAGTTGCTCAGGGCTTTCCTCTATGTGTATTTCAGAGAATCCGGAGGGGATGTGCTAGAGAAGGTACTGCTTGTAGCGACTGGTTGAGGCACACATACGCACCCCTCCGCTGCTGCATCTTCCGATCCATGTGTAGTAGCGGGCGGACTATGCTCGGCGCCTCCCATGTCGTCGTCGGGTCGTCTATCTTCTTCGCGCAGGGCAATACGATTGATCAGGCGTACGCAAAACCATATTTGTTTTATTCATTTATAATATCTACATATTAAAGAATAAACATGTTTTTTTATTTCTCTTTTCTTTTCTTACCCACATCCTTTGATACCCATCCATCTATATCATTGATCCAATCCATCTAACTAGCTATTTCCTTCTTTTCCCTATAATTTATGGGTCCAGTCATTGTTTATGCTACAATGTTTACGCAAATTACATTAGGATTGTCCTCAAATTTTTTGTTTTTTTACCAACGATTCTACCCTCTCGTAATTGCTCTTTCCAACTTTTCAATCGGAATTAATTGCTCTTTCCAACTTTTCAATCGGAATTAATTGCTCTTTCCAAACTTTGGAGACTTTCCATGGCGAAATTCTTTCCATCCGCCCAGCCTATTAGAAAATCACTCTCCGCCCACCCCTTTTTATAGCATTTTTTTCCTAGCGAGCAAATGTGTTTTAGAAGGAAAGACTGAGTTCTATTGCGTTGCGTTGCGTGGAAGAAGCGAATCGGGTTTGTGACTACAGCATCGAGCAGTCCTCTATGTTAATCAATCATCTTCCCTAAAAGGAAAACATTCGTCTCTTGTTCGAAGAAAAAAGAAAAAGAATCACTCATTTGTGCGGCGCCATGAATAGGGTGAATTTCTACGCTGAACTGCAGTGAACCGAAATTCCCACGTTCGTTCTCCTCCGGCCACCAATTGTCGTTGTTGCTCCGCCAGCGTTTGGTTCGTAGTCGTATACAGATACAGCGGTCGAACTATTCTCCATCCACTAATTAGAAATAGAAACTCTATTAAGTCTAAGTAGCCCTTCCCGAGTCAGCTGTATATACTTCCCGTGTCCCTCAATCGCACGTAAACCAACAATAATAACACAGCTCGATCGCCGTCTCAAGACATCGTCCTCGGAACCGGCCGCCTTCACATCGCCTTGTTCGCCGGTCTCGACGCGTGAGGCCTCGTGCTCATCGCTGCTGCTGCGTCGTCTCCACCGGCCGGAACCAAGCAGATGCCAATGCAAGGTTCGTGGTCACCTCACCTGGTTTTCTCGATTGCCATTTTTCTTTGGAAAAATTACGATCGCAGTACTTCATGTCTACACCACGCATAATTTCCCAGTTTGCGGTAGCTTTATTTTGGGGCATGGGCAAGCAGATTCTTGGTAAATCACCGATTGGTAGTCACCAAAATTTATTCTTGGTAAATCAACAATAATACAAATACAAAATATCATAAGCCATGAACGAAAGCAATATTTGCATCAGTTATTGGTTGAAACAATGTGCACAAAAAATAAACTTATAAAATATAAATAATTCCAATTATCAGCAAAAATGAAGTTAGGCTCTCAAATAAAAATGAAAGATGGATGCAGTAATATCAAAGAATGAGACAGAAGCAGAAGGTTACTTATCACACGTTATTTTCAAACATTCAAGATTATGAAATATGTACAAATCAACAAAGTCACACCATAAATTAAGTGTGTACTCAAACAAATTTATCACTTTTTACTCAAAATTTCATCAAATATAAGTTTCATAAATGCATTACAATAATGAAACAAGACCAAAAAGGTTAAATCTAACATAACTGAATCCCTAGATCGTTGGATGTTAGGCCGTGTTTTACTACAGGAGGGGACCCAAGACGTAATACCTGAGTAGACATGTGTTTAATGCACTTCTAAATCCTAAATGAGCTAAATTTTTTTTTATATTATCACTCTTCTAGATGTTATTGGTTTGGTCACCTATGTTTCTAAAAGACATGACTGAAAAAACCTCTTGGCGTGAACCTATCAGTCACATCGCGTTAATGAACTATCGGTAAGCATAACCATAGGTATCCACTATGACATGTTTTGAAAGTGTTATTTTTTAATGTGGGTATGATTCATAGGGGTGAGATGTTCATCATCCACGTTAGGGGATCACAGTTTCTCCTTCACAATCGGGAATGGCGAATAGCAGGAAAATCCTTTATTAAAATGGCCGCCATGCATTTGAAAATGAACGGAAAAGGGGTATATATCTTGAATACATATGTCAGATCATATAGTACAAGCTTACACATATTTATATGACATTTGTGTTTATTGTTTTGATTACATATATGTGCTTGCAAGTTGCAACATACCCCCACAATGTCATTGTTTTTTCATCTGAGAGTTCTATTTCTATGGAGTTACAAGGTACCTAGCCTCTCTTTTATAGCTATATCTACCTATTAAACCGTATAAGTTGTTTGATTTATGAATTGACACTGAATTTTAGGTCTTCAACAAAACCTGCTTAGAGAACCTGAACAAGGAAGACAATATGTGTGTGACTACATGAACAGGATGAACATTATACTGAATAATTGTTGAATTATCAATATCAATAGTTTTAAACATAGAATGTAACTGTTGGAACATTTATGAGTGTGATATCTATTTTATTTTAAGTTTGTATTTTCCTATGTATAAATATAAATATAGTAAATATAACACGTGCGTGTCGCACGTGCACTATACTAGTATAATATAAAACCCTAAACAAGCCCCGTGTAGGACTAGGACATACGGTGCGGATCCGAATCATTTCAATCGGTTTCCATGTTGGCCCGTCCTAAGTCCTAGTGGCCCGTGTATTATTACTAGTAAGGGTGGCGCGCTCCGCCGCGCTCATGAAACGAATAATATAATGTTGCTACTCTATTTTGACTGCATTTTTTGTCATATTTTACTATCTCATAAACATGAGTTACAATTAACGTAAAGAGAATCTTTCTGTGTCTTTTGAGAATTTATACATTTATTTGGGTTAACTTTTTGTATTCAAGGAATTTGATGCATATAGAATTATACCATGAAAATTATGAAAAAGAAAAAGTATTTAACACTAAAAAACTTGGGCTAGCCAGATTACAAATTAGGCCCAGCCCATCACAACCACTATAAAATGGGTGGCTAGGGTTTCGTCCCCACACCACCACACAACGCTAGCAACGGGCGCCGCCCTCCCACCCACCGCGTGCGGCCCCGCCCCGCCCCATCCTCGCTCACCGTGTCCTGCCCTGCCCTCTCCAATCGTGCCCCGCCCCGACCTCTCCCCGGCGGCGGCACCCACCATGCACGGCGCCGCGAATCACCGGGTGTGGCCCAGCCCGACGTCTCCCCGGCGGTGGTGACGCCGCTCCCTCTCCCCGACGGCGGCATCGATCCTCGATCTCCCCTCGGTGCCACGCGCCACGGTCCCCTCCGCCTTCTCCCCGCGCCTCCTCACTCTTTCCCCACGCGCGGCGGCAGCCCTACGTTGTCCCTTCCCGGATACGGTGAGGCGACCGTCGGGAAGGCTCAGATCCAGGAGGAGGTACCAATTCCATGGGTCCCATCGGGCTTCCTTGGCTTTTCCGTGTAGGGCCACGGCCCACGGCCGATCCAATGTGTAGAGGCGACGACGACGACGACGCGGCCACTCTAGCTGGCCGCCACGTCGGCCAGAGAACGATGTGGTGCGCGTGGAGGGGGCCGCGTCACCCAAAACGCTGAGAGGGCGAGGATTCCTCCCACTATCAGCTTTAAACTATTGGGAAGAAAAAGTCCTGGTGGGCCGCGTATATTGTCAAAGCTTTGATATGTCTCAACTTCTTCCTCGTCCCTTGCTGCAGTGATGAATAGTCGTGTGGCTTCCTTGCTCCTCCCAGCAGTCAAATTCATTGCTCTGGCAGTAGATGCGCTTCTCAAGCAAGAAGCAACAGCAGTCAGCTGGGATGTTTTTATTTGCGGAGGGCGGCAGTCGGCCACGATTGACAAAAGGTGGTCTATTGGTCTATTACAGGAGTAGGATTTGCTCATATCTTCGGACTAGGATTTTGCTCTCAATTTCACGCAAGGTGAGAATCATCTGGAGTTCATATTCAAATTTCACATTACAACTTAGTCATACCACAGATTTTTAGATGACTATTCAGTTCAATACCGTAACTATGATTTACCACACTTTCTTAGCTTCCTACGCCACATATCATAAACTGAATTTTCCGCCAAATCTTACCACAACTGTGACACCAAACTTCTTCGTCAAACTTTTTGTGGTAGTCATACATTGACTCAAGTTCATTGTAGCCCTATAGCAATGTGTCAATAGCAACCAAATAGATTGTGGGTTCAAAGTGAAACAATAGATAAGAAAAAAGGCCCAAACCTGGTGTTCAAGCCCGAGCCTGACTGCCACTGTGAGCCATCCACATCAGCGGGGTAGCCATATAGGTGACAGTGGAAGCGCCGACGGACTGCCTCATGTGCGGTGCTGCTGATAGCGGAGGTGGACGACCATTTGGTGGGCGCTAGTGGTACCAGCGGAGGAGGGGGCGGTACCCGAGAAGACGATGGACGGCCACGTGTGGATATCCACCTTAGCTTTGAAGGTGGCACTCGATTGCCACGACCAGCATTGACGGCGGCGTCGGAAGGACATCGGTGACCACTTATGTGTTGTGGAGATTGCAGGGAGAGGGAAGGCTCTGTCACTGTCAAAACTGCAGAAGGAGGGGCTAATGAAGACATCGATGGCGACCGTGTCCTGGACGCTTGCACTACTACAAATTTCTTCTATAGCGGCGACACTAAAAAACACGTAGCGGTGCTAGTTGTCGTGAACCGCCGGTAAAAATTGCAATGGCTTTTAGCGGTGGGCCACTTTATGGCCCGCCGTTACAAATCATTGTAGCGGTGGCCCATAAAGAGATCCGCAGCTACATCCTAGCCCACACCACCCAAACCCTAACTTGCACCAGGAATATAAAAACAACCCACTCAAACACCCCACCCCATTCCCGCTTGCCGCCCCCACCCGTCTCTCTCTCTCTCTGCCCACTCCATCGCCGCACCTCCTCCGGCCACCGCCCCAACCTCCATCACTGGCCGCTGCCCCTCCTCCCGCCACCGCGCCCAACCTCCACCGCCGATCGTCACCCTTCCTCCGGCCGCCGCCCCCATCCTCCATTGCCGGTCGCCGCCCTCCTCCAGCCGCCGCCCCCAACCTCCACCGCCAGCCGCCACTCCTCCTCCTCCAGCCTCCACATGGCGGTGGCACATGGCCACGGATCCAGCCCCCTCCTCCATGCAACGGCGGCACGACACGCGTGGGCCACGGATCCGACCCCCTCCTCCAAGTGGCAGCGACGACACGACGCGCAGGGGCCGCGGATCCCTCCAAGCGGTGGCGGATGGCACGCGAGGGCCATGGATCCAGCCCGGCTCCTCCAAGCGCCGGCGGCGGCATGGAGCGCTGAGGCCACGGATCTCCTCAACGCGGCGACGGCGGCTCGGGGCTGGGGCAAATCTGCCCCCTCGTAGCGACAACGGCGGTTGGTGGGCCCGATGAGGGCCCATTTTTTTATTTGGCTATTACGACTGTAGCGGCGGGTGGTTTCTGGATCCCGGATACCCGTCGCTACAGACGTTTCTTTTAGCTCCGCACGCATAGCGGCGGGTGGCCATACCCACCGCTACAGTGCCTTTTCAACCACCGCTACAGTGCGATTTTCTAGTAGTGTTGGAAAAGTGGAAACTTTCTGCTCGAAGCTTCTGAAGTGGAATGTTGAAGACATTGTCAACGCAAGTCTTCTCAAGAACAAGGTTAGTCCTGATGTGATTGTGGTCTTGATAGATGTGGCTTTGCATTGCTTTCTTCAAGTCGGAAGGTTTTGTCTTCCGAACTGAATTTGAAGGAACGACGCCTCACTTGCTTTTTCAAGCATCACTTTATGAACTATTTCTCAAAACCATATATTGGCCAGACATGAAATTTAGTTCAGGTACCAAGCATTAGTATCTGTTATAAAAAAAGCATAAGTATCAAAGTTATATATTACAGGAAATGTGGACTGTAGTGAAGCACCTAAAAAGCTCTAGTGGCGGACACGAATTCAGACTACCACTACAAGCCATGGTGGCCGTTGCCAAGAAGTGGGCTGCCACTAGAGACGCTAACTACCACTACAAAGCCAATGGCAGCGACGACTGGTCATGTGGGACGCAGCCACGAAGCCAATGGACTATATAAAGACCCTCTCAAGTACCTCGCTGTTTCAGTCGAACAGTGGAAGCTCGAAAATTTGGGGAAATCATCGAAATTAAAGGGGCAAGATTTTGAGTTCGATTCTATTTGCAGGATTTTGTTCTCAAAGGTAAGGGGAAATCATTCCATATGTTTCTTCTAGCTCCGATTTTAAATTAAAGCAAAACTTTGGGTTTGAAAATTTTTTGTTTTAAAATAAAATTTAGCCAAATCTGCTTAATTTGTGTAGTTTAACTGAGTATTTGATCATGTTTATTGAACAATATATCATGCATATCCATCACCAACCAAATAATCATCTATTTCTAGCCTCTTCTAGGTAGATTAAATCTAGTCCTAATTTGCTCTTGAGGGTGAGAGAGGGAGCTGGGGAACGGGTGTCTTTTCTTTTCCATTTTCTTCAGTTAAAAATAACTTATTTACATTATAAATACGAATTTAATTGGTTTAAATTTTAATTATGAACTTACTATTACTGTTCTATAATTTACTTTTTCATTATAAATTATTTTATTTTTAATTATGAATTCAAATAATATAATAATTTTCATTTAATATTTGAACGTGAAATGCCGTGCTAACCATGATACAACATACATTTATTATTCATGTTTTACTATGAGTGCAGGAATAAGAACCTCTGAATGGATAAGTAAGTAATTAAATCACACTTGCTGAGAAGGAGTTTTGTTGAGAGTTACTGACGGTGGATAATATATTGTGAAACCATTGAAGAGCGAGAGCCTACTAACGAGCCCATGAATCAGCCTATTGCAGTTGAAGTCATGGCATGAGCTGCCAGAGTCTAGGCTTCGGACACTGCCACCGTGGTTGTTGAAGCAGATTTTGATATCAAGGAATAGTTATGCCCACGTTAAACCGTAACTGTTAATCAACGCAGGGACAGCACAAGGACTTGATAACTTTCCTACAATAGAGAAGGCAATAAAGAACCCATTGTACGAGGAATATAAAGCATGGATGTGGTAAATATTGTATTGCGTTGTGTAGAATCCTTGAGCTGATGTAAACATCATCAATGGGTAGTCGTATGCTAGTTTCACATATTTGTTGGAGGTTTTGTCTGATACGTTGCTGAAATCAAACTTGTTGCCAAGGACTACCACTACGGGAAACAGCCCATGTGCCGTGTGCCAAGGATTGTGCCGTGTGTTTTTGTCGGGCACACGGCACAGAGGCCACTGTGCCGTGTGCCGCACAAAAACACACGGCACAATCCTGGCACACGGCAGAACAGTGTGTGCCGTGTGCATTTGGAGGACACACGGCACACGCTCCACTGTGCCGTGTGCCGCTCTTGGGCACACGGCACACTCATCACGTGCGTGTGGAGGTGCCGTGTGCCGCTTGGGCACACGGCACATCACGTGCCGTGTGCCACACGGCACAGCTCACGGCGGGGGATGGCTTGGCACGTTGCTCCTCTCGTGCCGTGTGCCCAGGCAGCAGGCACACAGCACACAAATTATTGTGCCGTGTGTTTTTGTCTAACACACGGCACACTAATTTTTTTTACCTCTTTTCGTATTGAAATTATTTTATTTACTATGGAGACTATATGTGACACCTTATGGTACAAAGTTTTGCATTTTTTTGAAATTTTGTTATTTTTTGCGCATTTATTTTGTTATCGGCATTTTCTCGTGATATTTAAAATTTGAACTTGAAGTGTTTAAAATATTGGAATATGTCGGAAACAAACTTTATATTCATGTTCGTAAGACCGATTTAAGACCGTACACAGGCTATATAGAGTAAATGTCGCTCAATTTTTACATAAAATATCACGAATATCATGTTGGCCACGGGTGTTTTAATTGTAGAAAATACAAATGAAGTCTAAAACTCATGATATTTGTGCTAAGATCATTATTTCATGTATGGATGTTGCGGTAAAGAGTGGAAGAAGTTTCGCAAAAGTTATCACCAATGTTGCGTAGAAAATTGAGAATCTCTCGAGAAGTTTCCGAGTCATGAGAATGATTAATAGTATTAGTAAACATTTTGACGGTTAAATTGGTTTTTGAAAGCAACTCTTTTTACGTAGGTCACACATCGGATGAAATGTGACACGGAAGACTTTCGGTGTTTTTCGGATTCGTTTAAATTTTTTTAATTTTTTTACCAAATATAGGGTTTTAGTGTTTAAAATTACAATTTAGAGAAAAACACAAGAAATAAAAGATTTTCTTTCATAAAATCTCAGATATTATCGATTTGAATCATTTTTATTGGTTATTTAAAAAAATATTTGAAATATATATAAATAAAATTAGGTTAGGGAAAAAATATATAAATTCGATCCGTGCCGTGTGCCTTGGATCCGGCACACGGCACAGAAGTCCGTGCCGTGTGCCGGATCCAGGACACACGGCACGAAGTCCGTGCCGTGTGCCGGATCGAAGGCACACGGCACAGAATCTGTGCCGTGTGTCCTAAGGCCCGACACACGGCACATATGTCCATCTTATCCCCTCCCGGCTCCTTTCTTCTCTCCCTTATCTCTTTCTTCTCCCAGCTGCCCGCACCGCCAGCAGCTCCCCGCGCCGCCACCACCTCCCCCGCCGCCTCCCACCCGCTCCTCCGCCTCCCCGCGCTCCTCCGCCTCCCCGCGCAGGCCCGCGCTCCTCCACCTCCCGCGCAGGCCCGAGTGCCGCGGCGGCCGCGGCCGCCGCTCCTCCGCCGCTCCGCGGCCACCCCGCGCCTCCCGCGCCGCGGCGGCCCGCGCATCCCGCTCCTCCGTCACCCCGCGCCCTCCCGCGCAGGCCCGCGCGCCGCGGCCGCCCCGCGCAGCCCGTCCCTCCGTCGCCCCGCGCCCTCCCGCGCAGGCCCGCGCGCCGCGGCCGGCCCACGCAGGCCGCTCCTCCGACTCCCCGCGGCCGCCCCGCGCCCGCCCGCGTGCCCCGGCCGCCCGGCCTTGCCCCACGCGACGCCCTGCCCGTCGCGGCGACCGTCCACCCCGCGACCCCGGCGCCGCCCTACCCCACGCGACGCCCCGGCCACCACTCCTCCACCGTCCCCGGCCACTCGCTCCTCCACCGTGCTTAGAAGGTGAATTTCCGAGTTAGCAATTTTAGGGTTGTTAAAATTAATCGTGCATGCTTGTGGATGGCGGCCATCGTCTTGATTTTCTTTGTCGTTTCGTGGTTGGCGATCATCGTGCCGTCTTGGAATATTGTCGGCCATCGTGCCCTTATTTTGTTGTAGGTTTTGGAAACCTCACCGTGTAGGGAAGGCTATGTCGAAATTTTCAAATGACGGTAAAATTTTTGTTCTTTGCAGGAGGGGTCGGGGTTGCACCGCCATCGACTCGTCACTTTTCCGGACCATAAGGTGAGAGTCGAATACCCCCTTTTCCTTCATGTTTGAAGGTCGCGTAACCTAGTTAGGCGTCTCCCGTTCGAAAGAGATACGGTTCGAGATATGCAGATCTTTGCATATCTTTGGCCATATCTGTTTCGAATTGTCCACGTTATTGGGACAGCTCGAGGATGCGTAGATGGGGTTAGTTTCCATGGTCTACTGCGGTCGGAGACAGAGTTTCGGTAGCATCTCCCCGTTGTTCTCCGGATACACAATCTTCTTTGCAGGACATGTATTTGGAGAACAGCGGGGATGTGCTGCCGAAATTTTGTCTATGACCGGAGTAGAACATGGAAACTAACCACATCTACGCATCCTTGGGTGGGATTAGGACCTATCCTTACCTATTAGATAGTGTAGGCATCGTGTTGTTGAAATAATGATTTATATATTATTGGTCGTTGATATGTTAAAGGATGGATGACCGTGAGTGGATGTACAATGAGTGGGCACCTAATCACAAATATACTCGATAGATGGTTTGACAAGACCGAGGCTTTCTTGGAACTAGCATTTGCCAAATGTACGAAAACTTGGTGTCCCCGTGTCGGATGTGGAAATACACGTCGACAACTGAAGTTAACCATGGGGCAGCATCTTTGCAAGTATGGATTTACTCCAAACTATCTTGTGTGGACCTTTCATGGAGAAACCGTGGATCGTACGAGACATGAGGTCGTGAGGCAACGCATTGCTGACTATGATTCTCGATGCCGGAGTAGGAGACATGTTAGATGACTATCATGAAGCACACTTTGAGGAGGAAGCACCTATGGAGGAGGAGCCGTAGCCAACCGCGAAGGCTTATTACGAGATGTTGGAGGCGGCACAACAACCCCTTCACGGACATACCAAGGTGTCTAAACCGGATGCCATTGCACGCCCGATGGGTGTAAAGTCTCGGCTTAGCCTCGAGTCGAGCCGCCTTTGATGACATATTGACAGTCGTTGCCGGCCTGCTTCCGGAAGGTCACATTCTCCCAAAGACCATGTATGAGTCACAGAAAGTACTCCGTGCCCCGAAGATGCCATATGAGCAGATACATGCTTGTCCGAAAGGATGCGTCTTGTTTAGGAAAGAACACGCAGATGCAAAGTACTGTCCGAAGTGTAATTCCTCTAGATACTTTGAGGTAGAGTCTTGTGATGGTCGAAGCGGCAGAGTAAAGTCCCCGTGAAAATCCTGCGGTACCTTCCGTTCATACCGAGGATTCAACGTCTTTACATGAATGAGGAGTCCGTGAAACGGATGACGTGGCACAAACACGGACTTCGATATCATCCCGATAAGCTTGTGCACCCAGCTGATGGCAAATCCTGGACACATTTTGATGGCATTCATCGTGACAAAGCCATAGATGCTCGTAATGTACGTGTCGCACCGGCAACAGATGGGTTCCAACCTTATGGAATGGGGGCTGCACCGTACTCTTGCTGGCCCGTTTTTGTGATACCCCTCAATCTCCCCCTGGCGTCATCATGCAACGACAGTAACATATTCCTGTCATTGATAATTCCTGGAAACCCCGGCGACAAAATGAGTGTGTACATGCAGCCTTTGTTTGATGATTTGGCCCGTGCTTGGGATGAAGGAGTGCGGACGTACGATCGAGCTACAAAGACAAACTTCAACATGCACATCTCGTATGCTTACTCTATGCATGACTTACCGGCGTACGGGACATTTATGGGTTGGGGTGTTCACGGGAAGTTTCCATGCCCAGTGTGTAAGGGATCTCTCATGTTTAATTATCCGGAAAAGGGTCGTAAGTGGTCGGCGTTCGACAAGCATCGACAATTCCTCCCTCTTGACCATCCTTTCGGAAAAGACAAAAAGAACTTTACGAAGGGTGTCGCGGTTACGAACCCCGCACCGCAGATGATGACCGGTGCTGCGGTTCGTGCCGAGGTATCGTCCCTTAAGGTTGATAAAGAAAAAGGCTGTTTCGTGGGTTATGGTGAGGTACATGCATGGACTCAAAAGCCGGTCTTGTGGATACTTTCGTATATGGAGGACATCCTCCTTGCACATAATATTGACGCAATGCACACTGAAGCAGGAATCGGCCTAGTACTCTTCGCAACAATCATGGACATTATTGATAAGACAAGAGATAATGTTAAGTCCAGATTGGATCAAGAAATGATCTGTGATCGACCAAAGCTAAAAATGATGCGTCCTGCAGACGGCAAAAAGAGATGGAAAAAACCTAAGGCTGATTTCGTCTTGACGAGGGCACAACGGAGGGAAGTGCTTGAATGGTTTAAAACGTTGAAGTTTCCTGATGGGTTTGCGACGAATATCAGTAGGGGTGTGAACCTAAGCACTATGAAAATCAACGGGCTCAAGAGTCATGACTACCACATATGGCTTGAGCGGCTCATTTCGGTGATGATTCGAGGATATGTTCCTGATCATGTGTGGCAATCAGAGTTGAGCTATTTCTTCCGTCAGCTTTGTGCAAAGGAGGTATCTTTGAAAGTGGTTGAAGACATGGAAAAAATGGCACCCGTGTTGCTTTGTAAATTGGAGAAGATATTTCCTCCCGGCTTTTTCACACCGTTGCAACATATGATATTGCACCTTCCATATGAGGTGCGAATGGGTGGGCTCCGTCCAGAACCGTTGGTGCTATCCAATTGAGAGATGTCTAAAGGTTCTCGAGATCGAAATGTAAAAATAAATGCAAAATTGAAGCTTCAATTGCAGAGGCATATATTCTAGAGGAGGTTTCAAACTTCACAACAAAATACTACCGTGACAACCTTCCTAGCGTGCATAATCCACTCCCTCGTTACAATGAGGACGTAAATGAATCGAACCTCGGCCTTTTCCAAGGGCAGCTCGGAAGCTCAAGTGGTTCGAGACCCAAGAACTTGACACATAAAGAGTGGCGCTTAATCATGTTCTATGTGTTGAGCAACCTTTCGAAGTCGAGCCGTACATTGTGTAAGTCCTCATCATACCCCCCTTGTCATGAAAGTAGTAATCTTTTGTATGTAGTAACATTGTACCTTGTTTGTACAGGCAATTTATTCATAAATTCTGGCATGGATCCAAGGAACCTTCACCGAGCGAAGCCGAGACATTACTTAGAGAGGGTGCGGGAAATGGAACCCCCAATTTTATTTCTTGGTTCCAACACAAGGTAGTGTCCAATTAACCTAGTACTTAGTTTGGAACTACAAGTTACTAGTAAGTAACGAGCTATCCCTCCGTAACTTGCGGGGACATATCGATGCAGCCATGTGTCCCGAGTTGAGACAAGTTGCTGATGGTTGTGCCTATAAGGTTAAGTCATTTGATGGTTATGACGTCAATGGATATCGATTTCGCACCGTAAGCTACGAGCAGGGTCGTCCCGATAGAAAAACCACAAATACCGGAGTTTTTACGCCGGGTCTTGATGGTATTGAGTATTATGGAAGAATTCAAGAGATTTATGAGCTCTCGTTTCATGGTTGCAAACCTCTTAATCCAGTCATTTTCAAATGTCATTGGTTTAATCCGAATGTAATGAGGAAATACCCTAATATTGGCTTAACCGAAATTCAAGAGTCATCCATCTTACTAGGAGACGATGTCTATATCGTGGCTCAACAGGCCACACAAGTTTATTATGTTCGGTACCCATGTCAAAAAGAGGAGCTAAAACCTTGGTCTGTTGTGTTCAAGACCAGGTCACATAGTAAACTACCTGTCCCAAACGATGCCGATTACAACAAGGAATCAAACAGAAATGACGGAGATGAATTTTTTCAAGAGGATGGGTTTGACGGAAGGTTTGAGATAGACTTAACCGATACAAATGACGAAATGGAAGTACACAATGAGATGTCCTATGATGAGGGTAGTGGAGATGATGTTGATGATTTGGAAGACATCACATTACTTGAAAAAACAAATAAGGATTCCGATGAGGAGTCCGATGACGGACATGATGATATGGATGACATGCGTGATAGTGATGAAGAGAACTATGATCGAGCTAATCTCGATGATGATGATTATTTCTAATGCAGCTATGGTAATATAATAATAATAATTATGTATAATACTATATTATGTACAATTATGTTTTGTTTATTATGCTCTTTTTCAAATTATGCTGATCGGTTTATTATTTTTCTTTTGCAGGTGATAGGACAAGATGGTGGGGGTCCCGTGGTGTGTTGAGGAGGGGATGAGAGCCGTGGCCTCGTTGTACTCCGGGGGTCCGATGAAGCTGAGGGATCCGGGTCCGGGAAGGGTACGAAGCGTGGAGGCAAGGCAGCAGGCAAGGGTCGTGGGAGGTCGGGAGGCAAGGGTCGAGGGAGAGGCAGAGTCTCTCGTACCCCTCCTGTCCGGGAGTCCGAGGACGACGAGGAGCAGGCCGCGCAGTCCGAGGAGTCCGACGAGGAGGAGGAGGAGCACCGGGATGCGCAGTCCGAGCAGTCCGAGGAGGAGGAGGAGCACCAGGACGCGCAGTCGAGGGGAGGCCGAGCGGGGAGGCCGAGCAGGTCGCAGAGGTTTGGTTGAGAGGTCCCGCGCAGCTCCCGCCGCGACCGATTCCTGAAGAGAGACGCCCGGTGATTCGTCCGTAATTGCCTAAGTAAGTAACTTCATATATTTTCAATTCAAATTATATTTTGTATCTATTACATGCGACACTAATAATTTATCTCAATCACTTGGGTAGGGGTTGGGTCGTGGTCACTCCAGGAGAGTCTCGCCGTAAGATCGGTGGCATCCTCGGTCTTCTGGTCCGGGTCCACCGGCCGGGTACGATTGAGATTGGCGAGAAAGAGGAAGTAGCCACCACGTGGGAGCACTACGTTCACAAAAAAATTCTATGGATCCTATGGGTAGGATTTTTAGGAACAAGGCACATCGCGTGGTGATGGAGCTATGGGTAAGTTTTTATCTCAATATGTTCTTCGATACCTTACATTCATTCGAAATTTTTTAAGTAATGACACGATACCTCTCATGTGTATGCAGGACTTTTATAGGTGTGCCGAGGGTTACCAGGAGTCGGCTAACCGTATGATCTCCACCCAATGTAAGAAAATGGTGAAGGACATGATTTACGAGGCGCGTATCCAAGCTGTGATCACTTTCAATGCTATCGTGAGGAAGATGAAGGTCACCAAAAAGGAAGCTAGAAACATGTGGCTCACCATGGAGCAATATTGCTCGGACACGGTAAATATGAAAATGTCATTACTTCTATTGTTAATTGTGTATAATTTGACATTAACACTTATGCACTTCATGTGTAGGTGATTCAGTGGTGGGCTGCTAAGAATAAGCCAGCCTGGATTGCTTTGGTGGAAAAGTTGTGGTGCAAACCCACCTGGGAGGAAGAGCACTATGCGGCGCGGGAGCGACGTCCGATGATGCAAGGTGCACCACATCATCAAGGCAGCCGTACACTTAGCGAGTACATGGCTACATGGGTACGTGAATCTATTTCTAGCTATTTCATGAGTTCCTCAAATGATATTGTATATTACACGTAATAAGCATACCATTGTGTTTCCTTTGCTTCGCAGTCGGTGTCACATGGTGGCCAGCCTTTGGGCACCTTGAAGGGATGGGCTTTGGCCCACAAGGACAAGGCGACGTCGAGCGTCGACTTCAACCCGGACGACGGACCCGAGGCCTACAGCAATCCTGCTGCCCACAGCCGCATCGGTGAGTACACGTCTATGGCGAGAGAGGTACATGGGCCTGAATGGGATCCAAGCACGAGAGGACATTGACGGCGAGCTGGCGATGAGGCTAGGAGGAGGAAAGAGACACGGACGGTACATTATCGGCAACAGCTGTGTCGACTCGGTCAATACTCCCACTCTGTCCCAGATTCGAGCAAGAAGCACAAGCTCGAGCCCGGCTATACGCACTCCTCCTAGCAGCAGCACACAGTCCCAGCTGCAGGCACTCCAGGTTAGCTCACCTGTCATTTGTCGTTCATTACTTCCTACACATGTTTCTCTTGAGTAGTAACAATTGGGTGACATTTGGTAGGCCCAGCTGGATGAAGTGAACCGCCTACGCGAGGAGGATCGATGGAGGGCTGAGGAGAACCAACAGATGATGCTCCAGTGGATGGCGTCGCAGATGGGTACAACTCCTCCACCACACTTGTTCACATCGTTCGCACCGTCTACTACTCCTGCTTTTACCCCGGTGAGTTGGAATGAGTTAGTTTGTATTTTGTTCTTTTGTTCATTTACTAGTGGTAATATCATTCAGTTGTCCTGCCTTCATTTATTCGACATAATATCATTCTATTTCAATTACTAGTAACAATATCAAGTAACATTCGCATCTTCATTGACTAGTTAGTGTTAATATCACTCACTTATTCATATCATTAATCAACCTCTATCTTGTGCATTCACTTGTGTAGAATCAATCGGTGGCATCGAATGACGGGCCACAAGACCAATGCTCGCCATGGGAAAGAGCTGCGTCAGCTTGGAGGCCTTGGGATCATTGACCTCTTGTATGTTTGTGATGCTTGTGATACTATGCTGTGGATGATGTGTTATGGATCATATGTTTGTGGATGATGTATTGTGTGTGGATGATGTCTTGTGGATGATATCATGTGATGAATATGATATTTTCATGTGTGTGAATTTTAATTGTGTTTTGGATGATCCGGGATGGCTAAAAACTGTTTTTTATGACAGTTTGTTGCCTCTGTGCCGTGTGTCTTAACCATGACACACGGCACAAAGGCCAAATTCTAGGAACCATACAAACTGTGCCGTGTGTCAAAGCCTAGACACACGGCACAGTTGTAATTTGTGCCGTGTGTCTAGGCCTAGACACACGACACAGTTTGAGTTTGTGCCGTGTGTCAAGGCCTTGGCACACGGCACAGTTTGAGTTTGTGCCGTGTGTCTTGACCTCCGGCACACGGCACATTAGAAAGTGTGCCGTGTGCCTTGACTCTGGCATACGGCACAAATTCAAACTGTGTCGTGCCAGAGGTCAAGGCACACGGCACACTTTCTAAGTGTGCCGTGTGCAGACCCTTGACACACGGAACAAATTGCCGTCAAGGTGACGACGGCGTCAACCATCTATGCCGTGTGCTTCCACGGCACACGGCACAGATGGGAGCAACTGTGCCGTGTGCCCGACAAATGACACACGGCACAGTTTTTGTGCCGTCAAGTTTTATGCCGTGTGCGTTTTGCTGTGAGCGACACACGGCACATATTGTGCTGTGTGCTAGAGGGCTTGTGCCGTGTGCCGTAGGCACACGGCACAGCTCCTGTTCCACGTAGTGTACCTACCTTGCCAAAAGTTGATATCTTCAATGTCTTTGGGTGTTCAAAAAAGACAATCGTTACAAGAACGATAACTATCATGCAGGCACAACCAATTATGACAAGAAGAATAACAACTAGGCTATGAAGAGAAAGAAAAGTCCTATTGTCAATGACATTGATGATACAAAGATTCCTAGCTTAGTCATGTAGTACCTACACATGGTCGATCGCATAAGACACTTGTTTTCCATGACTATCAGAAAGGAATTCGGATGTGGTCCTTAAATAGTGAAGGTGGATTTCCCTGTTTTGCCTCTATATGTAAACAGACATGACACAAAGAGTAAAAATTTCATTGAGGGAACAAAATTAGAATTTTCTATACCTCAACAGAAATTGCATTGCACCATTCTATGACATGCGAGTAGATTGATTGCACGACGAATGGTGCTTTAATCAACTTATTTCAGGTTAGGTATTCTTTGTAGATTTTTTTTCATTTCCATTATGAATAAAGGCTAATTGCAGTACACAGGGATTCAACCTGATTAATTGATTGAAGAAATTTGTGTAGTCTTACACATGGAAAAACATGCACAATCTACATCAAACACTAGCACGCCAAATATGCTTTATATCCATATTAATTTCAACAGTTCTGGTCCTTATTCTCACATACCGAGAGATGGCTATGTACTTTTATTGAGCTCTAAACCTCTCAGGAAATCGGATCATAAATCAGACATTTTTTTCTCGAGCTGGTCACAATATTTCCTTCTAGCGAAGTTTCGGTTACTAGTTTCCGATTATCATGAAGATTCAAACTTTGAAACTGCGAATTATGTTATTTTGTGAAATAACCTCATGGGAGCTATTGGTATTTCTCAAGCAATGAGATCTATTTCACAAGGAAATATTGTTGCACTGGAGTCAATCGTATCTAGATGAATTATAGAATGTATATGGCCTTACATGATTCACCACAATTTAAAATGATGATTCATAACTCATTGAATCTATCTTTTTTTTAATAAAGTAAGAAACTCTAAAATAATAATTTCTCTCACAATTTGTTGTTGTCTTAAACTCTCGAAGTACAATTTAACTCAAACATTCGTGATAACAATAAACAAAATGACACATCTATATAATAGTGTGTTGTACACTATGAACCTACAAGTCCTCGTAATTATAGACAACTAGGTGATACCCCGCGCTTTGCTGCGGAATTCCTTAATAATACATGTAATGCTGAGTATTATTGTTAATAAATAAATAGAGAAATAGATTGGAACATCTATGTTCAGTATTGGATTTGATGGATCTAAATTGCTAATTGATAGATGGACAACTAAGAGTGGAGAGAATTGACATTTAAAGAGCTATAGTGGAGAGAATTAGCATTTAAATTGTGGAAATTATTGAGATGATGTGGCAACATGAGAGTTGAGAGAATTGGCATTTAAAGAGCTATAGTGGGTTGCATCTTTTATATATAAATAGATAAATTATAGGATCAATCGAGAACTAGATTTGCTTAATGCCACAAGCATAGCATCTTATTAATACATTCATGATTCTTGACACAACATTGACAACTTCCGAACCAGACTTGAGACGGATAAATGAAAATAAGTGAGCCTTCCAAGAATAAGGAACCATGGGAATCCTTAACAACATCTTGTGCATTCTTATTACGGCTGACCATGTGTGTAAAACACAATCACTCTGCCTTCCAGGAAGACAGGGGAGGAGTCTCAGAATCCTTCCAAGTGTTGAGGAATTCATGGTACCGATCACCCACAATATCACCCGATGCATAGGACTCAAGCTCGGCCATGTCCTCTGGTGTGAGCTTCACAGATAATGCCGCCACATTACTGTTGAAATTTTCAACCTTGGTCGTCCCAGGTATGGGACAGACGTTGCTTCCCTGGTGGAGGACCCAAGCCAACGCAAGCTGCGACGGGGTGCAACCTTTCTTTGTTGCCATCTCGTTGACACGCTCAAATATCTCAGCATTCTTCTTGGCATTTTCCGGCTGAAATCTTGGTAAATCCTGAAACATGTCGAAAATAGATTTGATTAAAAAATTGTCAAAACTGTTCGGATCATTAATCAAACCAATGAGGCACAAACCTTGCGGAAGTCTTGGTCTGAAAGCGTGTCAACTATCTTTGGGCCACTTGACAAGAATCCTCTGCCTAGTGGGCTGTATGCAACAATCCCAATGCCAAGCTCCCTGAAATTGACACAATAGTTGCGCCACTCAAAACATAGTCCTGGTCGTTTCAATTCAGTAAACAATGGAAGGTTTTACTATGCAGAGACCTGCAAGTTGGAATGACATCTGCCTCAACATCCCTTGACCAGAGAGACCACTCCAACTGAACAGCAGTGATCGGATGGACTGCATGTGCTCTCCTGATTGTTGATGCTGATGCTTCAGACAGGCCAATGTACTTTATCTTTCCCTCTTCTACTAATTTCTTGAGTTCACCTACCTGTCAATATAAAGAATGTTTGGACTAAAATGCATGAATATTAGGTAGAAAAATAAACTTGCTAAAGTTTTTCTTTGCTTAAAGTAAGTGTGAAATAGGGGAGCCACTTTAACTCTGTTTCTTGTTCCATTGTCCATACGGAGCTGCGATCATATGGAAAATATTTTCTACTACTGAAATGGTAGTTAACCACCAGTTTCAGTCAACTATCAGTGTGACAAGGGAAAAACTACAGTCAGTTTGACAATGGAAATATACAACAGAGGTGAAAGTCACGTACCGTGACTTCGATAGGCACTGTGGTGTCAATGCGATGCTGGTAGTAGAGGTCGATACAGCTGACGCTCAGCCTCTTCAAGCTGGCCTCGCACGCTTCCCTCACGTATGCCGGGTCGCCACGGATCTGTCCTTCGGTGCTGGCGTTCGCAACAATGCCGAATTTGGTGGCCAGCTGTACCTTTCCCCTTACCTCGCCTTGCAGAGCCTGCGGATAGATATGGGTTGTCGGCAAGCTTGTAATTAAGTCTCTACTTGCAACAACTAATCACAAAATACAGTACTGACAGACAGTGCAAATGTACCTTGCCAAGGAGGACCTCATTGGTGTGCGGACCGTAGATGTCAGAGGTGTCGAGCAGGGTGACACCGGCGGCGACGGCGTGGTGGATGAGCGCGATCATGTCAGCCTCAGGCTTGGGAGGGCCGTAGTAAGCAGACATGCCCATGCAGCCAAGGCCCAGTGCCGAGACCTCCAGCCCCTGGGAGCCAAGCTTAATCCGTGGCACCGTAACCGAAGCCATTGCTCGTTTCGCAATGCCAATCTCCAAGCTGCTACTAGTTGAATCTGTGAGCAATCCTTGGAGTGTTGAGTGAACTGGGCTTATCCTACATGGATTTATAATGGCGTGTAGGGCAGGTGGCGTCACCGCGTCAGAGTATAGGTCATCCGGCGGCTTAGGAGAATGAATAGTTTATGCTGTGCCATGGTGGCTGCTTTCAGATTTGGTACCCACACAAATTCATGTGACAGTATATTCATTGTGTGGCTCGAGAGGGTTTGTAAATGGACACCTTCGTCCAGATGAGGTGCACATGTTGAAATTGTATTATAATGTCTATTGCTTTTATATTGGAGTATACTACATAAAGTTGGTATTTTATTATAGGAGTTTTCTGGTCCAAAATAATGACCATTATTTGATAAGCCCATGGCTAATCATATTCTTTGTCAGCGCGTTCCTATGAAGACATGGAATGAGTTAATCAATTCAAAAGCGCGTTCCTAAGCAGCGGCTCCATCTGCTACGGAAAATTGAAGTTGATCCTCCTTGGTTTGATTGGATACGTGAGCGAACTCTTGCAGCTTGGATGTGTCTCTGGATTCTGACCATCAGTTTTCCCGTTCTCTTGATCGTGGTGCAATCTGCACTACAGGTGGGAGTTCTTTACCATCTGGTTTGCATCTCTCTTCCGATTTGTAAGCCGGTCATCTATCACTGCTCCTGTCATAGTGTTAATAAATCAAGGATGATCTGTCATAGGAGATTGCTGTGCGTAGTCATTCTTATTCTTATTCTAATTTTGGATGCACAGATGCTCGGTCGGTTGTTAGTTGTCGTAATATACACCATTCAGCAGAGCAGACCATTGGTTGCGAAACATTTCATCAGAGCAACATGGCAAAGCGCGTCGTAAATGACACAATACGTGCCAAACCCTAAAAGTTTGTCCCCTTCTCCGTGCTGCCTGGCTGCCTAAGTACCCACCTAGTGCCAGCGCCAAAATTTCCCCTACCTAATCCTGTTACTATTCTCCTGCCTGCCTGCCTCCTAAAGTCTTTACCGACAGCCAGTAATAACGCCTTTACCGATCAACCAAAAAATCACTTAAAAGTGTACTGTTTATAGTCACTATATTTGAAATAGTTTGTTTGTTTCGTTCTGACAGTATGCCACGAATGGAGCGGTCATTTTGTAAACTTAATTGATGTGAACATTATAAGCGTAAGAGAGGTAGAACGTAATTAACTTATATTATTTCAGATTTTGTTTTGAAATATGCTTCCCCCACAAATTGTGGTGTATCATTGCCCTCTGTCCATATCTGCGTCCGGACATATGCTCCAACAAAGTGAGTTTATTTTCCAAGCAGCCACAGAAAGCATCTTCTCACTTAATTCATGCGACAAGTAAAGTAATCTAGTACTAGTCCCTAACTAATCTCCTAGTACATAGGTCAATAATAAATTTAGCAGATACTGTCTTAGATCACATTAGATAAGGTTCTCCGTCTAACATAGTACATATGTTATTTAAATATACGGTGCGCAAGTGGAGTGGTTGGTATTAACATTAGACACAGCAACGTCGTTCTCTCTGGACACCGTCCCCTGATTGCACGGCTAGCAAAAAGCAACCGAGAAATCAACGAGGGGTGGGTGACTTAACTACACCATATTTTTTAGCTGCAAAACTTTCCGTACAAAATTTAATTGGATCTCTAAGGAAGAACAGAGGTTTAGGTTTGCTGAAGGAAGCGGGGTTGCTACATATCCAATGACAGGTGTTAAGCATCATTTGGCCTTACTTATCATGCATGACCACTGAAGTAACGTAATAGCCTTCCTTGGACTATAGGGATTCTATTTTTATTTTATTTTTTTAATTTTTCGAGAGAAATCCACGCTAATGCTCCACTACTTCCGATCATGTTACATCAGGACTGATTAACCCCCTTTTGCATTTGTTTTATCTTTGAAGTACAAAATTATAATTTTCTATAGTTTTCGCCAATCTGCTTCCCTGTCTCTCATGGTAAGAAGTTGATTCACTGTGCACGGTCAGATTCCTGGTTCTCTTGACGGTAAGCAGTTGATAAAGCGGCCGTTGAACTATCCCCAGGTAACCTTGTCCAATCCAGTATTCTCATGGGGCAAAAAACAATATACTACTCCGTTCTGTAATTGATATCTTCAATGACTTTTTATGTTATGTTTGACCATTCGTCTTATTCAAAATATTAGACCAAATGTGTTATAAATTATACTACAAATTTCTTAAGTAATAAACCAAATCATAAAAAAATATATGATAAATTTTAAATTTTTGATCAAGATGGTGGTCAAACCTAACTAAAAAAGGTCAATAGAAACATCAATTTCAGAACCAAGGGAGTATAATGCTAAATTTCACAGAAGATGGTTCCAAAAAAAAAAATTCACAGAAGAGTAACTTATCCCACTGAACTGAACATATTTTCATAAGCAGTTCAAGCAGTAGCAGAGCGTCATATGTAAAGGGGATGAATCCCGATTGCTCTTTCAAATGGGCCTATTATAGGATGTTTCAAATCATCTATCTTCTGATTATTTCACGCACCTTTTTCAAATGGGCCTATTTAGGATGCTTCAAAATATTTTGATTCTTGCATGCATAGCAATCTCCTATAAGAAGACGACAAATAAGTATGACGTTAGGCTCATCACAAAATGAGCGCAAAATAGAATTAGAAAAAAAACATCAATAGTATCAAATGTTTGCTCCTTTAAGTACTCAACTCTACGAAGTTTCTGTGTCCTGAATAAAACTAGCAAGGTGGCTGGCACAAGTTGTGTGGCTAGCTATTCTATGACTATATTAAATATAATTTGAATAAAATTTTCTAATCAAATATTCATATATCAACATGGCTAAATTTGAAAATAAACTACAATACATCCATAGTTAAACAACCCTTCAGCACATCCCTGCACTAACTGTATGGCCTCCATCGTCTTGTATGTGCATGTAGCTCAACAGCAAGATCAGTGTAGTCATCCCACGAATTAGAACACCAAAGAAATTGATGGAGCTTGAGAGTGGTTCCAATGTTACCAGCCGCTTAAGTGCTACCGTGTTATCATATTAAATTTACAAGTCCTGAAAATGCTCTAAAAGTTCTAAAAAATGTATGGACAGGTAACTTATTATATATTCTTTTAAAGATTGAGATGTAACAAAAAAATAGAAATCAATATATAAATAGTACTGATTGCCGGTTCGGCATGAATAGTTGCAATCCGCATTCGACACACCTAGTTTTTTTTGTTGATGCACGAAGGCTATATAGTTTCCAAATAAATAATATCATCCACATACAATATGTAAACCAGAGCCATGCACTTGTCCATTCCATCCCTGATGAGCCGACGACAATCTGTTCGATGCCAATTGGCTCACAAAGACCATGTGCCGTGTACGTGGAAGCTGGTCAAATTTAACCCGTGCTTTTGCTCGATTAGCACACCTTCCTCTTTGCAGTGTTTTCCCCCAACATTTTGATACAGCATATTTTCTTTTCTTTATTTTATGTACATATCACACCTCTTCTTAAGATTAGGTAATAATATATGATGTAAAAAAACTCCTACTCCTGATATGCTAAGAGCCAAAAGGATTCTGAAATATTGAGTATTCCATATTCATCTATTAATTTTCTATTGTTTTCGCTTTGAATCTCTCTTGTATTTGACCAGGACTACAAACTTAATTTTTCGTCTGTTGGATTATCATAAAACTAAGCAGTGTACGTGGCTAGAACTATTTCATATATAATCCAACACTTCAATAATCACGAAGATCTTCTCTATATTTTCAACACCTGGCCACACCACATCCCTTTCTACTATTCCCATCCTCTCACATCCCAAGCATTTGATTGCTTCACACATTCTCAAATGCTTTGTCTGATGCATTTCTAACTCAATTGGGTATTTCCTCAAATCAATTGAATCTATCTGATCAAAGACATGCCATATGCTATTTTTGTTTCCTAATTTGTGCTCCTATATATCACTGACGTTGATAATTCACACCTCGATTTAGAGAGCCGAAAGTCCATAAACTGAGTATCTGTAAGTGTTTCATCACATCTGTTCATGTTTCTACTGGCGTCCCTATTTCATGTTCATATGGAATTGGGAGAGGATCGTACCTAGTTGATCCATCGTCCACATGAATATTTTTTGTCGAATGAGTCCTTATTTATTTTCCAGCAACTTCTCTTACCTTTTGTTTTACTGCAACTTGTTCGGACTGCAGCAACATTTTTTTACGACATGTAGCTCATCCTTGATGGATGGATCATGCGCGTTTCTTATCATGATCTTTCCAATCTACACGATCCCTAGCAAGCCCGGTAATGCCCTATCGGTTGCTAAAAAGGTGTTGGTCGCTAAAAATTTTTGCGACACCACTTACAACGACCGAAAACATAGGTCACTAAAGGTCTTTAGTGACTCATCGTAAGACGCTGATGCCACGCTGTGGTATAGTTGTTATCTAGATTTCATTTTTTAAAAAACATCTGTAACAGCCCAGTGTGCTAAAACCATTGTAACTCAAATTCGTGTGGATTCAAACTTTCAAATTTGGATGAGCTAAATGGAATTGGATGAGACATCAGAAATCGAAAACGTGTTCTATTCAAATTCGTGCGCCGTGAACCGAATTCACCCTGAAACCCAACTTCTTCCCTACCTCCCGGCCCACCTAGCCCGGACGGCCCATGAGGAACAGTTTTCTTCCCCGTGAGCCCCTTGCCGCGTTCGAATCTCGCCGCTTGGCCACGCGGCGCGTCCACCGGCTGCCGCCCAAGACGCTGAGCTCACCCGACCCCACTCCCTCCATGCTATTTCGCCCTCAAAACCCACCCCGAGCCGCCGCCATCCCCTTCACCCTCCACGCCGCTTTCGCGCGCGGGAACCCTAGCCGCCGCCTGCTGCAGTTTTCTCCGACACCATTGGCGAAGTTGCAAGCCTGTGAGTACCCTCTTGCTTTTCGTGCTCGGCGTGCGAGGTTGCGCGGGCTGGTGCTAACCGCACCGTGTTTGGTGCAGCGAGGAGAGCAGGCTGGCGCCCTAGAGTTTTCGGTCGTCTTCTCCCTCACCATCGCTCGTCGCCGTTGGTAAGACCTCACCGAGCTCATCCGGTGTTCTCGCACCTCCGTCGCGTGCCCTCACCTCTGGTATTGATCACCCCCCCTGTTTGGTCTTGGCAGCGCCGGAACGCGCCCGTGGTAGTCACCGCCCGTCAACCCCGAGCCGTCGTCCGCCGTTCATCGTCGCGCCTTCACCGTGCTCGTCGCCGTCCAGCCTTCTCCGTCCCTTCGAGCCCAGTCTTGCGGTGTGCCGTAGAAGCTTTTGCGCGCGTGTCGGCGAGAAAAGGGGCGAGTTTCCCCTAGTCCCGCGGCATGCCCTTGTTCCGCCATCGCAAAACTCGCCGCTGGCTCGGCTCCGGTGATCCATGTGGGTCGGAACCGGTGCCGTTGTGTTCGCGGGCACTTGAGCTTTCTTCCTGTGGTCTCAATTCGCATCCTTGTGGGAGTCTAGGATTTTCCGCTCCGAGCGCGCCGTCGGTAGAAGCTCCGGCAAGCTCCCGTGGCCGCCCTAGTTGATGCTCTTCCTCGGGATTGGAGCTCCCGGGTGCGCGTGGTCGAGGTGAGCATCCCGGTGGTCACTTGTTTGCCACCGGCGAGCCGTAGCGGTCGGCAGGGCCAATTTCGACAGGGTCTCGCGCGGAGCTGGCGGCGCCGCCTTCTTTGGTCGCCAGCCGACGTGGCAGAAAAACAAGCTACGTGGTGCTTGCGTGGCCGAGGATCCCGAGACATACGGAACGGGCGCCACCGGTTGATGCTCGTCGATTGATCTTGTAAGTATTGTTGTGCTTAGACCACAATGGTGGTCCTATGTTTTAGTACCTCTCCACGTGGATACGGATGCTTACTCTCTGCAGAGATATAATCTATACGCATAGCCTAGCCCAAGGATAGGGGCATTACCCGAGAGCATCCCGAGTGATTAGCATTTACTACTTCTCCCCTCGATAGGTGTTTTACTTCCGGCTTCGAGCTGTGGTTCCGTGGAGGTGTGCTAGACTTAAAATATGAGCTCTTGCAGGATTGTGTTGTTTCATGCAAGGCCAATTATAAAATTTGACTAATAATAAAACTTGATTCACATAGACTTCAGGAATAATTGCTTTAGGTACTTAGCTCCTTGCCGACCGTTGAAATATCTAAGCATGCATACATTGTTGCTAGGTAGTTACGCCTTGTTGAGTATTTTATGTACTCATGGCTTTCCCACTTTGTTTTTCGAGACATTGGCATAGAGGATCCTGCCGAGCCGATCGACGGTGCCGTCGAGAGAGGAGTGACGGTCTCGCCTACACTCGAGTGCCTGTGGATTTGGAGTTTCTATCATCGTTTCATCATGTGAGACACTTTCGCTAGTTTCTTACCATGTTTCCTCGTTGGCCTGCGTGCCACGTACTTGTACTCATGATGTTGAGATTTGGGATCCGAGACTATGATGTTGGATGTTCTGTACCACCTTACCTTGCTTTGATTCTATCTAATGGTTTTATGATGCTATATTGTGATAAATGTACGTGCCACACTCTTGGGAGTGGTAAGGAGGCACAAAGGATTCAGGTTTCACACTTGGTGAAATTCAGGTTCCCATAGTTGGTATCGAGCCATACTTGATCGTAGGTATGAGACCCGTAGCAAATGGACGTAACATTAAGGACATATTCTAGAATTCTAATCAGCTAAACTTCAATTCATGATACTTTGAAATCTTTCTCGTCGAACGAAGATATCAACTCAAGATAGGCTCAATTCATCCTTGCCTACCCAGTAAATTTGGTCGTCACGATAATTGTGACCACTTAACCAATGAAACTTGTTTACCTCAAAACAACGTAGCTTCTTGTTCTGTTCATTGTAGTGGTTAGGCCATTGTCAAGGGTCTCTTTCATTTCACATATTTCAAGTGTGACACATCAGTTTTCTACTCTGGTTATGTGAAATGAAAGTGTATCTCTCGAGTGGTCTCTTTCATTTCACAGTTTCATAGGCTGAACGTGACATTAAATGATTTCATCCGTGTACCAATAGGGATCCGCTTTTTGTTGCACATGAAAGGAAATGAGTCTCAATACACCTTTCATTCTCCTTTCAACAACTTGAAAAGAGTGTCACTACCCTTTCATTCTAAGGCCATTCTCACTAGACCTTTCATTTGACATTTATTAGGTGACACATCAGCAAAATAAATGACATGACATGAAATTTGGCATTTACTGTGGCACCACTTGAACTGTAAACACGATATGAAAAGCGTAGCAACACAAGCGTATGTAGGATCTGGTTTTGTTGTAGTGGACACTCTGCATATGATCCTTTGGTGCCACCGAATGAAACTGGGAACTGATCAACATCCCAGTTCGAAAAAATTAATTTGAGGGCTTAATAATCGAAATAAAACTGTTTAAATCGAATACTGGAACTATCATCGAATTAATTGCACGAAACATAGCAGAGCGTATTGGTGTCTGGGACTATTGATACAAATAATTTATTATGTCAAGTTATTTATACTTTGATAATTATCAAAATGTCATACTAAAATGGTGTAAATATGTTTGGGTGGCATATATTTGTATTAAAAGTAATATTACCATTATTTTTATTTCAGTAATCTTCAGTTTTGCAAAATAGACCCTATTACAGCTTCTTCCATTGGATTTTTGGTCATTAGATTTAGCATCTTATCCCATGTTAAAATTGGTTTATTCGGGAGCCAATGCTACTCATCATTATAGTGATTTCAACAAAGCTAATTTATTCGTAACAAAAGCCGAAATGAGTAATTGCTGGTTAGAAATACTTTAATAGATCAGGACATGAAAATAGGCGAACCATTAATCCCACCAAGCAATTTATCTATCAGGCATTCACCGAAACCAGGTGGAAACTTCGTTGAGCGTTCGTTCCTTTAAAGCCGCCGCTGATGTATTCGCTGACGTCAGTCTCAAGGCCCGCTCGTCTAAAATCCCCATGAGGCCAGTAACAGTCTAATTAACACTATAAATTTTAGGGAAGAGAGTAAGCCTAGTCTTCACTGAAGCCTCGGAGCTGAACTTGTTCTTGGCTGCAACTGAAGCACTAGAGCACTATCCGGGTATTGCCATGGCCGCTGTTCTGGTGTCGATACCGCGCATCAAGCTTGGCTCGCAGGGGCTGGAGGTCTCAGCGCAGGGCCTGGGCTGCATGGGCATGTCAGCCTACTACGGCCCGCCCAAGCCCGAGCCGGATATGATCGCGCTCATCCACCACGCCGTCGCTTCTGGCATCACGCTACTGGACACCTCCGACGTCTACGGCCCCAACACCAACGAGATCCTCCTCGGCAAGGTAAGTCTGGTTCCAATTTTGCACAATCGTTGGTACATGGAGCTTCTTGTAATAATGCCCATGGGGCGTGAGCAGGCTCTGCAAGGCGGGGTTAGGGAGAAGGTCCAGCTGGCGACCAAGTTTGGGATTCGCTTGGACGCCGATGGAACCAGGGAGATCCGCGGCGAGCCGGCGTACGTGCGGGCGGCGTGCGAGGGCAGCCTGAAGAGGCTGGGGGTAGACTGCATCGACCTCTACTACCAGCATCGCATCGACACCAGAGTGCCCATCGAAATCACGGCAAGTCCACTTCAGCTCAATATTGTTCTTGTTCAGCAAAGCTGTTTCTTCAGTCTTCACTATTTTATCCACCTCAGTTTTATGATAACATTTTCAATTCCTCTGAAGTTGATAGGAATGATTTGGTAAGATTGTCCTTTTGGCGTGATGCTTTTCTTTTCCTGCTTAAGAAAAAACGTAACGTTAATCACATACATTGGAAACGGAGTAGCGAGCTCCCCTGCTTCTCTCTGTTCTGATCTTTGGCAAACGACTACTGTATTCAGCAGAGTTTATACCTGTACGGTTGTACCCAGCTGAGAGCTGAGATCTTTCCGATACTTATCGGATCACGAAGCTGATATTGTTGAACTTGAACCATATATTGCAGGTTGGTGAACTCAAGAAACTAGTTGAAGAAGGTAAGATAAAGTACATCGGATTGTCCGAGGCATCCGCATCGACAATCAGGAGAGCACACGCAGTTCATCCCATCACCGCTGTGCAGCTAGAGTGGTCTCTGTGGTCAAGAGATGTTGAGGCAGACATAATCCCAACGTGCAGGTCAGTGCTACTTAAATTCTAGATATCTCCTTATTTTCAGCCAGTACGCTGTAAACATTCCTTTCCTTCGGATGATTCAGGGAGCTTGGAATTGGAATAGTAGCATACAGTCCACTGGGCAGGGGGTTCTTATCAAGTGGTCCTAAAATGGTTGACAATCTGTCTGACCAGGACTTCCGCAAGGTTTGCACCTGCAACTGCCTCTTCTCAACAAACGATCCATTCATCACTAACATGCCCTATGCAATTACAGAACTTGCCCAGATTTCAGCCAGAAAACATCGAGAAGAATGCCCGGATATTCGAGCAAGTCAACGCCATGGCGGCGAGGAAAGGATGCACACCGTCGCAGCTTGCCTTGGCCTGGGTTCACCACCAGGGAAGCGACGTCTGCCCCATACCCGGGACGACAAAGATTGAGAACTTCAACAACAATGTTGCAGCCCTGTCTGTGAAGCTCACCAAAGACGACATGGCCGAGCTCGAGTCCTATGCATCTGCAGAAGTTCAGGGTGACCGGTACCATGATTTCCTCAACACCTGGAAGGATTCTGAAACACCTCCTCTGTCCTCATGGAAAGCAGAATAATTGCTGTTTAATCGGCGATGGCATCTCCGATACCAAGACTAGAAGACATCTGGACATGTTTCTCAGTGTTTTAAGCATGGCTTGGATGCTTTCATCAGATTCTTAATAAAGTCTTCTAGCAATGTTAGTGGATGATGACCTTAGATTTATTATTGTGATATAAGAATGACTAATTGCCATTACAAACTAACGCCACGTCACGTTTTATGGTGGCTATGGGAAATGGAATATACTAAAGGACTGGACGTAAATGCATCCTGCTACTGGATACTCAACCAAAAAGAAAAGCCAAAACTTTACGACACATTAAGGTAACTAGGTTGCATATGGTCGAGGTGGAGATAGCACAAAAAATATAAACTATTATTAGGTGACTTGTAGCCACATAATTAGCAATGATGCTCTATGGCCGGATATAATTACCGAAATGCACTACAATTGGCTGTCATGCAATAGTAATCGTTGAACTAATGAAACACGTTGCCTCAAACTAAGGAAGCTTTGCTATGCCTTTGTTCATCATAGTTGTTAGGCATTGGAGTTGAAGTGTTGTTACCGTCATGTTGATACATCAAGAATATGGGCTTATAAATTGACGTCCAACATTATCATTTTATATGCAGGTTATCGTTGGTTAGCAAACTGCAAGAACCATGGTCGTGTAAAATTTAGATGTCTCTAGAACAAGAAAAATAATATTAAACAATATTTATTACTGACAGGTTACATTACCACTGATCGGGGTAGAAAGGCCTTAGATATACAACAGTCTAGAATCCTTGGACTTTGACTGGTGGCAATTGTTATCTAAGAAGTACGAACTTTAATCACCTTCAGTTTGAGATTCTCACTCAGAAGTCGTTTTTGTTGTAAATCCCCACTCATCCACTCGATTTTGTTGCAAAAACCACGCATCACTTTACAAATGCTTAATTGATTTCATGTGTTTTCACTGATAGAATTAAATATATATATATATATAATTTTACTAAGTTTATTTTAAAAAGTTTTTGAATGATCATTTCTTTAAAATATTTTTGAATGATTTGTAATCATCTTATTTGTATGAAAGTTTCTTCATGCTCTAAAACTCTAATTTTCCTCTAATTTATTTATTGTTCTTGCATACCCTCGAAAAGTATGAAAGATTATATTTTCAATATTTATAAGATTGATACAGATACCATGAGCTATTCTAAATGATTGGAAACTGGTTCAATCAATTAAACACTTGGTAATCAGGGTCAGGGTGGTTTGTGCAACAAAATCTTGTGAGTGGGTGGTTGTTGTGGGAATCTCAAACTGCTGATGACTTATGGGGTAGCTTTTACAATTATCGCTATTTATATTGACCGAAGAAAGAACTTTTTACATAGTTTTCCAAAACTAATTGCCTAATAGTTTTGATCCAACGATATAAATCTAATACCAAAAATACATAGCTACTCACGAGGATTTTACCATATCGAGGGTAATATCATAAAAAGTGATAGAGTTTATATATTTAACATTTATTTTTGTCATAATAAAAACAAAAATTGGTAATCCAAATAATCTTTGTTGTTAATAATGTCTTCATTATTATTGTTACAGGATATCCAAAATTTGTATTTCATGGAAAGAATATAAATCCTTAATTATTAGCGAGATTACAAAAAATTACTATTAAAGTACGGGCTAATAGTTTTACAACACTAGTCCTAATTTTCTATTGAAAAACTCCTGAAAGTGCAGGATATTCTCTTCTCTGTGAAACATGAAAAGCATGTAGGTTCAGTCGTTTGTATCAATATATGTGATGCTGCATTTAGAAACTTTGCTGGTCAAGCTTTTTATACTTTGTTCAACAAATGCTTATCAACAAATCTATAAAAGAAAAAACAATGTGGTACAAATATTTTATTGCTAGCTACAATTGATAATGGTTATTTTGTTGTGTCAGTTTCAACAGACATTATGGATCACCTCTCAGCAATTGGTTTGATTATCTAACCGGTATCCATGTTGGCAACCTGTCTTCTTGATATTTTATTGTTATATGTCATTGTCACTGTGGTACTTAAGACATTCTATATAACATAGTGACAGTGGGTACTAAATCCGTTTGAGAAGTAACATAACACCAAATTGTAGTTAGCAATGAGGAGCTTTCATATCAAATAGTACTGAACAAGACAACATGGGATATATTCTCATTAGAAAAAAAAACTTTTCTCCCCTCAATACAGCCTATATATGCTTGGATAACCTCTTAAACTAATCTTTGATTTACTAAGCTCCAAACATTTGCCTAAACTGGATTATTAATCACCTTTTAGTGCCAAGCAAATCTGGTTTTGCTTACATGGATAGGAAGAGGATTTTTTTTAGGGAAAATTGGATTCTCGACATCGAAAGATCCACCATTTAGAAATTTACCATCGAACTTCTAAAGTTCAGTTTAATACCAGCGAAAGATTCGCCGTTTAGAAATTCACCACTCCGTTGCATCTGGGCGTTTTCTCCGATATTTTGGACATTTTTGCCCCTTTCTTCTTCCTCTATCTCTATCCGTTGACTGTTTCGTTCCCCATTCCATCGACAGCAGGTCAAGAGCTCTCCTCATTCGATCCCCCACTACAATCGCTGTCGGGAACCCCTCCTCCATCAAATCGGCCCGGATTTCAGTGTATCTCATCGCCTAGGTACCAATTTTGACCTCCTAGTTTACAAATCAGCCCGCAAGAAGAGGAACCATGGCAGAGAGATCGAAGGCATCATCTTCTTCTAGGGCTGTTGCTTCCCTCCCCCTAGTTCAGTGTCCACGGTGCAATCTGAAGGTCATTGGAGATGTATGCACCAACGACAGGAACAAGGGGAAAGTGTACTACATGTGTCCAAACTACGATGGGGTATGAACTTTGCTTTTGTTTGGATGCGCATTCAGTTTACCTTGTATTGTTTTTTTTATTCATTTACCTTGCTTTGTTGGTGCAGAAGCATGGCGTTTGCAAGTTTTTTAGGTGGGAAGAGGACTACAGGGATTTCTTAGTGAACATATGTGGGATCAATGATGCTGCCCTCTGCACTGAAGCCAGGAACAGAGCCACAAACAGAAGCATTAATCTAGAGGAAAATAGACAACTATGTGTTGTAGTGAGCAAATTAGTAGATGCTCTAGAGAAGCTTAACCTGCTAGTTACAGCAGTCGTTGTGTTGCTGATCTTGCAATTGGCAAGCAAGTACTTCCAGTGAATTATGTGTGCTTGTGTGTGCACGGATAATGTTCACTTGTATGCATGGATAATGATCAATGAAATGAATGAGAATTTCATAGTCCAAAATATTTCACTAAGATAACTCAAATTAAGTGATCGAATAGTACATGGTTCAAACAGAGAAATTCAAGGGTTCTTCTTCCAAATAAAATTACAGTCATGGTTCAGACTAGGATACATAACAGATATTTGAAATATATGGAGCTACATCACTTCAGTAACAACTGCTTAAGCAATCTTGTCTTGCGTGGGGGTGTTGTTCCATCTGCAGTGGTGGCCGCCAAAGGTGAATTGCAAGCTGGACTGGATGGTGAGTTTGCAGCCATTCTTCTTGTGATTACTCCTGGACTCGATGGTGAGACTAGAACAAGTGAATCAGTAGCTTGTTCTTCATCCAGTGATGCTTTCTTTTTCCTGGAAATGTTCCATTAATTAAAAATATGTCAAATCTAAATTAGACAATGTAAATATCCCACTAAAATTGAGAAATTACCTCTTGTTAGCAGCTTGTTTTTTCCCTACTGCTGCTGCAGTAGTACTGGCCTTCTTCTTCTTCCTAGCAGGTGGCTCTGGTATATCTTCATCTGGTTGTAGCGCTGGATTTGTGCATCCTTTCTCAATGTGACCATACTGGAAGCACCTTTTGCATTGATATGGCCCTCTCTTACCCGGCTCTCCGCTACTCTTAATTCTCTTCTTTTTGCCTACCAGCCGGCCTATAATCAAGTTTTGGAGGCCTCATAACGAAGCCTGGGTCAAATGTAGGCCATCGAGACCGGTCACTCATTGGAAGCACCTCGAACTGATACACATCTCTAAACTTTTGGACTGAGTAATATTCATCCACATAGTCTTCAATATTCAAGTTTTGCAAAGAGGTTATGAATGCAATAGCATGGGTGCAAGGTTTTCCCGTAAGATCCCACTGTCCACAAGAACAACTATGGCTGACAAGATCAACGCCATACCTCCAAGCAAAACCATCTCTACTAACTCCAGAAATTTCAGCCTTCAAATAACCACTCTTTGTGATGGTGTAATGCAGGTTTCTACTCTTCTGGTACAGGTCATTAAGAACACTCGATAAGATGTGTCCATGCAAGTTGTTGGCTATCATCTGCCGAGTTGCAATTTTCTCCATAAGCTTGACCCTGATCATATCCATGAGATCAACTATAGGCAGATCCTTGTATTCTGTGATCCAATTGTTGAAGCATTCTGAAATGTTGTTGTTGACATAATCAACCCGACATGTTTTCGAAAATTTGGCTCTTGACCACAAATATGGGCGGCTTGTGTTGAGATATGTTACAGCATCTAGACAAGTTTGTGAAATTTTATCCATCAGCTTTTGGTGTCTCTCTCGTGTGCAAGCCCATGCACAAGGCCACATATATTTCAGCACATCCCCCCTAAACTTCTTTCTAAAGTTAGCCATGAGGTGTCTAAAACACTCCCTGTGCTCAACCGCATCACCATACGCTCTAGACAGACCATGAGCAAGGCCCTTGCAAGCATCCGTATGTACGGTCAATCCTGGGGGTGTGCCAATTGCCTTCTTGAGCTGAGTCATGAACCATTCCCAGTTGTCATTTGTCTCCTTATCAAAAATACCATATGCTACGGGATACATCCAATTATGCCCATCTATGGCAGTTGCTTGTTGCTAGTTGTGCACTATACTTTCCGGTTAAATGAGTTGAGTCTACCCCAAGGTATGGCCGACAACCCATTAGAAATCCATTCACACAAGGTCTCAAGGCCACAAAGATTCTTTCAAAGTACATATTTTTCCTCACTCTCTTGCAGTCAATTTCAACTATGCTCCTAGGACAAGTAGCTTCAACAGCCGCTTTCCAATTCCATAGCAGCTTGAAGCTATCCTCCCAAGTTCCTTGGAGCTCCTTCATCGCGACCTTCCTTCCTTCCCGGACTTTGTTATATGATAGAGTGACAGTGAACTGATCTTCCAACCTTTCACACAATTCTTTTGCACCAAGTATTGGATTTTTGAACAACATTGGCTTCACTCTATGTGCAATCCAAGCAGCTGAAGCTTCCTTGCCAGTCACCTTGCTAGTGCTTGCACACTTATGGGCAGGGCCAATATTCACAACCTAAAAGAATAGAACTAAAAGTAAATGACAAATTATATAAATAAAAAATACAGAGGAAAAAGAGTATTTTTTATACCACAAATGTCTCGGAACCAAGCACTTTCTTTACATATATTTTCCACTTGCAACCAGGAAATTTGCATTCTGCCCTGTATCTGTTTTTATCACTATGTTTCATGTTTGTCTCAAATTCATTCTTTATGCAGAATTGCTTGAAAATCATAATGAACTGATCTTTGTCCACAAATGTCGATCTAACTTTTATTTTGGGGTCATCCCTATCATAGGTGCTAATAGGCACATATGACGAAGCAATCAGAACAGCCTCATCATCTGGAACACATTCAGAATCATGGTCTTGGAAAGATTCGGGTAGATCCACTTGCGCTGGCACATCTTGCACTACCTGTTCTCCAACTTTCTCAGGGCCTTTTGGCTTGCCTTTTTGAAATACCTCCATTCCTCATCAGCTCCAGCAGGTTCATCGCCATCAGGGTCCACACCGACTATCATATCATGCTCTGATTCTTCTTCTTCTAGTCTAGCCGGCCCTGCTACAGTCAAACCAAAAACAGGCTCATCCAAAAGCTCTACCTCTAGATCAACTTGGCCACCATCATAACATGTGTCTAGTTCAGTGTGTACCACTAATTGATTTTCATTACTATGCTGCTCTCCAACAACTTTCATTTCCAACTGAAGGGTTCTGGAGCTTTGCAATAGAGAAAGCAATTCAGCATCGGTGCACAACTTAACATTATGGTTGTCTTTGCTCACATACCAAAATTCAACATCCTGATAATGTGCCCACTTGAATTTATCTTTCATATCATTCTGGAGTTCAATGATGGAATACTCATTCCAATCAACTTTCAGACAACAACTACGTCCCTTATTGTACTCTCTTCTACCATCAATCACACTGATATATGCAGAAACCAAGATTGTTATTGTACATATTGTTCCTTGATCCACCCTGTAAAATATCAGGGTTACAAATTAACAAGGTGCTTGACAACTACCCTCAAAAATAGCCAGCACCACTCCAAAATCTGACCAACGCATTGACTTCTCTCATATACACAACCGATACACATCCAGAATGTGTGCAAATAAGCAAAAAAAAAAAAGGAGAGAGAAAAAGGATGTGATTCTTACTCATCCGGAGGCGAATCAACTTCCATTTCAGAGAGAAGTGCTTAGATCCACTGCAACAGCATCTGTACCCTACTCCAAATCGAACCTAGGGTTACATGCTGATGGGAAAAGAAACGGGATTCCTAAAACTTGGGAGAGAAATGAAGCATGCATGACTTACTTGGCTCCTGGCATCGGTCTTTGGTCTGGATGGCTGCAGGAATCGGAGAAACACAGCAGGGCAGCGGCAGGAACTCGGTTGAAGATGAACACGACTTGAAACAGGTGAAGCAGAAGAGCGGGCTTATGTTTACAGCTAGAAGGGCAAAGAAGACAATTCAGTTTGTGTGCTTGCTAAAAAAATTGAAAGACAATAAAACTACGACGGAATGCAACGGAGTGGTGAATTTCTAAACGGCAAAACTTTCGATGGTATTAAACTGAACTTTAGAAGTTCGATGGTAAATTTCTAAATCGTGAATCTTTCGATGTCGAGAATCTAATTTTCCCTTTTTTTATGTTAAGCAGGCCGCGTGGGCATGGTGACAAGATGTTGGTGGCACAGGTGTCGTGCTCAATAAAACCGGACTAGGTTAGCTCTAAACGTGAATAATTACCTAGTTTTCAAAGCGGTGGATTGTATTAAAGATTAGTTTGAGAGATTTTTTAGAAAATGGTGGATTATGTAATACTTGATGGGACTAATGTGACTTTGTCTTTCTCTGTAACATCCTGGCACGAGGGCTTAATAGGATTGATAGAATACTTATATCAACAAGTTGCAAGTTCTTTTTCGGAAGCTTATCTCTAAAGAACTCTAAGGTTAAGTCAATTTAGGGATGGGTGACCGATGTGCATGAGTGAGGACAAAATGCGAAGAAAAGACTAGTGTTGGTCTGTGGGGAAATCTTGAGGGCCTATTAAGCTGCCAGGTGTAAGCGGGCCCGGTCCAGAGTGGCGGGACGTTACATTCTCCTTATTGCATTGGCTACTTTCATCGGATTCATAAGAAAGTCTTACAGCAATGTTAGTGATGATGATCTTATATTTATTTTGTTATATAAGAATGACTAATTTACATTGCAAACTAACCCCACTTTTGATGGCGGCTATGGGAAATGGAATATATTAAAGGAGTGGACCTAAATGCATAACGTGACAACAACTAAACAAATTATCTGAATAAAAGATAGCATCGTGCTACTGAACATAGAGATAGCACAGCAGATATAAACTAATATTAGGGGACTTGTAGCCACATAATTGGTGATGATGATGCTCTATGGTCCAATATAGCTGGAAACGCCACTACAATTGGGTGTCATGTAATTGCAATCATTGAATAAATTAAACAAGATGACCCCAAGCTAAGGAAGCTTCCTGTGCCTTTTTTTCGTAGTAGTGGTTGGGTATTGAAATTGGAGTCATGGTTGTCGTGATATTGGTTACATGGGTTATATAAGATTAGAGATTGTGCTCGAAAATGAATATGTTTAGTTTAATGTGGTTATCGTCCGATCAAAATGTAAGAACCACAATTGTCCCAATGCAAATTTGCATGTTTCTTGAGCAGCAAAAAGAACATTAAACTATTTATTGACGGCAGCAGGTTATTATTACATTATGATTCATTAAGAGAGATAGGATTCCGATACTTCTCCGTCCCAAGAAAAGATCTTGCTATAACGATCAAGAATCCTTGGAGTTTGACAGTGACAATTTATATCTAACTAGTGAGAAATTTTGTTAAACCAATTCCAACACCATTTGTTTAGACTGCTGTTCTTCAGATGTCTTGAAGGAAGTATAATCCAGAAAAATAGAGGCACGAGGCTGTGGCAATTTATATCTAACAAGTGCAAACTTTAGCGCCTTCCTGGGCTCAATGCGTGGAACTTTATTTTCGTTGAAGAAAGCAAACACCTGGCTTGAAGTGCATTTCATGGGCTCAACGCATGGAACTTTATCTTTATATTGATTGAAGAAAGCCGACTTTACATGAGCCCCATTGCATTGACATGGACGATATTAGCTTGTTGCAGCCCTGCAACTTCTTTTCTATCTGTAAGAAGTGGGGATTCCTTTCTCCGTGAAAAGTTACAAGCATATGCGTTGAGGTAAAACGTTTGCTTCCAAATATGATGCCCCATTCATAAACACAGAGTCTTCATAATATAAGTTCTCCATCTATATGTGTAGCACTTTGTGTTTCCAAATATATGATGCCCCATTCATAAACACAATTGAAATTTTGTGTACAAATATTTTATTATGGCAACTTATTTACTTCATTTGATAATTATCAAACTGTCATATTAAAAGGGTGTAAATATGTTGACTGACGTATATTTGGATCAGAATTACAGGATTATATATCATTGCTTTTCATTGAATAATCTTCGCTTTGGCAAAGATCAAAATCTTGGATCGATTCACTAAGCTTTTTCACGGTTGATGACTAATATCCCGCAACGCAGAGAGTTCTGCAGCCCGCACAGGCAGCTCTCCTACGTCAAGAATGGCCTAGGGAGTTGTAAAACAAGCTAAGGGGTTTGGAAGAAAATTAAGGAATTGAATAAGCGATTGATGAACAGAGTGCAGGCAAAAATTAAAGAGCGCCACATCAGATCAACCACTTTGGATCCTAGTAAACAGGTCACATATGAAAAACCAACGTAGAGGGGGCTTACGTGTATAGTTTCAAGAGACAAGTGATGATAGATGATTCTCAAACCTCAGCTGCAGTTAAACAGATCACAATTGTCGGTTATATTTTAATAGTCAGTAAATGGAAATAGAACAAAGCAATTTGGGTACCAACTTTCTACAAAACCAGATCGAAAGTTCGTAGCCTGTGAAAGCCGCATACAACATGATAGTCAGTTATCCCTGCTCTAAGCGATGACACACATGATAATTAAACCTCTGCAACAGTTATTTTTTATAGTCATTTATGGTCGTCAGTCATACTTTAATTTTTAATAGTCAGTAAATGGAAATATAACAAAGCTATCTGTCTACGAGCTTTCACCAAAACCAGCCAGGTGGAAAGTTCTTTCCCTTATAGCCGCCGGTGACCTATTCCCTGACGTCAAGGTCAAGTCCAAAATCACCCACAATGAGACCGTAACACTATAAATTTGAGGGAAGGGTAAGCCCACATTTCACTGAAGCCTATGAACTGAATCTCCCCTTGGCGCAGTTTAACACCTATAGCATCGACACCTCAGTACCTCACCATGGCTACTACTCCAGTGACGGTGCCGCGGATGAAACTGGGGTCGCAGGGGCTGGAGGTCTCGGCGCAGGGCCTGGGCTGCATGGGCATGTCCGCTTACTACGGCCCACCCAAGCCCGAGCCTGGCATGATCGCGCTCATCCAGCACGCTGTCGCTGCCGGCGTCACATTACTCGACACATCCGAGTCCTACGGCCCCCACACCAACGAGATCCTCCTCGGCAAGGTTGGTTCTCAGTGAAGCAGCTGGAATTTTGTGTGTTTCTCTTCTCTGCCATACAAGGTGTTGCACATAATGTCTCCTCGTGCAGGCGCTGCGTGAAGGGGTGAGGGAGAAGGTGGAGCTGGCGACCAAGTTCGGCGTCTCGTACAGCGGCGACAGCTATGAGATCCGCGGCGACCCGGCGTACGTGCGGGCGGCGTGCGAGGGCAGCCTGAAGAGGCTGGGGGTAGACTGCATCGACCTCTACTACCAGCATCGCATCGACACCAGAGTGCCCATCGAAATCACGGCAAGTCCCCTTCAGCTCAAAACTAGAGAGCTACTTTATGATATCATTTTCATTTCCTCCAATGTTGATGGAATCGATTTCATATTCTGACCTTTCGGTGTCTTTTTTTTATTTGGTTTAAAAGAGGCAATCTTTTTTTAGAACAATTCGGGGGGGGGGGAGCTTCCCCACCTACCTTAACATATTGCACACTGTTTTGCAACCTGAAAATGGGAAATAAGTTACATAAACTGAGTATAGGGAGCTCCCTCTGCCTCTCTGCTCTCATCTTTGGCAAAGAACTACTATTCGGCAGGATTTGTTCCTGTACCCATCTAAAAGCTGACATCTTACCGTACTTAGGATAACTAAGCTGATGTTATTGGCACCCATAGATTGGTGAACTCAAGAAACTAGTTGAGGAAGGGAAGATAAAATACATCGGGTTATCTGAAGCATCAGCATCGACAATCAGGAGAGCGCACGCAGTTCATCCGATCACGGCTGTGCAGCTGGAGTGGTCTCTATGGTCAAGAGATTCCGAGGCAGATATAATCCCAACCTGCAGGTCTTTATTTGCTACTTAAAACCTTGTGTCGCATTATTCTCACAGTCAGTGCAAGTATGCTATAAACATTCCATTCGTTCTGATGATTTCAGGGAGCTCGGCATTGGAATAGTAGCATACAGCCCACTAGGGTTGGGATTCTTCACGAGTGGTCCAAAACTGGTTGACAAAATGTCTGACCAAGACTTGCGCAAGGTTTCTACCTCTGTCAGGCTCTTCTTAGCAAATAGTAATCCATTCATCAATTGAATGTCATGATTAAAACATTACTTGTGTCTTGGTTATACATCGGCTCGAACTGTAGTATTTTTCATGATTAAAATACCCTGTGCAATTTCAGAACTTGCCAAGATTTCAACCTGAAAACATCGAGAAGAATGCCCGGATATTTGACCAGGTCAATGCCATGGCGGCAAGGAAAGGATGCACACCGTCACAGCTTGCCTTGGCCTGGGTTCACCATCAGGGAAGCGACGTCTGCCCCATACCCGGGACTACAAAGATTGAGAACTTCAACAACAACGTGGCAGCCCTGTCTGTGAAGCTCACCAAAGAGGACATGGCCGAGCTCGAGTCCTATGCATCCGCAGAAGTTAAAGGTGACCGGTACTATGATTTCCTCTGCAGCTGGCAAAATTCTGAAACACCTCCTCTGTCCTCCTGGAAAGCAGAGTAACTGCTGTTGGATGGTGGATGGCATCTGCTATCATAATAAGATTATACCATCGGCACCTTGGTAATGTGTGTAGTCCTACGACCACGTGTCGTGTTGTGTAAGGACAAACTACAATGGTACAAATGCAGTGTTAAAAATAAGCTACTTTGTTGGTGGCATTTAATACCAATATTGTTGAAACATACTTAGGGCATCCACAATGTTGGGCAAAAGCAGTCAATAGGAATTATAATATTATTTGAGGTAGTCAATAGATATTGTGAAAGTAGTCAATAGAGAGTCTGTAACAAAAGCCAACCGGAACACTATGGACTGGCTGGATGGAATAAAATAATAATATTTTTACAGTTCATTGTTCATCAATAATAAACAACTAGGCCCTTGCATCTGTGAACCAATGGAGGGCTAGAAGGAGGACATCCGGAGGCAGTAGATTATTTTTTTCCGTGTGGGTCCTATCTTAAAGCTATCTTTACACCATCAACATTGTGAACCAGTCAATAGTTACAGTACACCTAGCTGTGGGACCCATCTATTTAGACTGCTTTAGCATTTCACATTGGGCTTGCCCTTATATCCTGTAAAATGAGATGTTAAAATAATAAGGATTTGTTTTTCCTAGGATAGGATCATCTGCCCATGGCTCATGGTGTAAAACATGCATGCTCCTCACTTTGACTATACTAGTCTATCAACCCGTGCAGATGCACAGGCTACCATTGTTTAATCTTTTTAATTACATGATAAATTTATATATTATAGAGATTTAATTTGGATGATATATTTGTACAATTAAATCCTGCTATATGTTTCGCTACCGTCATGATCATAGAACCTCATGTCATATGCCACATAATCTGGTAGGACAATGATGTCACATAATATCAGCTTCCACTATAGACAGAATGTGAGTAGCTTAGTGCTTGCAAGCTGAGCTATGCTAAGCAGGTTATGTTTGATGGAACCAAATCATCTGGGTTCAAACCCTATATTTGGTATGGGTGTTATATTTATGATTAATTATTACTTCCGTAGGAGGCAATGCCTTTGTTGACAGCCAAGACAGCTATCGTGACTTCAGGAACCTCAGAGGCCCTCATATGGGTAGCTTGGTGCTTGTTACAGAATGATTTTCAGTTATGGTAGTAGCTCCATGTTTGCTATGGACAAAACGTGAATAGATCGATATACTTAACTTGGTACGAATGGAAATATTGAAGAAATAATATGCCAATAATTTTAATTAATAATGTTTTACCCCAAGATAACAATACTCTTTATGGGAAATGTAATGTTAAGTAATAAATACCATTGTATGCATGAGAACTACCTAATTAAGCTTAGACTCTAATTTTGAATCTTATAATGATATATTATTTTATTACTGCAGTTTCTTTAATAAAATGGCATAATGGACCCACATGCTATGGTTGGGACTTGGGAGTTGGGACCTAACGTCATCTGTTCAAAACTGAAAGAAGTACTTATATTAGTGACCTGCTGTGATAATTGAACACCCACAATCATCACTACAGCAGGTATTGACAGTTTGATGCATATTTGTTTTTCTTATATAAAACATTACATATATTAATTGCTGGTGTCTATGAACCGATAATAAACAAAATATCAATCGTGATGCACACAAATTTTAGAAATTTAAATTGAAAAATGCAACACTATCAGTTACACTCAAACCAAGGCATGCATCAGCATCTTTTGTCATACGAAGTATGTCATATTCAACTTGTCAATAATATACATGACACGTGAGAAAACTGGGGTTTATCACTCAGCATTTATTGTTAAAAATATCTTCCTTACAGAAATATTGCAAAATAACTCCATATCACAAAAATATAATTTATTTCTATTGCTAAAAATATTCCTGCTGATGCATGGTGGCACCTTGATATAGAAATAGAAGGTAATAAGCTTGCTAGATTACCTTAATTTTCTGTATGCTCAACTAAGTTCAAACTGCTATGAAGGCACACAAATTTGCAGTTGGTTCTTAATGTCCAAGATTCGTAATCTGCAAATTCTAGCAAGAAAAAAACAATGGGATAAGTTTGCAGTTGCATCACTTGTATAATCTCAAGGGAGTCTTAAAAAATGAATCATGATCATTGATTAGGCACTCACTCTTGCTGGAGAGTATCTTGTATGAGCGCTGAGTACCACACATGGAGGTCTACAATATTGATTGTTATCCACTACTGAAAACTCTAGTAGGAAGGACTGCGAGACAAAAACGAAGACTGGAAAAATAGAAGAGCTCATACAGTAATACCACAAAATGTAAACTCAGCTTGACCAACGTGTACATTCCTCTTGCATCACCAGATCAATATTGATTTGTGATCCATCACGAAAAAAAACTGCTACGAAGGCTTATCGGAAGGAATACTTAGCAAAAAAAAGCACAACAACTAATACCACAAAGGATGAACTCGCCTTGATCATTCGTGTATAGTCCTCTTGATCCTCTCGGTTTGATCCGTGTACCCTCCGTGTCAATTGCATCTGGCAGCAGGAAAAGAAAAGTCATTTTACCTTTCTTTCTCTTTCTACATTTAACGCATCTTCCATGTTTCCTTGTTCCCATGCTCATGCGATTGATCGCCATCTGCAGGTGGGGCAGCCACCGAAGCTAATCAGAGATGCTAGCTAGCAGATGCATATACGTCAACGACACCTCCATAGAATCAATGCGCCCTCACAAAATAAGAGATGAGAACGGAAAATAAATACTAAATCATGCGCCCAATCCGGAATTTTTATACAGGAATCAAAATACCACCATATATGAGTTAATACTCTATATTAGGCTATATTTTATCCATAGTAGCGGATCAAGGTTATTTAGATACATGTATTCATAGTAATGTAATAATGGCATTGTGGGTAATTTAAACCATGTTGAATCCAATTCTTATTATTAACTGAGCATTAGATTGGATGGTCAGATGCTTTGCTTTTTTGTGAGAATTTCTAGGATTTTCCTCCGATTAATGTGGAGGCCTTAAAAGGAGCCTCCAATTAGTAAATATAAGATACGATAGCTCATCTCGCTCTGGAATATATATATAGCACAAATATATATATATAGCACATCATCTTGACCTTTCATCAGCTACAGAGGAGCAGTGAAAGAAAAAAGAAAGTTCACATGTACTTCCTCCGTTTCACAATATAAACATTCTTAATATTTTGATGTAAAAATAGTCAAGCTGAGAAAAGTCATATATACCTCTCATTTTACACTATATCATCAATCCCCACCCACCCACCAACCCACCAGATTTTATTTTATTCCTAGAAATGCTTACATTATGGACAAATTTTTAAATACTTCAAATGCTTATATTGTGGAATAGAGGGAGTAACTGGTAGCCAATCTTTAAGGGCAACCACAATGTGTCAGAAAAACGGTAATAAACAATAAATGCTGGTGGGTCAGACCGTAATAACCATTGTGAGGTGAGGTAGTAATAAAGACCGGGTAGTATTGCTATTGCCGGTAGTATAGAAATAAAATACAATTTCTCTACAGTGCAGACAATAAACTAATCTAAACTTCAATGGCTCCCGTCCTCGCCTCGCGTCTTGGACGATTTTTTTTACTCCAGTGGGGACCCACTTTACCTATTTTTACGGAGAAACATTGTGAGATTGGTTTTAACTATTATGGCCTGACGGTGGGCTCCGTTGCTATTGCCGATTTCGTGATATACATTGACCTTGCTCTAAGGCCATGAAACATGCTACCGCTCCCACCGTCTCTAATGGCCCCCACAGAGTTCCAGAAGGCTCATGCCCCATCTGAGATTCATAACCGTATTGTTAGAAAAGTCTTCATCCTCCTCACTTGCTCCGGTCACATGCATGATAGTAGTGACTCTGCCCAGCAGGTTGCTAGGATAGTTCAAAATTTCTTTTTACATTATTCCTTGGTGGGATAGTTTCCCTCGGGTGAAATAATGTAAAAAAATCTTATATATAAATTTTGAGAATTATGAACCTCAGTATATGTGTCGTTGATATGGTAAAAATGTGTACATAAAGTTTTAATTTTGAATTCAATATTATCTAAAATATGTAAAATTAACAAATCACAAAATTAACTATTTTGTCATTTTCTTTTTTTACTTTATGAATGATTTATTTATTTTATATGTTTTAGGTAAAGTTTATTTGAAAGTTAAAATTTTGTGTACATATGTCATATCACATCAATTACATGTATACCAAGTGTCTTATTTTTTTTAATAATATTTTAGAAATTTTTACATTTTTTCTCGGGATGTTTCATCAATGGAAAATCCATGTCTTCCGTACCGTATATGGCACTTGCCCAGGTTGTGGTTTCAGGTTTTCCTTTGCACCTTTGCCCACCAAAATAGACCGTCCGTTATGCTCCCTTTGTCCTAAAATATAAGCATTCAGGTTATAGGAAGAGTGTCCAGATTCATAGCATATTCAGTTAATCTTTATACTCCATCTGTTTTCTAAAATATAAGCATTCCAAGTTATAAAAGAGAGAGTGTCCAGATTCATAGCATCTTCATCCGTTGTAGGCTTGAAGAGATGCGATGGCAATAGCAGATATTGTGCTGGCATTGTAGTATGTATTAGAGCTGAAGACCATGAGGAATCCAGCTCGAGCATAAAGCGCAGGGGTAGGAGAGACTAGTGGTGGCAGAAGGTGACCTAGACATTGCCGTCGCTCGTGTCACCGCATACAGGTCCGGAGGACGAGGACAACCACTCTGCATAATCAAATTCCGTGTGTGATGAATAGATTTCACTCCATAATTTCGGCAAAATAAGTATACGACGAGATTATCACATTTTGTTACTCACATTTTTTTGTATTATACTAAAATTATTTATTATTTTTCCAAGTACTCCATACAGTCTACAATCTTATTCAGCCCGGTAGTAGTAGTTCCAACTTTGAAGTGTACATATAAGAACACCTTATTTTCAACAACACAAAACCTACTCAAATTCCACGAAGATAATGGTGCGGTCGCAGAATCCTTCCAGGTGTTGATCGTTGAAGCATAGTTCGGCCATTTCATCTGCGGTGAGCTTCCCAGATAGTGCTCCCACGTTCTGATTGAAATTGTGAATCTTTGTTGTGCCAGGTATGGGGCAAACATCGTTTCCCTGATGGTGAACCCAGGCTAATGCAAGCTGTGATGGGGTCCAACCTTTTCGTTTTTCGCCATTGCACTAACGTTCTCAAATATCTTGACATTCGAGATTCTCGAGGTTGAAATCTTGGCACATCCTGCACAAGTACAAAATTTTCATTAAAAAGAGGTAATTGTACGTATTTCCAATTCCATTTTCTTGGAATATGCTATTAAATGAAACAATTAGATGAGGATCATAATGGAAATAAATTAGTAAGAAGAATATACGTATAGATGGAGAATTAGTTTCTAAATCCTCACGGTAACTCACCCTGCGGAAATCTTGTTCGGATAATGAATCAATCATTTTTGGCCCACTAGAGAAGAACCCTCTTCCCAATGGACTGTAAGCCACAATCCCAATTCTAAGCTCCATGTAATGGTCACCACAAGCAGACAATTTGGAAAAAACAACGTTTCGTGAGATTTTGAATGTCTGGGCTGTATATTCCTATTACCTGCAAGTCGGAATTATATCTTCTTCCACATCTCTAGGCCATAATGACCACTCTAGCTCAACTGCAGTGATAGGGTGTACGGCGTGAGCTCTTCTGATTGTTGAAGCGGACGCTTCAGATAATCCAATGTACTTTATCTTTCCTTCTTCAACTAGCTTCTTAAGTTCACCAAGCTGCTAGCACAAAAGAAATATCTAATATCCCTAATCCATAGAAGAAATGTCCATTGCGCACCCTCATATTAACAAGAATTTACATGTATTTTAAAGTTGGTGCATCAAAATCAATATGGTTTCATCAAATCAAGATCAATACAGGATTGTCTAGCCTGGTCCTTTGAATATCTGTATCTTTGCCATAAATCAAAAAAAGAAATGGTTATTTTCAAGCTTGATTTTGAAAAGGCCTTTGATAAAATTGAGCATCAGGTGATTCTAGACATTATGCAACATAAAGGCTTTGGGCATAAATGGATTCGATGGATGAAAGGAATTTTTAAGTCGGGCACCTCATCCGTTCTGTTGAATGGGGTTCCTGGGAAAAGATTTCAATGCAAGAGAGGGGTAAGACAAGGAGATCCTTTGTCACCCCTTCTTTTTGTTTTGGCAGCAGATCTTTTACAATCAATACTGAATAAAGCCAAAGATTTGGGAGTCCTAAAAATGCCATTACAAAATGGAGCTGGTCAGGACTTCCCTATTGTTCAATATGCAGATGACACCCTGCTAATTATGGAAGCGTGTCCTAGACAATTACTAGCTCGAAAGCTCTTCCGCATACTTTTGCAACTTCAACAGGCCTAAAAGTGAATTATGCAAAGTCTATTATTGTTCCCATTAATGTCAGTCAGGACAAAATGGACATCTTGGCAAGAACATTAGGTTGTCAAATTGGCCAAATGCCCTTTACTTATCTTGGTTTGCCTCTGGGACTTACTAAACCAAGAGAGAGGACTTTATTCCATTGATGCAAAGAATTGAGAGACGATTGATCAGCAAATCCTGCTTCTTAACACAGGCTGGTAAATTAGAAATGGTGGTAACTGTAATGACATCCTTACCAACCTTCTACATGTGTACACTTAAGATCCTCCTAACTGTAGTCAAGCAGATTGAAGTCTATATGAAACACTGCCTGTGGAGAGGGTCTGATATCACAAATAAGAAGCCAGCTCCGGCAGCATGGGAAATGATCACTCTGCCAAAATCAGAAGGGGGACTAGGCATCAAGAAAATAGCAACTCAGAATGATGCTCTACTAATGAAAAACTTGCACAAATTCTATAATCATGCAGATTTGCCCTGGGTGTATCTTCTGTGGAACAATTACTATCAAGGATCAATTCTACCAGGGCAAATAAAGAGGGGGTCCTTCTGGTGGAGAGATATTTTAAAACTCCAAATTCAATACAAAGGAATATGTAAGCCAATAGTGAGAAATGGAAAGACAGTGGCCTTTTGGGAGGACATCTGGTCGGGGGAGTTCTAAAAGATAACTTTCCAGAATTATACTCTTTCACAACAAAGAAGCATATCAGTTTAAATCGAGTGATCTTGTTACAACAATTGACTGAAAATTTTCAACTACCTCTATCAGTTGAAGCATATCAGCAGTTACAACACTTACAACAATTGGTGCAAGAACTTCAAGTAACAGATGAACATGATCAGTGGATGTACATATGGGGGACAGCTACTTACTCATCTTTAAAGGCATATAAAATCATGATTGGTCATAGACAAGTGAATCCGGTCATACACTGGTTGTGGGCTTCAAACTGTCAAATGAAACATAAGGTATTTTTCTGGCTACTCTTGAAAGAAAGAGTTAATACCAGAGGTGTTTTGAGAAGAAGAAATATGCACTTGGATGATTATAATTGTGAAATTTGCATACTTCAGAGGGAAGAAACAGTTCATCACCTATTTTTAAGCTGCAATTTTGCTCGAGGTTGCTGGCTTTCAATTGGCATTCATATTTCATCAACCATACCAGCAGAACAAGCTATTCAGAGAATAAGAAGACAATTGAGGGTACATTTCTACATGGATGTGATCATCCTAATGTCTTGGTGTATTTGGACAACAAGAAATGCATGGATTTTTAATTGCAAAGACCCCAGGGTTGAAGACTGCAAAGAAAACTTCAAACAGGAGTTTGCTCTTGTTATACATAGAGCAAAAGAAAGTATAAAAAATGAGTTGAAAGAATGGCTAGAAACATTGCCATAGCTTTTTTGTTTTCTTTTGTTGTGCTCTTCTTTTATTCTTGGACCTCCTTTGTACTGAGTTTTCTCCTATTTAATCAATAAAAAATATCAGCAGGGGAGTTTATTCCCCTCCTGTTTCATAAAAAAACAAGAATTTACAAAAAAAAGTGACATGAATTTCTTAAAAATGAAGTAAAATAGCAGGTCTTATAATTTTCCGGAACCCGGCACACCATCGGATAGAGCTGACCTACCAAATTGTTGTATGGAAGGTACTCTCTCTAATCTCCATATACAGATTTGTTTAATCTGGAAGGCAAGTTAGTTCCTAGCTTTCCAGCAGACCCGCTTTATGAAACTGTTATTTTTCCTTAGAACATGAACATCCTCCTCGCCTACCAACGACCTTCACGTGCCACATTCCACATACCAGAGCTACCAAAAACAACGAGGTCAAATGGAGAAGGTGCTGACTCACCGTGATCTCAATGGGCACCCTCTTGTCTATACGGTGCTGGTAGTAAAGGTCGATGCAATCCACGCCCAACCTCTTCAGGCTGTCCTCGCACGCTGCTCGCACGTACGCCGGGTCACCGCGGACCTCATAGTTGTCGGCGCTGTACAAGTCACCGAACTTGGTGGCCAGTTCCACCTTCTCCCTCACCCCTTCTCGCAACGCCTGCTCAAGACAAAGACATTACGTCGAACCTTCAAAACCAGCGAAGTGAACTACAATAATAAATAAATAAATAAATAAATCCACCTGTTTTATTGGGAAGTGAGAAGCAACCTTGCCGAGGAGGGTCTCGTTGGTGTGGGGGCCGTAGGAGTCGGAGGTGTCCAGTAAGGTGACGCCAGAAGCGACGGCATATGGCGGATGAGCGCGATCATGTCAGGCTCGAATTTTTTTTTTATTTTAACCTTTTCTTTTTTAATATTTTAATAATGGCCCGGCCAGAACTAAATTTCCAAGTTCTGACCCTTTTGGTCATGCCATCGTGTGTGGCGCGTCCGGAGACTACCGTCGCGCCTTGCATGCCGGCGCGACCAGGTGCCACGTCAGCTCGTGGGCCCGGCACGGGACCGGCTTCGCCAGCGTTGACCCGAGGTCGTCGCGCCAGAGCTACTTGGCGTGTCCGCCGTTTGGTCGCGCCCATCGGGTCGGCGCGACCCATCCGGGACTTGGCCAGCGCCCTGGCCTTCTTCCTCCTCCCTCCTCTCGTTCTTTTCCCCCAACCCGAACCGGTACCGCCGCCGCCTCCATCGCCGCCCCGCCGTTTCCCCCAAATCCGGCCGGCGCATTGGGGGAGGCTCCCAAACTTCGCGGGATTCATCCCTAGAGGTACCTCCTTCACTTCATCCGTATTTTTTGCTCCATAAACTAGATTTTGCTAGTGTTTCATGCATTAGGGTTTAGGTTATTATTTTAGCTAGCATTTTCGATTTTGGACGAATCGTATAATATTTGAGTGCATGTATCGGTAGCCTGTTTTTGTCTTAGTATTCTGTTACGTAAATTTTTGTATGCATGTGAATGTGTAGCTATGTTTTTGTAATGTAGATTGTTTAGTGTATAATGGTTGTATAGTTTTTTTCGATATTGTAGGTACTGTTTTAGTTAAGCTGAGGTTGAAACTTTGATTCCACTAATTTAGGCATACACGACATTGCTTGTATCTATAAGTTTATTACAGCATTGCACTTACTTATGACTGAATGACAAGGTTTTATTAGCAAAGCTAGATACGATTAGACCTTGGTTTTGTTGCATGAGCTGTGATGTTTTTTTTTGTTCGTGTAGATGGATCGGGTTATTCGGTTGTTTACCGAAGGGATAATTAATGAGAGTTAGGAGTTTGTTGGTATGAAAGAGCAAGTTCTTACTTTTTCAAGAGCACCGGACTATGTTGATGTTGTTGGCAGAGTAAGAATGGCAGTGGGGTTAGATAGTGAAATAAAGTTGCGAGGAAGGTTTGATGCCGGTGCTTGGTGGGAGGGCTCACTATGTCGTTCTAGAATTGTCATCCGACGATGATTGGAGGTTGTATAAGGACTGCCTGCGTGATAGTGCAATTAAATGTGCCGAGTTGGTTGCTGATGTTTTGTCCAATAATACTACCACCCAACGGCACTTGTCTCTCGTGGAAGATAGTATCACCCAAGAGGAACCTCAATCTCCTGTGGATGCAATTCCATGTTCTGTTCCATGTTCCGACAATGCTCAAGTGGTAGATGTTGGCGGTGTTCCTGATGCTGCTAATATGGTAGAGTGGCAGAACAGTGGATGTCCTTCTATGGCGGATCGAATGGCACGAATGAACTCGAACTTTATGATTTAGCAGATTACGAATAATGATTTTCCCGATGACTCATTCAACGGGGAGGCAAGTGATGATGGTTCGAGAAGATGATGAGGATTTCAACGGGGAGGCAAGTGATGATGGTTTAGAAGATGATGAGGATTATAGTAGTGAAGATGCAGAAAGTGGCGACGATGACGAGTAGTCAAGGTCAAGCGAGAGGAGGAAGTAGTGGTGAAGGACAAGGAGTTGAGGATGATGCTATCTTCGACGATGATGATGGTACCGGTGACGAGGCCCATCCGCAACATCATGGCATGGTTTATGATGTTGATGAGAACGGTGCGGTAGAAATTAATTGGAAAGCCAAGTACAGCCGAGCGGAGTTGAGAGCGATGAAGAGGATGCATGTTACTCTTCCGAAAGCTCCGAATCACATGGACATAAGCCGTATCGGACATGCTATATGTGATAACGGTGTTATCTCCGGAGAAGGCGTTCATGATCCAAAGCAACCCATAATTCGAAAGGGCATGATATTTGATTCTATTGAGGAGGTCAAATTTTTCTTCCAAGATTATGCGGTCCGTCATCACCGTCCGTACTACGTGGCAAAGTCGAATAAGGAAGTAATGTACACAATACGTTGCCGGAGAGCTAGGTGTACATGGGATGTTTGGGTTAGAAAGATGAAAATTGAAGATGAAAGGTGGAAAGTGACAAATGTGAAGCAACCCCATACTTGTGGTTCGGCACATGTTGAACAAGCCCACTCGCAGTGTACCGCGAGGTACCTTGGCCAACGTATTATTGGCATTGTTTGGGCCGATGCTGATGTTACCGTTGCATCTCTCATAGAGTCCATACACAGCATCACAAATTATCGGGTGAAGTATGGAAAAGCTTGGCGTGCTAAGCAACATGCTACGGGAAAATTATGGGGAGGTTGGAAAGAGTCGTATGCTCAGGTTCCGAAGCTATTAAATGCAATTAATCATTTCAATCCCGGGACCACATATTGTGTCGATACGGGTGGCCGCACCATACTCGACAAGGATGGTACCTACAAGCCTGTTATGAAACGTGTCTTCCGGTGCTTTCCGCAGTGTGTAGAGGCATTTAAGCATTGTAGGCCGGTCATGACTCGTTGATGCAACCTTTTTGACTGGAAAATACAAGGCCACATTGATGATCACAATAGGCATATCAGCTGATGATCAATTGTTGCCAATTGCCTTTGCAATCACGGAAGGTGAGAACAACGAGAGTTGGTCATGGTTCATTACACGTGTTCGTCGACATGTTTTGGGCCAAGGCAGGATTGTATGCATGATATCGGACGGACATCGTGGTCTGTTAAATGCTGCGAAAGAACATATGGATGGATATCCACCGCTTGTACATAGGTGGTGTATGCGGCACTTTGCTGCCAACATATGGAGGAAACAGTCCAGTAAGGAGGTGATAAAGACACTGAAAATCTTATGCAATTGCAAGGAGGAGAAGAAATTTTACCACAAATTGAATGAACTAGAGAAAATACTGAACGATGATGCAAAGGCATGGTTACGTGAACAAATGCCGGAGAAAGAGAAATGGGCATTGGCTTTTGATTCATGTGGATTTAGATATGGAACAATGACAACCAATGGGTCGGAGGCATTTAATAATGTGCTAAAAGCGATTTGTTCCATGCCGGTTGCCGGAATTGTGGAGTATACATTCTACAAATGCAACTACTATTTTGTTAGTAGATGGAAGGTGGCACGTGATGCCCTCAATGATCCAGGGATTTGGGCTAAACCTGCAGCAACTCACATTGACACCGAAGGTGACATTTCATCAAACGAAGTTGCAACCCTACATGAACCAACAAAATATGTTTATGCGGTTAGAGGAGTTAGTAGGACAAATGCTGGTGGCGAGATTTCAGGAGGGCGAATATATAGAGTGGAGATTGGTGCAACAATTACTTGCACGTGCAAGATACCGGAGTTACTCCACATGCCATGTTCCCATTTAATGACAGCATGCAGGACACGAGGTGTGTCTAGCACTTCAACTAACTACATGTCTCCATTTTTCACTAAGCAAGCTACTCTAGAGACTTGGCAGCCACGATTTGAGCCACTATTGTACGAATCACAGTGGCCGGAATACAATGGTGCTGTATATGTTCCGGACTTTTCCATGAGAAAGGTGAGAAAGGGCAGAAGGAAAAAGAAAAGGCTTCGCAGCCGGATGGATGACATGGAGAAAGGTTACGGCAACGACATGTATGGAACTGGGGATTTCAACCAAGATTCCGTTGCCGTACGTTGCTCGCATTGTCATAAAGAAGGGCATAGAATAGAGAAACACAAACATGGTCCGAAAAATAGGCCCCGGCCCCGTAAAAGGAGACGTGCTCCGAATAGGTCACTAGAGGTATTTGTTCTTTTGATGTGCCTTTACAAATTATTGTTCGCGTATTATTCCAGTAATGTGTTAGGGTGTACTTTATAAATTATACTTGAATTTTTGCAAAAGTTCATAACTTTATCATTGTTGTATCTCACATGATGTTCTCTAATTTGCAGGATGGTCCGCCACGAGCTCTACCCCCTCCTTGACACGCGGTGGGATGACCGAGCACCGTGCACACCTGGCTGTCGACCGCGGTCAGGTAATATGCTACTTGATCATGTCATTTAATTCTCATCACATGATATAGTTACACAATATTTTCGTATCCGTCACATTTTTTAATTTGCAGGTTTTGACTCCGCTGCGTATACGCACTCACAGTCCACTCACGTGGAGTGAGCGTTATGCGCCCTTTATCGACGGTCTGGTTTCCTTCCACTAGCACGGTTGGTTAATGCCGGACTGCCCACAATGGATGTTGCTGCGTTGACGGCACTTGTTGATAGGTGGAGGCCGGAGACGCACAGTTTCCACCTACCGTGTGGTGAGTTAACCGTGACACCGCAGGATGTCTCCATGATACTCGCCCTGGCGAGTGGACGGGTCTCCTGTTTGCGACGCGGTGCAGCCAGCTGGTTGGCGCGACCAGGTGGAGCAGCTACTTGGGATCGAGGCCACCGGATCCACCCGAGGATAGGAAGGACAAGAAACCCTCGGGTGTCAGCTCACACTGGTTGAGCACACAGTTTGGACAGCTTCCTCAGCACGCCGATGGAGCCACCGTTGAGAGGTACGCCGTAGCTTGGTTGTGGCACATGGTTAGTGGCTACCTATTTCTAGATGGTAGCGGGAACACGGTGTCTTGGTTGATGCTGCCGATTCTTGCACAAAATTGGGATGAGATCAGCAACTACAGTTGGGGTAGTGCGACACCGGCTTGGTTGTACCGCCAGCTACGTACGGCTTGCACCCGCACCGGACAGAGTGCAAACCTTGGTGGATGCTGCTACTTGTTGCAAGTTTGGATGTGGAAGCGCTTTCCACTTGGTCGGCCTTACCGTGGACCGCATGAGGTAAAGAACTATTGTATATATCGTTACAGTATTAATTTAATTTTAGTCACTTTAATAGATACATGTAATTGTCATTCATGGTTACGAGGCTTGGACGAGGACCGACGAGGGATCTTTACCCACGGTGGCCTTTCTTTGGAAAACTATCATAAATGTGACGGGGAATTCTCGCCGCAAGTACTTAAGCTACACAAATGACTTCGACGTCCTTACGCAGAATCAGGTATGGTTTTATTACATATTTATATTAGTACAAAATGACAGAGTTTATTTTAAGGATATCAGAAATTATTTATGAAGTGCTATCTCAGCTGAAATATGTAAATAATAATTCAGTTTTAAATCCTACAACATATCTAGTATGACAGACTTGTTATTACTTGCACAATTTAAAATATTTACTTTTTAATATCTATATCATGAATCCTGGATCTTCTTCGTCCATATTTATTTCCAAATCAGTTTGTAAAAGCTATTTTCTTCCTTAAAGCCTGAAACCGATGCAAATATGGCATATGTAGGAGTTTTTATAATTCCGACACAAATGAGTGATTGATTTTGTGTTACATCAGCACATAATTTTTCTTGTTTTCAAAAGGATGTTGTTGTTATGTTATTTTTTGGGAAATTGTTTATATGTCGGGCAAATTAAAATTGATATCACGGGTCTTCTTGCAGGTGGAGTGGGAACCTTATGAACGTTGTGACAGCCCGATTTTCACCGGATAGTGAAAATCGTGCCTTTGTACCTCATAGTCACTCCCAGGAGGATGACTTGTACAACCAATACGAGTTGAATATCATAACACCATAAAAGAATACCAATTATGGCAAGATTACAAGATAAGACACTATTCTAGGGAGAATAATATCTACAATAACCGAGTACAAGGACTTGGCACGCAGGCCAAGGAAACAACACAAGACTACTAGCGGAAGCGAAACACTAAGCGTCACGAACGACGGAAGCAAATCTTCAACTTGAGCGTAGCGGAAGTCTCCGTAGTGAATCCAAATCCACGAGCAACTTGAGTGTAGGCGAAACCCTTCTTAATCATCTTCAACCTTAATCTAGCTCGGGTTGACGAAGTCTTGACGTTGAAGCTTGATCTACTAGGTAGCTGAAAAACAAAGTGGTAAAACCGTGAGTACATAGAGTACTCAAGCAAGCCGCAACTACCTAGCAACAATGTATGCATGCTTGGATAATTCAAGGATAGGCAAGGGACTAAGCACCTAAAGCAATTATTTCTCAAGTCTATGTGATTCATATTTTATTATTAGTCAAATTTTATAAGTGGCCTTGCAGAAACAACACAATCCTGCAAGGGTCAAATTTTATGTCCAAGCACACCTCCACTTGGAACCACAGCTCGAAGCCGGAAGTAAATCACCTATCGGAGGGGAGAAGTAGTAAATGCTAATCAAGCGTGTCGCTCAATGGTGTTGCCCCCTTACCCGAGGGCTAGGCTATACGTATAGATTATATATCTCTGCAGAGAGTAAGCAATCGTACCCACGTGAAGAGGTACTATAACTACAGCCACCGTCGTGGCTAAAGCACAAGCAACACTCACAAGATCAATAAACAAAGCATCGACGCGGGCGCCCGTCCCTCGAGTCCGGGATCCCCAACCACAACGCAGAAAAGGGTCCTGAAGGTGTGAAAGGTCTACCACGGGCCAGGTGGGGTATCCTCTACTCATGGGTTGAGACACTGCTCCAAAAACCCACTAACACTAACTCTACTCCACGGCGGGCCCACCGGTCCTCCGCTAAGCGTCTCAATCCAGCTCGCCCATACGGGTCACGTGGTAAGCTAGTATACCAAAGAGCGAGCAACCAGGAACCGGTCCTTATGCTGCCGGGGCGAGTCACCATCCCTCTCCTCAACAACGGTCTCAACAACAGGTGTCACCACAACAGGGGCCCCATAACCCAAGACCCCTACACAACTGCGCCCGCAACAGGCGCTCTCCAAACAGAGACTCCCCAAAAGTCTCCCAAGCACCTAACCACCTACACTCGCCCCCGCAAAAGTCCTACAGGGTATCTAGTACGGAAACTCGACACCTAAGAAACACCTACAATTTATTTTACACGAAAACATGTATAGTCATCATGGGGTTCAATTAGGCAACTAAGCAGATTCTAAGCATGCGAGTAACAGTAGAACAACCTATGGCAAACGAGTGGCAAGGGTAGCATAGTATGGCATAGGTAAACTACAAGTGCAAGTAACCATTTATCATGCATGAATCAATTTAATGCAATTGCTAAATAGGAGCAAGAGTGGTCAAGGATTGCGGCTTGCCTTAAAAACAGGTGCAAGATTAGAACGGTGTCCTCGCATGGCATCGTCAAGTACTCCAAGAGCGACTGACCATTTGATCCCACTGTCATCCAAAAGTCGGGACGAACGGGTAAGCAGTGCGAATATTTAGAAAGCGGCACGAATTACAAGAAAGATTGAAAACCGAAACGCACGAATAGATTTAATCGATGCTAGAAGATATACGCCAATAATAGTAACACGTAGAGCTCGACGAGAAGAATCTAACGCAACTGACCACGTTATTTTCTGGGGTTTAAGAGAATATTCTAGGAATTCCAAAAAACGGTTGGTTTAACTCGCGCTCCTATAAAAGGACAGTTCATGGGTTAGGCTTTGATGACGCAGGCCTCGGTGCATGCAGCTACAGGACACCACAGGTAAACAAGTGTGGTAGCCAGACACCAAAATCTTGAAAAAAAAAAGAATAGCAGCAGCTTGACGATTAACGGAAACATCTCTCCAAACTGTCCAGTCTAGATTTGCCAACTGAGATAAAGATCAAAAACAATGGGCATAAGATCCTGACTACATTTTGCGTGACAAATGCTGCTACGAGGCAAATCCAAAACAGACCAGAAAGTCTTGCACTTTACAAACTAAACGTGACGCGCAACTGAGTTGAACCTAACCAAGGCACGTGCCTAGCTTCACAGGAATTCAATGGCAGCAGCTACCACATGCTGACTCGATTCGCAAAGTAAAAGGTTTGACTTGATTTCCTAGAATAGGAACTGTACCCTAAGCTTGCGGCAGCTGGTACGATGGCTTGAGTTTGATTAAAAAAGGTCTGGTTGCACAGACAAACCAAATGAGCAAGAAGCTCCTATTTCAATTGTTGCTCATGACGCAAGGTACTAAGCAGCTGCATCAGCTAATGGTCGATTAGCTAATAAATTAGCTCATACTGTGCTGCACTTTCTGAACACAAACTGATGTACTATCCGAGTTAAAGCTGATCCAGTAATACGCAAGCACAATTCTTCTCCAAAATAAAATTTCTCTCGGACATCACCACTCATTACGTGCAGTCTTTGACTAGGAGTGTGTGCACACCCTACTGACCTCTTATCCCAGGAAACAAATATTGAAACAACTCCGGAGTCAACAGCATTGCAGACACGCTGTGACATTCCTAGCTTGAACATGGAAGCAACCTTCAAACGAACCAAAGATAATGGTGCACCAAAACGGAGCGCAGATATGTAGTGCGGCAAATCGTTAAACACCTTGCGAACCCTATGGGAATTGGTCCTAAACAGAAGAGGAGCGACGGGGAGGTGCATCGGTGCTCACCATAGCAGCACAACTTGTTGAAGAAGAAGTCCATGAAGATGTGTAGCTTGCGATGGTCACACGAAGCAGTCCACCACAGTGGAGAGTAGACAGCAAGGGCACGACTTGGCTGGAGAGAAAGCAACGTGCTTGACTGGCAGCCGCAACTTGAACACGCTGCTTCCCCGAGTGGCATGGGTGGCGTTCCTGGCACCCTGCACAAGATCCAAGGCCAGAACTTGACAAAGGGAAGCAGCTGACAACGTAGGATAAAGAACGCTAGTTACAACTGGATGAATCTCACCAAAACGGAACAAGCGACGAAAACTTGGCTTCAGCTCGCGCACTGACACTGCTCGCCTTGCGGTGACCAGACGGCTGGCATCGTTGTCGTTCCCGGCGTTCTGCGGAAGAGATGTGGTCCCAATCAAACGAGGAGGCAAGAGGCACTAAGAAAACAAGAGGACAAGGACGGGACCGACAAAAATCTCACCGGACGCAACGAACGGCGGTGACTTTTCTCTTGATTGGCTCCAGATCGTTGGCCACCTCGGCTTGGACCACGGTGACCAGCGGCAAACTCGATCTCGCACTGTAGGATGATATACTCAACGGGGTCAGAGGCGAAAGGGAGGGTACCCAACAGAGAACACGAAACAGAGTTAAAAGAGGGAAGGAGCCCACCGAGGAGTGAACAATCCGGCGAGGTAGCAGACAGCGGCAACCTTAAACCCCTCCAATCTTCTTCCTCTTCACTTGATTCTTGACGCGAACCACAAAAGGAGAATCAGCAATGGAAGGAGAACCGGGCGGCAGCAACGCAGCTCACCGAAGGACGCTTCTTCTCCGGCCATGGCGGAGCCCAGAGGGAGCAACGGCTAGGGTTTCACACGGCTGAGAGCTTGGCGGCGAGAGGAGAATGAGCAGACGGGTGCGGCGGCTACCAGAGGTCTTGTAGGGGCAGCTGGAGGAGGGTTTGGAGTCCGCGGCACGTTGGGATGACGACGCGTGGCCTCGGCGTCCGGGTCGGTGAACAGCGCACGGTGGAGATTCGTAGGAAGAAGACGACAACGCTTGCCGTCACGCCTTTGGGCCTCGCGGGCTGAAACTGAGCTATTGGGCCGCGCAACAGGGAAGGGAAGAGGGTTGTGCGCCAGGGAAGCAGAAGAACAACGGCCCAAACATCAGGAACCAAAAGAAAAGGCTTGACATTTATTTGAACTTCATTTGGTTTCTAAAATTCAAATGGAATCTACTCAAATTCGAAACGGGAACTACACGGATTCACAAATATTTTAGTTACTTGACCATGTTGGTTGTTCAGGCTGTTACAAACGTGAGGAGGTTGCACTAATGGCTCTTAGCCCCTTGTGCCGCGGGATTCAGATTATTGGAGGTGCAGCCTTCCTCTTATTTTCTACCATGTTGTGGAGTGGCACCTTCCAACTAGAGTTATGAGACAATTTGGTCGCCTCCAACCATGCCCAGTGGACACTGTCTCCACAAACTACAGTCTACACCAGTAAGTGTGCTACCAAACTTATTTGCATGTTCGACTTACACTCAATACTATTCCCTTTTTTGAGCATCCATTATTTATAACTAGGATTGAGAGGAGGAAGTACCGAGGCTACCAAAACTGGCCGGAGAAACACAACAGCTATTTGGCTATTTGGCAGAACCGTCAAGGAATTTCCTACCATGAAGGGCCGCCGCACCGCTCAACCGCCTACAGGACCTACTTGGTTTGGCTTCACAAGTCCTCTCGCTCTGAGCATCAAGCCTCCACTGCAGCAGGACGACATTGCTGATTTGGGAGATGAAGATGAATTAGATCTGGTGGATGATTATGACACTTTAACTCGTGAAGGCAACCAAATGAAGCATGCAGTGGCGGAAATTTGCGTCCGACAAGACTAGGGCCACTAACTAACTGGTGCTCAGGACAACGTACGTCCAGTTTCTTCCACGTTGCTATCTTCAACAGTTTCTACTGTCTCTATCTCTGGTTGTCGTTCTGTTTCTTGAGTAGGAGATTGATTGGCTTGTATTGCTGGGGTGGGGGCAGCACAAAAGTAAGATGTTAGTGTCCTGTTCCTCTTCATCTTTGCAGTTCTACTTCAGACCAAATGCAATATGAATTAATCATTTTAGTGCCAATTAGATAAAAGATTAATTAAATGATTAGTGAGGAAAATATTGAGTTTGGACCTGCGTGCAGCACTGCGGCCTTTGGATTGTCGCGTTGCTGGACAGCCTCCGGACGGTCGTGTGGTTGGGGCACCGGGCAACGTAGAGGCCAGCGGCGAGCTCAACGCCGGGTCGCCAGCAAGCGGCAGCGGCAGCATGCATTGAGAGTCACGAACTCACGATTGTAGTGCTAGGTCACGACTCCGCGATCAGTTGATGTTCTGCCTTCCATCCACGATGCTAGCTGCTAGGGATTCTCCACATTGGGCAACACAGTTGGGCTAAGTCTAATGGTGGCCTATGGCTATGGGCCTAAAAAATTCAGAGCGGTACTCAGGTTTTTTTCCTACGACTAGGGCCGTGGCCCCAGCGGCCCTCTGAGTAGTTCCGCCACTGGGAGCATGCACCGTTGCATAACTACATGGTAACTACAATGTCTTTATGAACATAACATATACTACCTATGTCACATCTTCTAACATGTCATTTTTATTGGTCAAAGGGACAACAACTTGTGAGGATAGGAAACGAGGCTGGAAAGGCTCTTAGGCATCCTAGAGGTTCCGAGGCAGAAGTGCATGCTCTTCGCATATTCGTCGAGGTATTTCAACAATATCATAGTGTGTCACTTTAATTTTCAATTTTTAGTATTCTCAATGCATCTTCATGTTTGTGGTAGAGAGTGCGTCGCACCGCTCGCCGACTTGCTTACAGGTGCAACTGTGTTCGGGGGACGATATTGGAACCCACACACATCACCTGGTTCCACAGACTCCTGTCCAAGCTCGTAGCACCGCTCAGTCTACAGGTGCAGCTTCTTCAGCAAGTGCTTCACAGCGCCGGGCAGGAAAGGGGATAGCTGTGCAGGATGAAGAGGAAAGTGAATCTGAGCCATTGGATGACTCGGAGGACGAGGACCCTACATTTGGGATACCGGTATGTTCACATTCATCCCTACTTCTAAATTGTAAGATTCTTTGTGTATAATCCTATAGGCATCAACTAATAAAAAGTTTAGGGTGAATTAATTTCCATAGATGATATTGTTTGTGAATGCTAATGATGTAGTACCTCCTGTGTGCAGCAAGTTATTAAATAGCTAAAATATCCTTACTGTCTAATTGTAACATGCATGTCAAATAAAAACAGAGATTCTTTGTCATGCATACTATGTGAGATTCATAATAGTTGTTAATTTCAAATGAAATGGAACCAATAAAGTGTTACAACATAAATGAATAATAAATGAATAAGCTTACCTCTCCATTATTATAAATTAATATATTGATTAGAAAAATCATCCACTAATATCATGATTAATTATTCCATTATTATCTGCAGGACGAGATTATGGCTTCACAGCTCGAAGGAGCTCCACAACCTTCCCAACCGGCTCCTTCACAACCTGCACGTAGGCATCAACCGCGGACACGGGACCAGTCTGATGTTGGTAGTGTCAATGTTCTGCCAACCAATCCCCGTCGCAAAATATCGAAGAAACAGTCATTCACTCCATATTAGCTATTTTCACTCATGAATGTGCATGTGCAACTATGTGTATGTCATGGAACGCGTTGTGTCAACTTCCATCTATGTGGAGCTATGTCGTTAACTATTTCTATGTGGACTACGTGTATGTCGTTAACTATTTGTACCTTGTCGGTTTATTTCAATGTGGTATGTGCATGTCGTTATATTTTTCAATATGCTGAACTATTTCTTTATCTTGAGAACATCTATGAACTGGTTTGCAAATCATCAACCCGCGAGGCCGACCGGAGAGCAATTTTTTGCTCTCCGGTCGCGCCTAAGGTTCCCGGGCGTCGCGCCATCCCCTCCGGCGTGACCAGTTGGCTGGGTCGGGCCGGCCGTCCGAGAGCAGTTTTCTGCTCTCCGGTCGCGCCAATGCTTCCTAGGCGTCGCGCCACCCCCTCGGCGCGACTAGTTGGCTGGGTCGGGCCGGCCGTCCGGAGAGCAGTTTTCTGCTCTCCGGTCGCGCCAATGCTTCCCAAGCGTCGCGCCACCCCCTCCGGCGCGACCGGTTGACTTGGTCGCGCTGGCCGTCCGGAGAGCAGTTTTCTGCTCCCTGGTCGCGCCAATGCCTCCTAGGCGTCGCGCCACACCCTCCGACGCGACCAGTTCGCTTGGTCGCGCCGGCCGTCCGAGAGCGTTTTCTGCTCTCCGGTCGCGCCAATGCCTCCCGGGCGTCGCGCCACACCCTGCGGCGCGACCGGTTGGCTTGGTCGCGCCGGCCGTCCGGAGAGCAAGGTTCTGCTCTCTCGGTCGCGCCAAAGGTCTACGGTGGACACGCCGGCTCCTTTGGCGCGACCAGTGTGCAGAGATGTTTTCATGTCCGGCATAATTTAAGTAGCAAGCACGTTGCGGTTTCGACCACACAATGCTTCATATGACAAGTAAATTAATGTCTCAACATCCAACATTCCTAATATCGAAACAACATAGTTCGACATCACAACACGTCATTGTAGGTGGTACTTTCGCACCACATAGTTCCACATACAACATAAGTTCACATGATTACAACAATTACCGAGTGCATCGAGGCCATTTTCCGTTCTCTAGGACACCGGGCCCATAGTCTTCAACGGCTGCTTTCGCGCGACGTGCCCGCTCACGCTTCTTTTCTCTTTCCCTTTCCCTCTCAAGTGCCGCCTTCTTCTTAGCTTCCTCCTCTTTCATGTGCCGCAACTCCCGCATGACGCCTAGATATGCTTCTCGTCGGAGCAATTCCCCCTACGTGCTCGGATTTCCTTGTCATACTTCCGACTATATACCCGCTGCCGCCTTTCGCTTTCAATATAATCAAGTGCCCCTTGGGACCGCTCCGTATCAATCCACTGCCTCGAAGTCACATAGCGGGGCGGAGTCTACAAAGAGGAAATGTCCTAACAAGTTATGCCTCGTTAAAATAAGATGAATAAATCACTAAAGCGAATAACAATACAACATACCGAATCTCTCTCTTTGTTCGGTCATATGCATCATTTTGACACTTCCGGAACCGCTGCCACAAGGTTTCGAAATTGACCGAACCGCCAACCTTGCAAGGGTCACCACACCAGCACATCGGTGGTTGTACCCCATCGTGGGCTGCGAAAAACATGTCCCGCGGAAGACGGAATCCGGAACCGTCCCAACTACCTAGAAAGGAAGCAAATTGGTTAATTTAATTAATACAAAAGACTCGACTATATAACTAAAGACAATTTGGAATTTTTACCATCCGAGTCGGATTCATCATTGTTTGCTTCCTCAACAGGGGTCTTATGCCTTCCAAACAAAGTACTCACGCCAGGGCGATCAAGTTCCTCTCTTTCCTTCTTACGACTTTCGTGTAGCCTTGCGAAATAACTCTCCCATGAATTCGGGTCTCGTAAGCGTTCCTCATGATGCGCGGCTGCCCTTGCCGCTTCCTCCTCCTTCTTCTTCTTCAACAGCTCTACCCTCCGTCGTTCCTGCACAATCGGATCTTGAAGCTCGAGAAGGGTACATGTGGCCCATTCCATTAACTCTTTACTGTTCTTCCAAATGTCCCAGCCTCTAAATCCCTCCTCTCTCCTGTACTCCGACAAAGTTCTCCAATCGGACTTAGCCGGATATTCGTGCTTATTTTTTCTCCAAAAAACAGAGCACCCTCCCGATCAATGTTCCGCTCTGCTCGGATAGTGTCTAATATCCAGTCGGGTGGCTCAACAATATGGTATTTTTCACGTATTTCCCACCTTCTTTTATGCAGGTACTTTGCCTTCTCATTCGGTTCCATCTCGGATGTATACTCCCTCCTTTACTAAATTGTTGTCGTCATTGACTTTTTTCGTGACGTTTGACCATTCGTCTTATTCAAAAAATTTCTTCAAATACAAAAAGTAATATGCTACATTTCAAGTTTATTTAGTGATAAAACATATTCTAACAAAATATAAAACATTTGTTAAACTTTATTTGAATAAGATAAATAGTCAAACTTAACAAAAAAAAGTCAACGACGACAACAATTTAGTAAGGGAGTAGTACCTCGTAATCAGGTGCATGTCATCAAAATATTCCCAATCGCACCGACATGTTTCCTGTAAAAAATATTTTAAAACAATTGGACAGGGTTCACATGCCAACATAAAAAAATTGAATAAACATACCCATTCAGTTGGACCGATTGTGTTCCCGCAGAAATAACCATATCCAAGTTCGGAAGGAACGGCACCTTCCCGTGCCTTAACCCCGCACCGACATAGGCTAATGTCTTGTACGGTCGGTGCCCTTTTGAACCCCCACTTGTAGTCTTCAATATTACCGGCCTCCGCCCATAATGACTTCCGTCCATAAACATACTCTTGAAAGTCACACAAACGCCATCCGTCCTGTAAAACAATGTTAAATTCATTCTCCAAACAAGCACACATACATATCAAAAAAAGAAAAATCATATAAAAAAAGGAATTATGGCTTACGTTTCCGACTAGTGCACACCGAAAAAAAGGAATGTAGCTCAATTCCTCGGGGTATCTCCAGCTCGGATCGGTACCCACACTTACACAACGGGGGATTATACATACGCTGCATTCCCTTCTCTACCTTCTCCTCTTCTGTCATTGGTTCTGGATCCGGCGGTGGTGGTACCCAACGCTGAAACAATTGATAAGGCCACATAGCATCCCTGTCGTATTGAAACATCATGATGCGTGGATCATACATCTCAGGACCGTCAATCCATTGAAAGAACCAACACTGAAAATGAATTTAGGTTAGGAATGCAACGAAAAGAAGACAATGCGCCAATCATACTAAAGACAACATTGCTCACCCCTCCTAGAGCGGTTGACTGCTTATCCTTACACAGGTAGTATGCACGCGATGCTGTTTTGGGTTCCCTAGACTCGCTGCACAAAGGCTGGTTGCCCACAATCACACATTGGCACCGGAAGCGGTGGCGGCACAGGGCCATCGGGATCGCGAGCGCGAAGGTACTTCTTCCACGACAAGTCAAGACGACGCTCCGCCTCTTTCTCCTTCCGAGACATTCCTACATAAAATAATAATGCATGGCAAATATTAACAACAAAATTACCATAACTAAGCCCTACATAAATCGATACATTACACTAATTTTACTACATCTACACCAACATTGTAAATAAAAAAAATGCATGCAACCAAAACTAGACCTTAAATAAACATAAACTAAGTACCAACTAAAGTCCTAAATGGTCACAAAAAGATTACATTAAATCTAATTGCTAGTTAAACCCTAATCCCTATAATATACACTATGGATGAAAACTAGAAATTTTAGTCGGTGGAAAAGTGGGACTAACCTTGAGGGATGCCAACTGCCAAGTTTTGTGGCGATCCCCACGAAATGGAGGCCGGATCCGGGGGAAACGGTGGGATGCGGAACCGGTTCTCTCACACGAAAGAGAGAAGGGAGAGGACGAATGAGCAGGGGGAGAAAGGAAGGGAGGGCCGCGGGCGGGATATGTTCCAAACGGGTCACGCCGACCCGATGGGCGCGGCCAAACGGCGGACACGCCAAGTAGCCTGGCACGACGGCCTCGGGTCAACGCTGGCGAAGCCGGTCCCATGCCGGGCCCACGAGCTGACGTGGCACCTGGTCGCGCCGGCATGCACGGCGCGACGGTAGTCTTTGGACGCGCCGGACACGATGGCGCGACCAAAAGGGTCAGAACTTGGAAATTTAGTTCTGGCTGGGCCATTATTAAAATATTAAAAAAGAAAAGGTTAAAACAAAAAAAAATTCGTCAGGCTCGGGCTTGGGTGGGCCGTAGTAGGCGGACATGCCCATGCAGCCCAGGCCCTGCGCCGAGACCTCCAGCACGTGGGAGTCCAGCTTCATCCGCGGCACTGACACCGGAGCAGCAGCCATATGGCGAGGTTTTGATGCTCTACTGCTTGAACTGCAGCTGAGAACAAGTTCAGTTCAAAGGCCTGAGTGAAGTGGGCTTGCTTGTCCCTGAAATTTATACTGGAATGATTTGGGAGAACCGGACCCGTACCATAATGTCACTGGATAGCGCACCGGCGGCTACAGGAACGATCAAACGAATTTTCATTGAACCTCGTGTTGCTGGAAGTTTTTTTTATACCAAATTTGTTGCTGGAAGTTGGTACAAGAATTGCTAAATGCGGTGTCGTCTCTGTGCTGGCGAGGGATCAACGAAGTTTCGTGGCCACTGGATATAGGAATTGACGTCACTGCATTTGTAGGCATCATATACATGTAAACTTTTTTGTTTCCTCCTAGCTTCTTCTTTGGATTTGATTTAAAATGCACAATTTTAAGGTGTTACCGTCTCTACAACGAAACATTGATATCAATACTTGTTATAACTTCATTTGAGTTGTTGGCAACAAGAGCTGAAGTGCTAAACTGTTTTTACCATAAAATGATTGACTTATTTTGGATCCTCTGCAGTGATACTTCATGTTGTCCATCAAGTGATGACTGCCAATATTCCCAACAAGAAAAAAAAGTAATAATCATAACTAATTCCATAAAATTATTGACTTGGTTAAGAGCCTTGACTAACTGCTATAACTGCTGCAGTTTTCACGGCAATATGCGCCCGTGAAGTAGATTTGCAAAATAAATTATATATCATCATTGTCTCATACTCCGACACAAAGCATAAATTTTGGTTGCATGCCGTTTTCGGCTAGAGCAGCGGAACCAGACCAGTGGAGCTCCATTTTTGTGAAATAGAATTTGGTCATTCAGATTTACCTACTGGCACTTGATTCCTTGCTTTTATCTTAACCAGATTTCAGATAATAAAAACATACTATCGGAATAATAAAAATGTACTAATAAAAACATACTATTCTTATTGCTTAAAGAACACACTTTGTGTTTGGAAATGAAAAAAATGAGTAATTAGATTAAGATGACTTAAATGTTACTGAAGTCGAAATCACTTACAGGCTACAAGGTCCAAGAGATGATGGAATGGGATGAAGTCCAAGCCGGAATAAATTACATACAACTGTTAAGAGAACCAGATTACATTAAATGGACTAGTAAAATCTGGGAATTATACAACGAAACCACGGTATAAGCACCTCCGGAAGCCAAGAGTTATATATACGACAATGATGGAAATATGGCCGGCCAAAATGCTACAGAAAGTTGACATAATTCAAGCGGCAGATCAACCAAACGAGAAAACAAAAGGAGGAGGGATTATGAGAAGTGCAAAATGTCTGACCGAATAGGAACTCCATCACACATCATGTTTGAATGTGCAGTCGCAAAACTCCCTTAAATAATAAAGTGGATAGCAAACTAGCAATAGTGATTACAACAGCTTGCTCCAGAAGTAAGACATTGGATGGCTCTGCTGTGGTACTAACGACATTCTATCATAGTGACAATGGGTACTAATTCCATTCGAAAAGTAACATAATGTGACACATCGTGTCACAACTTTTGCAAATTAGCATGTTTAAAATATGCCTCTCGTCTAGTAGCACCCTCAAAAGGAAATTCATTGAGATGCAAAGTGATTTGGTAGGTCAAATAATTCAAATTCAATTTGAATTGAACTACAACTCAAAATTCTGCACCACAAGTGGGGTCCACCAAATATATATGTTGTAGTACATGTCAAAAGCAAATTCTAGCCCAAATGGCATTAATTTTTATTAAGGTTTAATGCCCCCATTAAATCACGAAAGCTTAACTTTTAAGTATATTCCTTGAATTAATATAATTTAATTGGAAAGAATTTGGACATGAGCTCAACGTGCATGTCACTTTCTTGGACTATTCTACCCAAGACAATTTTCTAATTTATTTTTTCGAGCTTGGGAAACGCTTGAATTAGATTTTTCATTTTTGGGGACGACCACACTTGGAAAATGGAGAAAAAGGAAAAGATACCAATGGCATATTCCGTGAGGCCCGCCTACCGGTGACTCCGGGGTGAGCCACGGGCGCGCGTCGCGCGCCAGGCATGACTGTCCGCTGGCTCCACGTGGCGCCCGCCTTCCGGCTGCGGCCCACCTGGTCGGGAGCCAAGGGAGGAGCTCCAAGCCCCGGTCGGAAGCCCTCCCCATCTGCCATCTCCTTTCTCCCCACCCCGCCCCCGAGCGAGCCGCGCGTCCCCACCCGCCATAGCCGCTGCCCGAAGAAGCTCGCCACCCAAGACCGGACCGAGGCGGACCAATGGTCGTGTACTGAACCTGTGGAGCTCACGGCACCGGAGAAGAGCCCATTCCTCGAGCACACATGGCAGATTTGGCGTTTTTCCTCGGATAACTTCCGATGGCCAACTCCGACATTCCCGCCTAATACGGCACTCCGGCGAGCTCATTTTTCCCATCACTCGTGCCTCGTGATGCAATGCACGCTTGCGCACCCCCCCCCTCGGACCTAACACCCCGTCGATTGGTGCTTCGAGGTGGAAGAAATCAGAGCTTTCCCCGACCTCCTTCGCCTCCATGGTGCGAGCCACCTCGGGAGCTTCTCATCCTCGGTGGAGCTTGTGTCGGTCTTCCCCAAGCCCTCGTGAACTTCTACGAGCAAACGACACCGAGTTTGGAGCTCCCTCGAGCACGAGCACCGCCGCCGAACCTCTCCACACCGCAGCCGCTCGCCGCCTCGCCGCTCCGGAGAGCCCCCGACCGTGCGCCACCCCCAGCATGGTCCCCATGCTGCGCCGCCCTCCCGAGTCCCTCCCCATGCTGCGCGCCGCCCTAACCGCGCGACGGCGAGGCCACGGGGCGGGCCACACGGACAGGATCCCGTGTGGCCGTGGCCACCCTTAGATCCCCAACCCCGTGAACCCCGGTGTGGTCCCGAGCGCGGGGATTAATTTAAATTCCCCCGATGGCATTTTTGTAATTAAGGCAGAAATTCAGTTAAATTTAGAAAATTCATATCTTTTGATCTAGATCTCGGAAAATTGCAAACTAAAATTTGTGGGAATCCTTAAGACATGTACTATTTAATGGTGCATTTAGATTTGCATGATCGGATGCAAATTAATTCGATTAATTTTCTTTTTAACCATACTTGTTTAGCACTTAATTAATTATGGTCTTTCTTTTAATATTGAAGTATAAATTAATTATCATCCTTAATTGGTTCATAGTGACCAGAGGAATTTAGGCTCACATTTTACCTAGCTTTTGCAAGGTTAGATAATTTATTTAAATGCACCTAGGATGGTAATTTAAATGATTCATAGGAGCTAATGAAGTAAATTAAATTGTTAACTGCAATTAAATAATTTCACCCTCGCTGGACCCCAAGTTATTTTATACTCAATAATTACGTGCTTTTGATGAAATTCGTACATATTTCATAAAATATTTAAATCATGTTTTCATCAAATTAAATATCACTATTGCATCATGTAGCTACGGTGGTGAATGCAATGACCGGCGAGGAGAACAAAGCTGCTTGCTAGTGACCTAGTTGTTCAAGGTCAAGCCAAGGCAAGCCCCGGTGCATAACCTTTTATGTTTCAGTTTTCTATTACATCACTATATGCTTGTAGGCCTTGTTCGATAGCCCTACGTAGATGCTTGCTTAATTAGGAAGATGATCCGTCGAGTGGTACGAAGACCACTTCCGTACCACTCGTAGTCTAGGAATATCACTTTTGGACACGATGCTAAGTTTTTTTATATGACATTGGAAATTGGAGGACGGACGGGCAATTTAGGTGGAAAGTGAGATTTCGGGCCGGTGGAGGCTCCCCTATATGATTGACTATTCTTCTTTCACATATTCTAGATATGATGCACACCGAAAAGAATGTCGCCGAGGCACTCTAGGTTACAATCATGGACATTCCTGGTAAGACTAAGGACAACGTTAAGGCTAGAGTGGATCAAAGCTAGCATATGCAATAGAGCAATGCTCGACATTCCCGCTCCCAAAGACGGCAAGAGATGGAAAAAGCCTGCAGTCGATTTTGTACTAAAGAGGAACCAAAGGAAGGAAGTCTTAGAATGGATGGAAATTTTATTGTTTCCCGATGGGTATGCAGCGAATCCGAGGAGGGGGGGTGAACTTAAGTACTATGCATGCCAATGAGATGAAAAGTTATGACTACCACATATGGATTGAGCGACTTCTTACGGTGATGGTTCGAGGCTATCTCCCCGACCATGTGTGGATAGTGCTTGCAGAGGTAAGCTATTTTTTTGCACCCTTTATGCTAAGGAGTTATCTCGGATCGTGAGAACAGAATGGAAAAATGGCTCCCATGTTGCTTTGTAAGCTTGAGAAGATCTTTCCTCCTGGCTTTTATAATCTGATGGAGCATATGATTCTGCACCTCCCGTATGAGGCACGAATGTGTGGACCTGTGCATGGTCGTTGGTGCTATTCAACCGAGAGACAATTAAAGGTACTTCAGACTAAATGTAAAAACAAGTGTAAAATCAAAGCCTCCATGGCAGAAGCATATTGTAGTGAGGAGGTGTCAAACTTCACAATAAAATACTATGCTCTGAGACCCTTCCAAGCATGCACAATCCACCCCCTCGTTACAATGCCAACGAAAATGAATGCAATCTTAGCCTATCCGTAGGGCAACTTGGAAGTGCAAGTGGTGGGAATCCTAAGACCTTGAAACATGAAGAGTTTTGCACTATCATGATGTATGCGTTGACCAATCTTTCCGAAATGCAGCCATACTTAGAGTAAGTTGATACTACACTACATTATTTCTAATAAATGGTCACTAATCTGCATCTAACCCATGTCGATTTTTTTTCCTTTTGTACAGAGAATTTACTCAACAATTCGGGCCGAGAAATAGGGCACCGACTCCGCAGGAAGTTGATGACCTTCTTAAAGAGGGTGCCGGACGTGGAATGCCGGATTTCATATCTTGGTTCAAACAAAAGTGCCGAAATATCTGCGTCAATTAGTCTCGAGCTGAGACAGATTGCCAATGGATGTGAATATAAGGTAATGTCGTACAACACCTATGACGTAAATGTATATCACTTTCACACTAAAAGACACGATGAAAGTCCGCCCAATCGGAGTACCACAAATTTCCAAGTTTGTACGAAATTCGAAGATGGGGTCGAGTACTATGGAATAATTGAAGAAATATACGAACTCTCGTTTATCTGGTTGCAAACCTCTGAAGCCTGTCATATTCAAATGCCTTTGATTTGATCCTAACCAAGTACGACGGACCCCTAGTATTGGATTAGTTGAAATTTGACAATCATCCGTCTATGCAGGAGACGATGTCTATATTGTGGCTCAACAAGCAACACAAGTCTATTATGTCTCATACCCGTGCAAAACCGACGAACGCCTTCAAGGTTGGGTTACAAGGGCATTTTGAGATTGACTTAACCGGAGCAATGGAAATGGAAGTAGATGAGGATGATGAAAGGGTTGATATCGAGGATGATGAAAGGATTGATGACAAAGACACAAGAGATGTCGTTTCAAATGCGAAAGACTTAAAATTACTTGAGAATTTACAATTAGGGCTTCATGAGGACATTCCTCCGCCGGAGCATGTGCCCGAATGTTATCTTGACATGTATGATAGTGATGATGAGATAGACCATCCAACTAATCCTGATTGGGATGATTATTTCTAATACATGTAAGATATTTTGCCTTGTTTATTGTCATGTCTTGTTTCTAATCATGTTTAGTTTATTATCACATAAATGGAACGCAACATATGGAAATAAAATACAACAAGGTTTTCACAATCTAGCACAAAGATGCCACATTTCCATACTTTCCATAGTTCATACATCCATCATCGACCAGCCATACCTGAACCCTATTACACATTCCTACATCCCCGACCAGTTAGGGTCACTCGATTAATCCATTTATTGAGTACAAAATATACATCAAGGTCGCTAGCTACTAGTCAACCTACACATACTGCCATCATAGACATGGTGAAACATCCTAAGGGTCAGCTACGGAACCAGCCGGTGGACCCTCGTAGTCCATATCCGAACCATCGTCCTCGTCCGGAGGTGGGGGTGGAGGTGCCATTGCCGCCTACAGCTGGTGCTGCATATGGGCAACCTGCCCCTCTAGCATGGTGATATCGTGGAACAGCTCCTCCGTCGTCTGCTGGGAGACTAGCAGGTGACCCTGGAGGTGGTGGATATAGTGCTCCTGCTGTGCCACCCGCGCCTTGCGGTTCGCCAGCTGCTGGCGTGCCTCATCGCGCTCACGGATCCTGTCATCCCTCTCCTGCTAGAGCTCATCTCACTCCTCAAGGAAGAGGTTACGCTGAACCAACAACGCGTCCCGCTTGTGAACGAAAGCGCCATGCTCGTCCGCGATCCTCGCAGCCTCCTGGGTCTTGCTCATCAAATCCATGGAGCGGTAGTGTGCCTGCGAGAGGGTGCCCATGCGAGCATCCAACTTGCTGAGGTCAGCCTGCAAATCGAGTGCATGCTCCCTTTGACGCATCACCATCGCGTCCGTGTCGCGGTGCACCCAGTACAGGTCACAGGCGTACTGCACGACGCAGTGGTAGCCGGGCTCAGTGCGGGCAATCCTCCTGCAACGTCGCTCGGTCACCTCGACGTCGTCCACGAGCATGGGAACTACCTCGTACGGCGTGTCCACTAGTGAGTCCTTGAGACTCTCCAAACTCAGCCAGCTTGTGGGGTGCCAGCTTAGCTCGCCCGTGGTCGGGGTAGTAAGCAAACGCCTGATACTCCGTCGTAGTGCCGGAGTGTTGGGTGCGGTAAACCAGCGTCATCCTCATCTTGCGTATAAACACACCGGCGCTCCTGACGCGCCAATGGTAGTACAACGGAGGCTCGGTCTAGCCAAGGTGCTGGAGCATCCCCCACAAGGTGTTGGGGAGGCTCTCGGGCAATGTGTCCACTCCATCGGACCATGTCACATCTTCGGGGCCACGATCGGAGTCGGACCCGCTGTCAGTCGACATCTGATGGACACAAGAAACTTTTACCATGTGTGAGCATGATGTACTCAAAGTGAGTATAAAATATTTTTAACATCATATAACGAATTGATATGGTAAAATTCTACAAGTGCAAGCGTGTCGTGAAAATTTCAGACTTGTACCATTTGTCCAAGTCGGTACAGTCAATAAGACTGTGGAGTTCACCCTGGAAATCTACAGAATTGGTCCAACAAAATACTAGAAAAGTTTTAGCTTGTATCATAAGCTTTCCAACACATGCTCATCATCTCATTCCGATAAACGAACCGAAAGTTATGAGCGAAACCGTCAGACTTTGCATTTCTGAAAACAGCAGTCGGTTCACACAATCAATCTGACATTTGAACCAGATAATATCCAATTTGGCCTTCCAAAAGAATACTAAAGTTGTAGATTGTGTCTTAACCTTTCCGACAAGTATCAGATCACCCTTATTCGACACACGAGCTAAAAGTTATGACCAAAAAGAGATAGGTATTCAGTTCTGAAAATAGTGCTGTGAACTTGCACATTCAGAAGTAAGAAGCTGCAATTTTGTCCCTGCAATTCTCAGAACTAACTCTACCTCATAATACCAAAGTTGAAGCCCGTGATTCAAGCTTTCCAGAAAGTGCTCATTTTCCTTATTCCGACAATCGAGCTAAAGTTATGGGGAAAATCAACCAGGCAGCACCTCTAAACAAGACACAGCATAACTTTTCCATTCTGGTTCCAAAAGACAAAACTTGTTAGACAACTTAGTTAACTTCTTTAGGTTTCCATAACATGTAAAATCACTCAAATCCAAGATTTGAGCGAAAAGTTACGAATTTATTTCGATTGACCAGGTTGCTGAAATTTTCAGATTGCCAAAAACATATTTTTATGGTTGCAACTTTATGATGAATGCATCATAACCGTCCTATTCGTACTCTCAAAATAAAAAGATTGGTCACGAATAGGATCATACGTAATATTCGGTAGCGGCGTCACTCACACTCAAGTCACGGTCTCTACACGTTCTACCGATAACGTGATTAGCGAACCTGCAAAAAGACATCCACATTCACATCCCAGGCAGATAGATAGATAGATAGATAATATATTTTGTAGTATTTAAGTATGCCATGTATCATTTCATACGGGCCGCATCTCAGGTAGGCCACCGCTTGAGACACAACGTCCAGCCCCACTTCGCCGGCGGGAATCCCACTAGACGTTCGTGGTTGACAGTCCTTATGTGTTCCGAAGAACGAGGACACCCCATTCAGTCCACTTGAGTTGGGTTCGTCGCATAATCCGCTACCCGGAAAATGCGAGTGTTCACTTACCTTCTTACCTAAGTGTAGGTGCGTCATTACAGAATAGTAAGTTTTGCAGAATAGTAATCTAGGCCTAGGTTGCAGTCATAAAGTCAGTTTTGCCACCTTTACAACTAATATAGTCATTACGGGCACATCCTACTTTTCAAAAATAGGCTGCTTAAGGTGTTGTAGTATCCCCAAGATGGCTTTGATGCCACGCTTTGACGGACCCGCCTCACGAAGAAGCGGTTCCATCTCCAAGATCATCATGGCTAGCATCACGTGCTGTGATGCCCGATATTTACAACGGACAAACATAAGCATGATACAATGAATATAAGTACAAATCTCTTACATTCATCCAGGGTAGAATAATACATCATAGTCTCATACTTTTCAAGAAGCAAATAAGTTTGGAAAATAAACTACATCAGCCGAAGCAATAAGATACAATCGCTCTATCGGCGATACACTACGGGCCATCCGGCAGAGACAAGTGTTTTGCCCTAAACACCGTGTTGGCACATCGGTGATTCTACTCCTCCGGACCGTACCACTCCCAAGTGTAGTGGACTCCGTCCGCGGACTAGTCCTGCCGGTCGTCATCTCCGTTTAAGACATCCTGCTCGACGCGGTCCTCCAGAAACCAAATAGAGCAAAGCTCTATGCAACTAAAGCTTAGCAAGACTGACATGTCAAAGTGGCCATCTATAGCCGACTCCTAGACATGCAAAGGCCAAAGGGCATGATAATTAAGCACTAAGCCAGCCTATCAATGGATCCTTACTTTCAACTTTTAGCAGTCCATTAAGTTGCATAAATAATAAATTTAATTTGTACTATGCTATAACATTACATGTTTCCAAACAGTGTAATAAGCAATACAACATTTAATCATCAACAACATTTATGTTCCACTTCTTACTATGTTCCGGTCGACGGGACAAGTGGTACTCGTTAGTGTGAGGGGCAGCGATTCGAATTGATTTTACATCCTGCAGGAGCAACCTGATTGCACGTCACATACACGCTTCCCAAAAGCCGCATGAGACAACCTTTCCCGGTCGACACTATAGTTTTAGTTGGGCCTAGCTCCCCGAGAAGGGTCCCTCACGTGAAGCCGTCCCGGACGTCATCCGTGAGTAGAGTGTTCCATCCTCTCCTCCCAAATTCCTGCCTAGTAACCAAGGGAATAGGATATCTCTCTAACATACAGCAACCATCGGTAGGTCGGTCTCATCGGGCCCATTAACACCAGCATGCAAATAGCACGTTCAAACTTATCCACATGGGTCGGACACGATGTTGTCCTTGTGTGTACGAGACGGGACTACCACCTTGAAGACTCTTACAGTCCTTCACTTTTCACCTAAGTTGCCCGTCCGACCTCTAATTTCTATTTTTCATATCAAATACTTAGCATCGTGCCCAAAAAGTGATTGTCCTATACTACAAGTGGTCTCTGTACCACTCGACGGATTATCGCCCTAATTAAGCAAGCATCTTCGTAGGGCGGTCGAATATGGATAAATAATATCCTATTGCATGCTAGGGTTTTTCATCACAACCCCTATAATCCTAATATACAGTACAGGCCTACAAGCACGGTGATGAAATAAAAACTTAAACATAAGAGGTTGTGCACCGGGGCTTGCCTCGAGCTTGATCCTGAACAGCTGGGTCACTGGCAGCAACACCTTCTCCTTCTTCCTCGCCGGTCACCGTGTTTACCACCGCAGCTACATGATGCAAGGATGATGTTTACGTTGATGAGAACATAATTTAAATACTTTATGGAATACGTAGGAATTTTATCAATCTTGTGTAATTATTGAGTATAAAATAACTTGGGGTCCAACGAGGGTGAAACGATTTAATTGCGATTAACAACTTAATTTTATTTCACCAACTCCCATGAAGCATTTAAATTACCATCCTATGTGCATGAAAATAACATATTAAACCTTGCAAAAGATAGGTGAAACATGTGCCTAAATGTTTCTGGTCACTATGCACCAATTAAGGATGATAATTAATTAATACCTCAATATTAAGAGCAAGACCATAATCAATTAAGTGCTAAAAAACTATGGGCAAAGAGGAATTTAATCCAAATAATTTACCTCTGATCATGCCAATCAAGACGCACTATAAACTAGTACATGTGACAAGGAATCTAGCAAAATTTAGTTTGTAATTTTTCGAGGTCTAGAACTATAAATATGAATTTTCTAAGTTTATCTGAATTTCTGCCTTAATTACAAAAATGCCATTGGGTATTTTAAAATTTAACCCCGCGCTCGGGCTACAACGAGGACCACAAAGTCTTGGATCGAAGAGTGGCCGTGGCCACACGGGATCCTGCCCGTGTGGCCCGCCCTTTGGCCCCGACGGCGCCATGGCCGGAAATAGGCGGCGCGTCGGCGTGGCTCGCCGGAGGTGGCCATGGCGGCCTGGCTGGGTGTAGAATGTTGCGCATGCCGTGATGGGCCGAGTGGCGGGGTCGGGGGCTGGGGACCTCACCGGAGAGCTGCCGGCGGCGAGGATGGCGAGCGGTGCGGGTTCGGCAAGGTGGCTCGTGCTCGAGAGGAAGAGGCTCGGGCTGGAACTTGGTCCGGAAGCTTCACCGCGGCACGGGCTTTGACGACATGGCATCCATTCTTGACAAGTAGCCCCGTAAGGTAGGCATCGGCGCGGAGGTCGGCGACCGGAGTTTCGTGGCTGTGGAGATGTGGGTATGGCGTCACCTCGCCGGCCAAACAAGGAGAGTAAGGGGTCGGGGACGTTCTTCAATCGGTTGCGCACGCCGAGGAACAATGGGGAGAAATTGCTCACCGTCGATGGGGAATTCGTCGGGACGTCAAGGTGGCCGGGGATGGAGAAAGTTGCTCGATCCGCCACCCACACTCCTTGGAGCAAGAGGGGTGTGGGACGGACCTTCCGGCGGACAGGCGGTCCCGACAGGATATGCTCTTGGCATCGTTTCATCTTCTTCCTTTTCCCAAACGTGGTTGTCTCCTGAAATGAAAATTCAAATTCAGGCCTTTTCCAAGCTCGAAAATTGTTAAGGGAAATTTTCTTGGGTAGGAAAATTTGAGAAATTGACATGCACTTTGAGTTCATGCACAAATTCATCCCAATTAAATTATATTAATTCCGAGAAAATGCTTAAAAGTTAAGCTTTCCTGATTTATTTGGGTATCAAACCTTGATAAAAAATTGGTGCCATTTGGGCTAGAATTTTCTTTTCACATGTACTACAACATATATATATATTTGGAAGGCCCTACTTGTGTTGTAGAAATTCGAGCTGTAGTTGAATTCAAATTGAATTTGAATTATTTGACTACCAAAAACTATTTTCATACCAAAGATTTTTCTGGTGGGGGTACTACTGGAGTAAAGACACATTTTAAAAATTCTAGCTCGCAAAAAAGGATCGTGACACGGGGTGTCACACTTAGCTACGGAACACATAACGTTTCCACTACAACTAGGCATGCCCATAAGTCCACCTTGAAGTAAAGGGGTCCGACGAGTATGACACCTAGGCATACAGTCCTCCATTCACATATATTGCCAAGTACCGGACTTCACCATTATCACAAGGGACCCCTAGAGGTCCGTACTTTTCTGAACTTGAACTTGTTTAACTCCTGCTGCTTTCAACTTAAATAAACTCTAATGTAAATTATGAATTTCTTCTCCCTGTTGTAATATAAAGTTGGCCAGTTGTTATATTAACAAGTATCTGCTTAAACAGCACCTCGGGAATCACAATCCGTGGGATCGGTCTATTGCACAAATTCTGGGAACTGATACCAGGTAGTGATCTGTGCTCATAAATTATTCAAACCATGCATGAAATTTATTTATCCTTTATTCTGAAAAATTGAAAAGCTTGGCGGCCAGATGGCTGCACTCCTACCTTTTCCACTCATCCTTCTACTCCTCACCGTCGGTTCCATTCGGCTTGCAGCTGCGCCACCGCCGCGGCAAGTACGTTGTCCACAACAATGTTTACAGCTCAAAGCCCTTGCTAGAATAACATATTGCAGGGCTGTCTACCTCCCTCACGTAGAAGATTGGCCGTCGGCCCTATGAAAAGCTTTTAGGAGAAAATTCATCAATATAGCCAAAATGTTGCATTTATCGGTAAGGTCTGATACAATTTAATCACCAAATTGCATGGTTAACTATGTTTATTTAACAAAAATTATTTTTCTTATGCATGCAACTATGTTACTTCATATATTAATGATCAGGTCATGTCAAATCATGTAAATAATTTCAAAAAAATTAATTACTTGTAATCATCAAAATTGTCGATAGTCCTAAAGTTTTACGTTTATCGGTGACCCTTATACTTTTTGTACTGTAGTGCTGAACTTTTTTTAATAGATTTGTCCAACTTGTTTGTCATCAGATCCTACGGCAACTGCTTAACATCATCCCTTCGTTGGCAGTGTGTCCAAGCAACGTCGACGCAACCGTGCTGGTCTTGCAACGCTAAGGCATTCATAGACGCACAAGAACTATGTCCCTATTATCGTGATGCATCTACTCAGTGATGAAGCCAAAGGCATGTTCACAGTAAAGATGGCAACGTGTAGTTTGCCGGCAGATAGTGACTCCTCTTGCCCGTACCACACCCAACATCTCGTACCCAACATGGAAGGGGCTTAGGCCCCCTATGCTTCATTTAGAGTGTGTTCGCTTTCAAGACTAAACTTTATAACTGTCACATCAAAAAGAATCTTATTATTTAGGAGTACTAAATAAACTTTAATTATAAAATAAATTACAGGCCCCTAGACTAATTTACGAGATGAATCTAATGAGGTTAATTAAGTCGTGATTAGAAGACGGTTACTGTAGCATCACTTTAGCAAAATATAGATTAATATTAAGCTCATTAGATTCATCTCAAAAAGTAGCACCAATCTGTCAAAAAGGTTTTGTTATTAAATTAATCAAAATATTCATAAATAGTAATATTCTCTTTGATGTGACAGCGCTAAATTTTAAAGGCAGAAAACGAACAGGGCCTTACTCTTCATATGTACACGAAAATCATCAACTCTTTGTGCAACCGGCACTGTGGCATTCAATACTGGCATGGGCCAAAAGACCAATGTGTACTCCCCTGTCCAATTTACTTTATCGCGTGCCTCTCAAACCTCCTCGAATGATATGATATATTGGTATAGTTGAACACAGAAAGGCACCATTCTGGTATGCTATGAACTTGTGATAGCCTATGTTTTTTCTGATATGTGGATATGGGTATGGCATGAGTCCAGAGCTTATTTGCCTCTGCCATCCACACTGACGTATTAACTATATCCCGCCACATCAGATATGGATGCGACGGGATGGCCAATGTAACGTCTGTGTCATTGCTTTTAAGGGCACAATTAATTTTCATTTGCATTGACTTAATTCTATAAGAGGTTTACAGTTTAAAATAGGGAATTACTGTAGAGTCAACCTGAATGTCCAACTCTGTTCCAACTGGATGAATATATGGTAATCAAGTGTTTTAAATTTCCAAATGATGATACATAGTTTCTATAATAGCTTGAGTTGTACATAAGTAGGACAATCGGGTTGGACCTATAGCGGTACTCCACTCACCATTAGTTTTTTTCACAAATAAGTCAGTAGTTTGCGGGTAGATTTGTTATTATACTACTGATTAATGATTTTACTTTTTTCATAATAGAACTCTAGCCTTATAAGATCATTAAAATGTCATGTCATCTTTAAAAATACAAATATTAGTTATTGATTAGATTACTGATTTATTTTACTTATAAAATTATAAATATAAAAATCTATCAGTCATAATTTTCCCATAGTACCCTCAAACTAATACTAGCCAATAGTTATGATTCTAGTGCTCTAATTATACGTGGGTAGTGATGATATAGTTCCGCTGACTGCTTAAGGATATAAATTGATGAATTGTCCAGATAAGTAACAGAAATTTATACGACAGTAAAATGACAAAAGTAAGCCTCCACGGAACCACATGTATTGAATCTATGATGCCAAATGCGAGTTGTTTTTTTTCTTTTGGTCAAACGTAGCCTTCATTAAACTGCAGAGTTACAATCGTGCTTTGATCATGCCAAACAGGAGCGTGCTCCAGATATATGTCCGGGAATCAAAGATGCTCTTAGACTCAATACCAAGCGTGAAATAGTAGTTTATATCCGTTTCTTCTGAGCAGAAGATGCGACTAACCCGGTGGTGTCAGAGCGAGGCTGATCTGAATACGAGCACACGCCACGCAAAACTAGAGTTACAGCAGCCAAAGCGAATGGAGCGTAGAATCGGACCAACTTCGGAGTTGCTCTCCCGGAACCCAGTATCTCCCCAAACAGTGCAGACTGCAATAAAGACATCAAACGTTAAAATTTTGTCCAAGGCCAGAAGAACAAAATGTGTTCATATGGAAAATTATGGAATTTGGGAACCAGTTCGTCCGAGCACATATGCAGGGTGGCTTATCATGTCTCACTATTTTAATTACCGAGAACAGAACCGTAATCTAGTTACCAAGTAGGTCAGCATGTAGACACCAGCCACGAGGGAGGTGGTGGCTATCCAGCGCCGGCGGCGCGTGACGATGGCATAAAGATTTGCGATGCAGACCGGGCAGAGGAAGGACATGGCGAGCCAGATGAGCCCCTGGAAGAAAGGCGGCGGGTCTGCCACGAGATAGTGGTCGAACTCGGCGGCGAACCACCGGCGGAGTCGCACGAGCGGCGCGGGGTAGAGGCCTTGCGGGAGGACGATCTGCGAGTCGACCAGCAATACTGCCGCAGCGGTTGTCAGCGAGAAGAGCACTGATGCTGCGTCAATGGCCTTCGAAACAACGGCCGCCATGGGTATGTGTCCCGTGAGATGAGCTTTGTTTGGTTTACAATTCTTGTTGATCCCTTGGAAGGTAGCAACAACACGGCCGTACCTACGTGCCTCTCACCTGCCCTGCATATCGTCCATTGTTTCGTAGAAAAAATCGTCCGTTACTATCACTGGGTGACCCCTTTTTTCCGCTGCGTCAATTTGAATTTTACAAAATCATGAATTTCATGAATTCAAATTCATGAATTTCAAATTTGAATTCTAACTTCATGAATTTCAAATTTCTCAAATGTAAAAATTTGAATTCACATATTCTGACTTTGAAATTCTTGAATTTTGAATTCAATTTTAATAAATGTCCAATTTAAATTTTACAAATCATGAATTTGAAATGTACATGTATACTCTCCATGTTCCTAAGTTGTTTTGTCGCAATTGACTTTTTTTGTACGAATGATCATTCGTCTTATTCAAAATATTTATTTAAATAAAAAAGTTATAGGATATATTTCAAGTTCTTTTATTGAAAGAACACATTTTAATAAAATATATGATATTTATTAACTTTTTTAATTAAAACAAATAGGTAAGGACTCCAAAACAACGATGCGTCAGAAAGGTCACGTACCCGTGTCAGACACATGGATGGACACCAATACCTCTCGGATAAGCCAATGATACGTATCCCTGGAGTATCCAGAAAATGGGGAGAAAATGAATTTTGGATACATGATTGATACGTATTGGCCCATATAAGATACGGCCCATTACTTAGAATGAGGCTTGTTTCGTCCGATCTGCATGTGTAACCTAACCCCTCACCAACATGATCACCTCTTCTCGTGCATTAATTCGGCATTAGGCCAATGTTCAACGCCGCCGCCGCCGCTAGAAGCTAAGATCTCCGTCCATGTTGGACGAGTACATGTGACGAGTCACTGAACTAGCCCTTGAGGATTGTAAAACACACTTCCGTTTTGCCTCCAAAACTATGATCCACTAGACCCAGACGCTGTATCTCCAAACTGCCTTAACATGCAGATGGAAGCAACTGGATCCGGTGGTGGTTCGTGTACTGATACAGCCTCCCCTGCTCAATCCATCTCCCAAAGTGGCACATTTCGTCCCCGTGAGCACCCGGTTCACGACTCGGAAGTATGCTCGGTTATACATCGAGCGGATCCTATGTTTGCATGGTGTGCCGAGGACAATCATTTCGATCGAGGAACACAGTTTGTGGGACGTTTCGGGAGCAACCGCATGCTTCCCTAGGAACGAAATTGATTCGAAGCTCAGCTTACCACCCACGGACTAATGGGCAAACGGAGAGAGTAAATCAGATATTGGAGGACATGTTGAGAGCATATGTTCCGGATCATGACAAGAAATGGGATGAATGCTTACCCTCGGCCGAGTTTGCTTACAACAATAGCTACCAAGAGAGCATTAAGATGGCACCATTTGAGGCTCTCTATGGTCGTCGATGCCGTACTCCACTCAGCTGGTCCGAGTCCGCAGAGAGAACCATCTTTGGGCCAGAACTTGTGCAACAAGCCGAGGAGCGAGTGTCGGAAATACAAGCAAACCTCAAGGCAGCAAAATCAAGACAAAAGAGCTATGCGGATAAAAGACGCCGACCACTCGAGTTCAAAGTGGGTGATCTTGTATACCTTCGAGTCTCGCCAACTAAGGGTGTACAAAGGTTTGGCGTAAGAGGCAAGCTCTCACCGCGCTACATCGGACCCTACCCCATAGTGGCCGGATGTGGTATGGTTGCTTACAAGCTTGATCTACCCGGCACTCTCGCCGGTGTGCATGACGTCTTCCATGTCTCGCAACCGAAGAAGTGCCTCAAAGCGCCCGTTGATCGAGTATTGGAGGAAGTGGTACCATTGCAGCCCGATTTGACCTATTCCGAGCGGCCAGTCAAGATTGTCGATACAAAAGAAAGAGTTAGCCGAAATGACACTCAGAAATGTTTCAAGGTTTAGTGGAGCCATCACTCCGCGAGGGAGGTTACGTGGGAGTCTGAAGATTTTCTTCGCACCCACTATCCGAAGTTCCCGCTTCAGCCTAGAGGTATGCAACTCACCTCCTCCGTGTTTAATTGTAATCTCGGGACGAGATTTCTTTAAGGGGAGGGCTGTGACACTCCGTGTCCTAATTTTTTTCGAGTTAGCATTTTTAAAACTAACCTCAGGTCTGGATTAGCCCACCCAAGAAAATTCGTTGACATGCAAAGTGTTTTGGGCAGTGAATAAATTCAAAAACACTTTGGTTTGAACTACAACTCAAATTTCTACCATACAAATATGGCCAACCAAAAATATATGTTGTAGGGCATGTCAAATGAAAAATCTAGGACAAAACCCCACTGGATTTCATCAAGGTTTGATACCCCAAATAAATCAGACAAGCTTAGCATTTAAGCCTTTTCTCTGAATTTTCAGAATTAATCCAGAAAGAATTTTTGAGTATACTCTTCGTGCATGTCACTTTCTAGAGATATACTTTCCAACAAAATTATCTCCTTTAATTTTTGAGCTTGGGAAGGCCGTGTTTTTGATTTTTCAAATTTGATCTGGGCCATGTTTGGAAATTGGGGAAAAAGGAAAAGATGCCAAAGCATATACCTGCGGGCCCCACCCGTCAGCCACCCCGGGCGAGGCCAGGGCCGCGCCCGCGCCCGACCGGCGCCGTACGCCGGCGCCGCGTGGCGGCAGCCCCCGGCCCGACCCCACCCGGTCGGGGACAAAGGGGAGGCTCCTCTCCCGGTCGGACCCCCCCCCCCCACCCCATTCCTCTCTCTCTCTCCCGAGCTCTCCACCCCACCGCCATTACCGCCGAGCTCGAAGCCCGACGCCCGGCCGCCCTACTCCCTCCCAAGCCGAACTCGCTCCGCCCCAAGCTCCGTCACACCCTCACCCTGCTCCACGAACTAAAACCCCCAAAAATGGCGAAGTAAATCGGCCCCAAATTCGAAGTTTCCCTCGAAGCTCGTTCCCGGCCGCCATTGCCGTCGCGGCCAAATTACTTCCTCTCCGGTGAGCCATTCTTTTCCATTGTTGAGCTAGTGCGTGCGCACGGTGGTGGAGCTCATCCTCAAACCCTAACCTTTCCGTTTTATCCCAAGAGGTCGCCGGATTTTGAAGTCTCACCGGCCGCGGAGCTCCGGCCGCCGCCACCCTCACGTCGACGGCCACCCACGGTCGTGCTCATCCCCAACCGAGGCCATGACGGGAGAGCCCACGCTCCGGTGAACCTCCCGGCCAAGCCGCGCTTCGCTTGGTGCTTCCTCCGCGACGAACACCCCCGTCGGATCACTCCCCCACCGCCATTGCCGTCGCGCCGCCCTCTCCGGTGAGCCTCCGGCCGCGTGGAGCTTTCCGTCGAGTCCGTCGTATCGTGCGGTGCACTTTGGGCCCTTGCGGGCTGCGCACGGGCCATGGCTGCCGCTCCGGCCGTCGCGCCGCCGCCTCCGGCCGCGTGCCGGCGAGGCCACGAGGCTGGCCACACGGCCCGGATCCCGTGTGGCCACAGCCACACGCGGATCCGAAACCCTGTGGTCCTCGGTGTGGCACGAGCACGGAGATTTAAATTTAAATCTCGAATGGCATTTTCGTAAATAGTTCCGAAATTCATTTGAACTTAGAAAATTCATATCTAGAGTTCTAGAACTCCAAAAATTGCAAACTAAATTTTGTTGGACTCCTTGATACATGTACTATTTTATGGTGCATTCAGTTGGCATTACCAGGAGCAACTTATTTAGGTCAAAATTCTTTTAGGAGACTTAAGTTAAATGCTTAGTTAATTAATTAATTGCCCCAAATTATGAAGCTTAATTTAATTATTATCTATATCATGTGCCTAAGGACCAGGAACAATTTAATTGCTATTTTACCTAGTTTTGCTAGGATTAATGGATTATTTTTCTTGCACATGTGATAATGATTCAAATGCTTCATGGGAGTTGATGAAGGAGATAAATTAGATAATCACCTTAAATCATTTTCACCCTACTGGACACCACGTTAATTTATACTCATGAATTAAACGTATTTGATGAAATCCGCACGTATTCAGTAAAATATTCAATGTCATGTTTTCATCAAAATTTACACATCACCTTTGCATCATGTAGCTGCGGTGGTGAACGTGGTAACCGGCGAGGAGGCGCCGAAGCTGCTGCTGTTGTTGACCCAGCTGCTCAGGGTCAAACTCAAGGCAAGCCCCGGTGCACAACCTTTTAAATGAAGTATTTTAATTTCATCACTATGTTTGTAGGTCCGTAATGTGCATTAGGTCTACAGGAGTTGTGATAAAAACCCTAGCATGCAGTAGGATCCTGTTTATCCCGATTCGATCACCCTACGCTAGATGCTTGCTTAAATAGGGCGATGATCCGTCGAGTGGTACGGAGACCACTCGTAGATAGGACAATCACTTTTGGAAACGATGCTAAGTATCAAGGTGAGAATGGAAATTGGAGGCCGGACGGGCAACTTAGGTGGAAAGTGAAGGACTCGAAAGACTGTTCAAGGTTGTAGCCCCGTCTCGTGCACACAAGGACCGCGTCGTGTCCGGCCCATGTGGATTAAGTTTGAACGTACTCGCTTGCATGCTGGAGTTAATGGGCCCAAGAAACCGACGCACCGATGGTTGCTGTATGTTAGAGAGATACCCTACTCCCTTGGTTACTTGGCAGAATTTGGGAGGAGAGAAGGGAGCACTCTACTCACGGATGACGTCCGGGACGGCATCGCGTGGGGACCCTTCTCGGGGAGCTAGGCCCGACTAACACTACAGTACCGGTTGGGAAAGGTTGTCTCATGCGGCTTCGGGAAGCGCGCATGTGACGTGCAATCAGGTTTCTCCTGCAGGATGTAAATCGGTTCGAATCGCTGCCCCTCACAAGAACGAGTACCACTTGTCCCTGCGCCGGAACGTAGTAAGAAGAGAAACATTGATGATGATGATTATGATCAATTTGCTGTATTGCTTAATTACTTGTTTGGAAACATGTAATGCAGTAGCTTAGTGTAAATTAAATTTATTCTTTCGAGCAACTTAATTAAACTGCTAAAAGTTGAAAGTAAGGATGCACTTGTAGGCCAGCTTAGTGCTTAAATGTATCCTATTCCCCCGGCCTTTGCATGTCTAGGAGTCGGCTGTAGATGGCCACTTTGACGGGTCGGTCTTGCTGAGCTCTAGTTGCTCGGGGCTTTGCTCTATGTGGTTTTCGAGAGGACCCCATGGTACAGGACTTCGACGTCGGCAATGACGTCCGGCGGAGGAGACTCGGGTGACGGCCACTACACTTGGGAGTGGTGCGGCCCGGATGAATAGAGGAGTTGATGTGCCGGTAAGATGTTCTAGGGCAAGAACATCTGTCTCTGCTGGATGCCCGTGATGTATCGCCGAGAGAGCGATTATATTTTGATGCTTCCGCTGTTTAGTTATTTTCCAAACTTATTAGCTTCGATGCTTTTGAGACTCGATGTACGATTGTACTGGGATGAATGTAAGACTTGTACTTATATTCATTGCATTATGCTTATGTTTGTATGTTGTAATATCGGGCATCACAGCGCGTGATGCCACCCATGATGATCCCGGAGACGGAAACGACTCTTCGTGAGGTGGGTCCGTCACAGCGTGGTATCGAGCCGTCATAGGATATTACAACACCTTAAGCAGCCTATTTTCGAAAACTAGGGCGTTATCGTGTGAGGACGTGCCCGTAAGGACTATATTACTCGTAACAGATGGCAAAGCTAACCCCGGGTTATGATTGTTTAATTACTGCATCTACGGCTATGGCTCGGGTATGTCCGCATTTAAATTAGCGGTCCGTGCCCGCGGACAGATAATACGGGACAATGTTGGCTCGTGGCATACCACGGGGCGATCCTTTCTATGGGTCGTTACTTGTAGAACTGTGCTTATTTTTGTAGTTTCTTTTGAATTTGATGTACTCGTTTCGGAATGAATCTTCTGCAGGTACATAACAACGCTAGTAGGTGTGAGTCGATAATTTAGACTGACTTACGTGATTGAGTGCGGGTTGCCACCCCGAAATCCGTACACCGTTGAGACGGTATAATTATTTTTGTTCTTTTCGTGGTGAGAACGAATGGGATGAATAAGGTGCATTCATGATAAAAATGACAATCCTAAAAGTCTGAATTTTTACAACCTCAGAAATTTCAGAAACTCACTAAGCAAGGAAAATCCATAGCTTTTTGCTCGAATCTCGGATTTGAGTAATTCCAGATGTTCTGGAAACCTTAGGAAGTCAACTAATTTTTGGACGTGGTTTGGTGCTGTTTGGATCCAGAGAGAGGGAGTTATGCTCTGCTTAGTTCAGAGGTGCTGTTTCTGTTTTCAGAACGACAGCCTGGTTGGTTTTCCCCATAACTCCCAGCTCGATTGTCGGAAGAAGGCAAATGAGCACTTTCTGGAAAGCTTGAATCACGAGCTACAACTTTGATAGTCTGAGGAAAGGCTGGTTTTGAAGTTGCAAGGTTGAAAATCTCAGATTCCTCCCTCTGAACTGGAACTGCCTCGACTCTGTTTTCAGAATCGTATGTCGGTGCCGTTTTGGCCATATCTTTGTGCTCATGAGTTGGGTACTGGTGATCTTGTACTCGTTGGAAAGGCTGAAACATGAGTCACGACTTTTGTATTCATTTGGAGGACCAGTTTCGAACCGATCTGGTCGTTTTGCTCAGTTCCTACTTGATGTACAGCTTTCCGTTCAGGATGGACAGTCTGTCGAGTAACACTCATAACTTTTCGCTCGTTTGGCGGAACGGGGTGATCAAATACTCGATGGAAAGCTGAGATGATAAGCTAAATTTTTGCTAGTATGAGAAAGGATCAATTCTGTCATTTTCTGGGATAAAATGCACAGTTTTCTTGACTGTACGGCGTTGGATCGCCGGGACATGAATTGATTTAATGGAGGATAATTTACTCTTTGTTAATCGTTATCATTTGTTTGCTCACATGATACTCTTGGTTAAGCATCCTCTCTTTCAGTGCTTCATGCTTACGTGGAAAAATTTGTTTCTTACCCTTCGCAGATGCCGTCCGACAGTGAGCCCGACCGCGGTCACGCCGACAATACGTGGTCCGCCGGGGAGGAGGCTTTGGCAGAGACTTCCCCTGGTTTGCTGTGGGCGCTGTTGGAGACTCTTGGACACACCCAGCCCCCGCTGTATTTCACACAGCGCAGCCGAGTTTCTGGGGTCGTCTTTCACAAGGTGAAGGCGGAGGTTGTTAACCACCCCGACGAGCAGGAAGGGTTCACGGAGTACCAAGTGTTCTCTAAGGACACCCACCAGGGCCGAGCTAAGATAGCTCAGCTCATTTTGTCGGAGTTTGTGACCTCTCACGGAGACTCCTTGTCGGGCACCCCCTTTGAGCTGATTCCGACACTTGACTACTTCGACGAGGTAGTCGAACGCCGTCTCAGGAGGATTGCCCGCACGGAGTTGGGTTACCACGGCGTTGCTCGCTACGCTCGCGAGGCGTTCTGGATACACCGGGACGCGGACGCGCCGGCTACGCGCCTCCGAGACCGTGTGACCGAGTTGTCCCTGGTCCGTCGCGAGCGGAGGGAGCGCTTGGACATCCTCGCACAGGAGCGCTCCGACGCGATCCAGGGTCTGCAGAGCAAGACCCGGAGGTCGCGAGCGTCACGGACGAGCGTGACGACCTCGCCCGCGAGAGGGATGCCCTGTTGGTGCAGCGTAACCTCTTGCTGGAGGAGCGAGACGAGCTTCGGCAGGAGAGGGACGGCATCGCGTGGGGGACCCTTCTCGAGGGAGCTAGGGCCGACTAACACTACAGTACCGGCTGGGAAAGGTTGTCTCATGCGGCTTCTAGGAAGCGCGTATGTGACGTGCAGTCAGGTTTCTCCTGCAGGATGTAAATCGGTTCGAATCGCTGCCCCTCACGATAACGAGTACCACTTGTCCCTACGCCGGAACGTAGTAAGAAGAGAAACATTGATGATGATGATTATGATCAATTTGCTATATTGCTTAATTACTTGTTTGGAAACATGTAATGCAGTAGCTTAGTGCAAATTAAATTTATTCTTTCGAGCAACTTAATTAAACTGGTAAAAGTTGAAAGTAAGGATGCACTTGTAGGCCAGCTTAGTGCTTAAATGTATCCTATTCCCCTGGCCTTTGTATGTCTAGGAGTCGGCTGTAGATGGCTACTTTGACGGGTCGAGTCTTGCTGAGCTCTAGTTGCTCAGGGCTTTGCTCTATGTGGTTTTCGAGAGGACCCCATGGGACAGGACTTCGACGTCGACAATGACGTCCGGCAGGAGGAGACTCCGGGTGACGGCCACTACACTTGGGAGTGGTGCGGCCCGGATGAATAGAGGAGTTGATGTGCCGGTAAGATGTTCTAGGGCAAGAACATCTGTCTCTGCCGGATGCCCGTGATGTATCGCTGAGAGAGCGATTATATTTTGATGCTTCCGCTGTTTAGTTATTTTCCAAACTTATTAGCTTCGATGCTTTCGAGACTCGATGTACGATTGTACTGGGATGAATGTAAGACTTGTACTTATATTCATTGCATTATGCTTATGTTTGTATGTTGTAATATCGGGCATCACAGCGCGTGATGCCACCCATGATGATCCTGGAGACGAAAAGGACTCTTCGTGAGGTGGGTCTGTCACAATGATGATATATAGTTTCTTGAGTTGTACATGAGTAGAACAATCGGGTTGGACCTATAGCGGTACTCTTTTAAAATATTGTGTGACGTGTCCGTATCAGCTTATTCTGAAAAATGACGTATCAACGTATCCCTATCGATGTCGTGTAAGCATAATGAAAAGATTCTAACAATGACAACAATTTCAGAATGGAGTAGAGCTAACTCAGACCACCTAACTCACCGCCACAGCAACTCTAGGGCTCGAAGCCCTTAACAGAACAACATCGTAGAGCTTTCAACCTCCCTCATGCAGATGATCAGTTTGTGATTCTCAAAAAAAATGATCAGTTTAAAAAACTTTTGGCTAAATTCAACAATATATCTGAAATATCACATTTATCAGTAATGTCCCATATAACTTTGATCACCAAATTTTTTTTCTTACACATACAACTATGTTAGTTCATAGACAAAAGATCATTTCTTATCAATCATGAACATAAATTCAAAACAATACTTCATTTTAATCATTAAAATTGCCGATATTCCCAAAATTTCATGTTTATTGGTGACCATTATTTTTTTTGTACCATCGAACCGCTAGTTTGTGCATGCGTTACAACGATTAGGGATATTAACGTGTAAGATTCCGGTGGGTTTTTCCTTCCCATCCCCATACCCATTCGAGGTAAGCTCATCCCGTCCCCGTCCCCATCCCCGCTTATAGGTACAAATCTCTGCCCAAACCTGCCCCCGCGCGGAGAACGGGTACCCGACGGGGTACCACCCGCGATTTTATTAATACTCGTGCTCCCTTGATCAGCCATGGAGGTCAAATCATCGTTTAGTCGTCGATGAGGCCGAGCCTTGCCACGGAGGACGAGCCATCGCAAGCCCTGTTGTGGAGCTCGAGCCGCCACGCCCGCGTGGGCTGGGGAGGCGATGATGTTGCCGCGCGCCGTCCATGGAGGCGACGCCACGCCAGCCGACCTGCCCCGCTCGTGACGGCCATCGATGCAACCCTCCGCCGGGCAAGCAGCCGCGCACAAGGCAGTCGTAGAGGTGCGGCGAAGCAGCCGTAGAGGTGCAGCGGCTCGTGACGCAGCCGTAGAGGTGCGCTAGCCATGGAGGGTGGCTGCACTTGTTTTTATTTTTTTATTTATTTTGTTTTATTTTTGCTTGACTAGAAGTGTGACGGCCGAGGGGGCAGTGGGGCTATCGTGAAGATTAGGTTTGGGAAGTGCAAATGTAACTTTGGGACCTTGTATGGACTGGGCCTGCTGGGCTAAGCTCATGCGGCCCATCATCTTTAGCGGGTGTGCGGGGAAACGGGAACGGGGACAACATTTTACCCATGATCATCTCAACGGGGTAAAACTTTGGCCGGGTAATGGGTACTCGTTGACATCCCTAACCACGATGCTACCATCTAGTTACTGACGAAGCCAAGTTGTGCATTGCAATACACCCCCCCCCTTCATGTTCTCTTCATATGCGCCCAAAAATTCATCAAAGCTATGTGCACTAAAATAAACAACAACAACCATGCTTATCAATAGGAAACAAGACTTGAAATTTTTTTGCCACAACATTGCCTACAGTAGGCATAGCCACAGTACTTGCAGATGGAATAATTTGCTCTCGAATCTAGAGGAGGAGGAAAACAAATACTTCTTCAAGGTAAATATCTTTAGTAGTAGTTGACTCAGATTTATTAGTGTTATTGTATTGAACGAACTGGTCAACATTTATGAACAAAAAAACTAGATTTTTCTTGATGGAACTGGAGGGCACGCGCACTACAGGTTATTTGTACTAAGAAATTTAAAAGTGTGTTTACAAAGCTCAGAAAAATAAAGAAAAGGTTATATCAGATTTGTAAGCCATTGTCTAATTTCAGGGAAGTAACAGCCTTTTGCCCTAGGGAAAATTCCTTATTTTCCATCGGAGATTATAACATCCCCTTATCTACCATCGAATTTTTCCGATTCCCTTATTTGCTTTTGGATCAAATTTTGCATCCCTTATCTGCCACTCCAATGATTTTGTCTGGTGGAAAATTCAGTTTTTTTTCACTACAATATTCATGTTAAGGTAGGGAAATAGGTCAATCTTAGTATGCATTTTTTGTCAAAAAAAATCAAATTTTTTGGGTGAAAATTAAAGGTAATATTGAGGAAAAATCAATTTTGGCTCTTTCTTTCATCCAAAAAACTTGAAATTTTAATTAATATAAAATAAATATTAAGACTGACCTATTTAGATACTGTAGCATGAATATTGTAGTGGTGGAAACAATAGTTTCTATTAGTCAAAGTCATTGAAGTGGAATATAAAGTGCCCTTTGCATTTCTCCACTGTAGGATCCAATTGTTTCTTGTGATCCATATGCTCCATGTCATAATAAGGATGATTTCCATTGCAAAGTTGACCTTCAATTTTCTCTTGAAAAGAGTAAATGCTTCTTTTGGCTGCAAATTTACTGGGTAAAATATTCTCAGTAAAGCCCAACACCTTTTGGCAACATCTAAAAAATAAATGATGTAAAGATTCTTCTCTCTACAGAATGCATAGTTCACAATCATATGAGTCCAGATGCATATTTCTTCTCCTCAACAATCCCCTTGTATTAACCCTATCATCGTAAATTAACCAGAAGAAAATTTTCTGTTTGATCTGAAAAGACGAAGCCTAGAGCCAATGAAATATAGGATGGATTTGAGTATGCCCCGAAAAGCGCAGCCTTAAATGTGAGACCAAACATCGTTTTGATCAGTTATTTCTATGGAACTCAAGTAGGCTTCTAACTCTTGGAATTGACCAAATATTGCTTCTGATAGAGACAATATTCATGTGAAGGTTTCTTTGCATTCATGTCTGCCCCCTCCATAAATAGTGCCTCATATATTTCTCCAATTATTCAATAACAGTCTTATAAAGTTTTAGAGTGCACATATAAAAGGTAGGTAGAGAAGCAAGAACTGAGTTTACCATTTGGACCTTACCCCCTTGTGTTAAAAACAAAGACCATGCCACCAGCCTTCTTTCAATGCACGTTACTGGTGGTAAACAGTCAGCAACAAAGGGCTTGTGCAACCACAAAGGTAAGACTAGATAGGTGAAAGGTAAAGAGCCCACTTTACAATGAAAAGTATTTGCTAGATGCTGCATTTTTTTCTTCTCAGACATTGATGGGAACCATAAAGGATTTATTGTAATTAATTTTTAATCTTGTGGAGTCAACAAAAGTACTGAGAAGGGCCTTGAGATCAAACAGTTGCCTAGGGCACCCTTCCATGACTAGTATGGTGTCATCTGCATACTGAATGATTGAGAAATACCCTCAGCTAGCAATAGTAATGGGTAGTTTGACTAATCCTATGTCTTCGGCTTTATTAATGATGCTTTGCATCATAAGTGGAGATAAAGGATCCCTTTGCCTCACCCCCCCCTTTTTTTTTTGCAAGATGGATGAAGTACTATAATCCAGCACTTTGGCTATCCAATTAATCCATTTTTGTCCAAATCCTTTTTGCTATAAAATTTATAAGATGACTAGGTGATCAATTATATCAAATGCTTTCTCAAAGTCTAGTTTATGAACAACAATTTCTTTCTTTGATTTGTGACGCAGAAAATAGAAATTAAAACTGAAACTGCATTTATGTATGACAACTTTATTAATTAAGGTTCTCTTGTGACAGATACAACTAATTCGGAGGCCATACTCAGTATTGATTAGCTTATTACAGATCTATCAACTCTACAGGCTGCAATGGCGAACATTAATGAAGCAATAAGCTAGGTGGAAGGGGTTTCGGTGCTCTTAATAAGGTGTGATTCATATTTATTGTACAGGTCTTTTGTTACATATTTTGAATGTAGTGTGTGTGGGCAACGTCAATAGATGTCATCGTCTACTCTGTGATGAAATCAAGGAGAGGTTGGGAGGGGCTTGGGCCCCCTATGCTTCATGTACTCTTTATACACACAAAGAAATTCATCAAGTCTATGTGAAATCGACGCTATGGCATTCCGTACTTGTGGGGGTTAAGAGATCAGTGTGTAATCCCTCATCCAACGTAGTTAGCCCCATGTTGCAGTTGTTTGGGATGGTACCAGCACCGTTCTCTTCTCTATGAAGTAATTAAACTTCTTTTTGCCTAATTATTATTGTACTTATCTTAGTGATTATTAATCAAGACTAGTGTAAAAAGCACCGGGCTAGACATTTCATTATAGTTTTAATTGCATTAATCTTAGAGAAAGTAGCAATTTAATTAATCTGATACCATGATTTAGTATGGATAGGGAGCAACTTGAAATTCCGTCGGTTAAAAATTGTTAAACTACATAAATCCACAAAGAATGTGTATGTATTATTTGTCAACCTTTTATAATTTTCTGAATAAAGTTCAATCTAATTGTTAAATTTTAAGTCCACGACCCGAATGTAACCCATTTCCAGTTTCAAGATAGTTAAATCTCCTTAGATAGCTTTGTACTTTGTAAAGTTTTAAGCTTCAATGCAGTTCAAATTCTTTATATGGCATCTTCCAACTTCAGAAGTTAGCTATGGTTTTTGCACCCAATATGACTCTGGTTATCTGAAATGCCTCTCACTTTATATTCATATTTACATAAAGTGCGCATACCACTAATAGATATCTGATTCATTAATTGTTGTGAGATACATGGAGTTTAGGTGATGAAAGCCTGAGTTCTTTCGAGTTAGAAACACTTTGTTTCCCCCTTGAGTGCTACCCCTATTCAAGATATTGCAGTTGTGAAACCTTGATCTCCAATCACTCGCAAATTAAGCCATATGTGTCTAATCTGCTAATGGTTTGACCATTTTTAGGTTATTAGGTAGATGCACCCAATAGGTTTGTTGTTTTACATTCTATCAAATAAACTACCTACAGAAAACTCCAAGGAAAGAACTGAATGTTACAGGAATTGAGAAAAATATTACATTCAAATCGACGGGCTAAATAATAACCACTTTGATATATCAAAGGAGAAATATCAGCAGAAGGATCTGATTGATGCATGTGACATGTGCGTTTTTTTTTTTTTTTTTGAAGAAACTGGAGGAGCTCGCGCTCCTGCAGTGACATATGCATATAACTTTTAGTTATTGAGACATCACAGTTTTAAAGTAGAATTAGACTTTGTTTCTGATGTAGACTTGTTCCAGATGTCTTGTAAATATGTAGATTTATATTGTCGCCATCCAAAATGATGTAGTATTCCTCTTCGTAAAGTTAATTATTTCTTCTTGGAATGCATAGAAAATTATTGTCCCATAATAATACATTCAACTTGGCAGAGTGTATTTACTTTGAGGCTTCTTGGTATCTAGGATAAACAAAAGGCTCATTCTTTGTTGGTAATAACAACACCGCTCTACTGAAATAAGACTTGACGCGCGCCTAATGTATTTCCTTTCTATTCTTGATATATCATCTAAATACATCCACGTCTTTTTCAGTTATTTTCCACAGCTCTGGCGTGTATGATGTATCCTTCTCTTAAGGTTGTTCAGGGGGAAGATGAGACACAGCTGGAAAATAACTGATGGTAGGGGTGTGAGTGTCTGAGATGTCATAGCAGTAAAATATCAAATATTAACTAGTAGATGTTAACAATTATGGAGATGAACCCTTTTGCACTGGCGGAGCTACGTTGGGGCCAACCTGAAGACGGGATAAGAAAACATGTCATACAACCCAGAGACTGACTAATTATCTACAGACAATTTAATGATGTGTATGTAATTAAAGATCAACTATAAATAAATTTATATACACCATTGTGTGGCGGTTTGATAGAAAATATATTGAAACATGATTACAATATTTTTAGAACCTATGATATAATAACTAGGCCCATTTTAAACAGAGCAATATAATTTTGTTGCCAGTCGATTAGAAAAATGAAAGATTCATGTCCGACCTCATCCACTCTGCTGCTTTTCCTCCACTCGTTCCCTGCCATCCCCATCTAAGTACTGCAGCCTTTCTCTCTCCATTGTCTTCAAGCACTGCCATCGGCTTGGGATTTGGTGGAGGATTTGGGGCCGGAGGGGAGGATTTGGCGGGCAGCAGAGGGTGGTGGCGGCAGAATGAAGATGAAGGACTGCCTGGAGATGGCAAGGAACAGGGAGGACCGACTGCGGCAGTCAGCGGCGGAGATGGAGCGCGCCGAGCAAACGGCCACCACGACGCTCTCCACCCCGCGTCCAGCAGCCCGATGATGCGCAGCTTGTTTCTGAGGCGGCGGCCAGAGCTGCAGGAGAGACGCGTGAACTTCGACGGCGATGGATCTGGGGAAGAGTAGGGCGGGGTCGAGAGAGAGGCGCGCGAGCTCCGGCGACGACAGGTTTGGGGAGGAACAGGCCGAGGTCGAGGGAGAGGCGCGCGAGCGCGACAGACACCGTGGGTTGGCTCTATGAGGCGCTGCAGGTCGAATTTGGCGCGCACAACCCCGCATGAGATCCAGTGGCATCGCCGTCTGGAGAAGACAACTCGTACAACCCTCGGTCGCGCGTCTGCTTGACGTTCGGGAACGGGACAGAGCCGTCCTCTGGCGAGGCGACGCGGAGGTCGTCGCTGGGCAGGCGCGGGGATGTAATTGCAAAAATGTCGGTACAGAGACGGGGTAAATCGATGGGTTGTACATGTCCTTAGTGTTTAAATTTAGCTGTCGGGGAAAGTATTTTCATAGCTCCTGCTCTGTCTGGCTTGACATTCACAATGCCGGTGTGTAAATTTATGAAAGCTTATTTGATTGTGCACCTGGAAAAAAATTAACATAGATCATGCTTATCAACAGGAAACAAGACGGAAAATTTTTGGCCATTGTATTGCCTATAGTAGACTCAGTCGTACTAGGAGGTGGAATATCTGGAGGAAGAAGGAAACACAAGGAAAGCCAACACTTCCCGGTAAATATCTTTAGTGATAGTTGACTCAGATTTATTTGCGTTATTGTGTTAAATGAACTGGTCAACTTTTCTGAACAAAAAAAATCTACAAAATGAACATTTCTTCTAATAAGCTTGCTCGGTCATCATTCTCATATACAAAGTTGAAATTGAAACTACACTTATGTATTACGTCTTTACCAAGTTGAAGTTGAGATTGCAGATGATGCAGGAGAGGCACAAGGCGTCGAGGAGCAGCGCTGCACTCGCCACGGCCAACCGGAGGTTCTGCCATGCGCACATCTTCTCGGGAACGGCCACCATTGCATCATTTGCGGACTGCGGGGCACACCGTACCTCGCCGGCAAGCTGGCGCTGTAAAAACTATTTTGATCTAGGACTGCCCGAGCAAGCCTACAGGATTGGTTGCATGCAACCTCTAGGGTCTAGAGGGCCCAGACCCCATAGTTGTAATAATCTTCATAGTTATATTTTCACGATTAAAGCACCTAGATCGTCACTAGTAAGCGATGCTGATTAGACCGTAGTGAATAGTGACGAAGAACTGGTGCTTGCTTTCTGAAAATATAATAAAATCTCACCAGTCAACGGTTGTAACGATGGGTGCATCTGAGTGTATACATATATCATATATATTCCCTAAAAAAAATTGCATGTATCAGATATATGGTATATGTGATATCTTTCACAAAATGAACATGGCAAGTATCTTGCGAAATCAGTTATGTGAAAATTCTAGGGAAGGTCCAAAATGGCAGCCAAATTGCTTGTTATACTCTTTTCAGTGTGATGGAAATTGCTTGTAATGTGTATTTCTACAAGACTAGAATGGATTTTTCTATTACCATGGTACAATTTAGACACTCATAACGTAGCCACACTCACCTCTATGAACGTATGCACGCACCTATGAATATTTTTGAAGACTGAATCGGTAAATCCTCAAGATTGACGAAGTAACCAGTGACATCTCGCTGTCAATGAGAATGTCACCTACCACTGAAAGCATAATGTCACATTTGTATAAAATTATCATTCACGGAGAGAAGAACCCATGATCTGAGGTGCTATTAATGCTTGTAAACACTATAGTAGGTCTTGACTAATCTAAAATCATAACTCCAGTTGCATAGTGGCATTTGAACAAATTATCAGGAAAAGTTGTGGTAATATATATCATAAAACTTATAGCTGAAATCAATCATCCATTATTGCCTTAAAATATCATCCATCACTATCTAACTTTATGACCCTTCATTTCGTTTTTTTGGCCTTTTACCTGTAGTTTATTAGAGCAAGGGAAATAATACAACGTGTGGCAGGGTCTATGCTGCCAAGTCACTTCATGTTGTCATCAGTAAACAATATGTCCCATGTCAGCGATCATGTGTCATTGGTGTGACAGGCCCGATGTTCATAAGAGGTGAAAACTGTGCCTTTGTACCTCATGACTTGTACATTCAACACAATTTAGTATCAAGCAAACCATAAAAGAACATGAATTTAGATAAGAAGAAATATGGTATGACATTACTCCAAAGAGTATAACGTCAACAATATCTAAATACAAGGTCATGGCACGCAGGCCAAGAAAACAACAGATGAACTAGCAGAAGCAAAACTCTACGTATGGTAGCGGAAGCGAGTCTTCAACTTGAACGATATTGAAAGTCTTCGTAGTAAATCTAATTCCACAGGCAGCTTGAGTGTAGGCGAAACCCTCCTTCTTCATCTTCAATCTTATTCTAGTCGAGTCGAGGACGTCTTGGAGTTGAAGCTTGAACCACTAACTGTTGAAAAATAAAGTGGTAAAGCCATGAGTACATAGAGTACTCAGCAAGCCGCATTACCTAGAAAAATTGTGATGCATGCTTAGATATTTCGAGGATAGGCAATAGCTCAAGCATCTAAAGGAATCAACCTGAAGCCTAGGTGAGTCAAGTTTTATTATTAGTCAAATTTTATTAGTGGCCTCACAAGAATCAACACCTTCATGTAAGGGTCAAATTTTAAGTCTAGCACACCTTCACCGAAACAACAGCTCGAAGCCGTAAGTGAAAGACCTATCACAGGGGAGAACTAGTAAACTAGTCGAGTGGGGAGCTCTCGGTAGTGCTCGTATCCGGGGGGCACGGTTATACGTATAGATTATAACTCTATAAAGTATATACACCCAGCACCCACACGCAGAAGCTCGACACCCACGCCAGTGCACTAACCCAAGCACCGAGCTTACACTAGACCACTCACAAAAGCATCGACCGGTGGCCCCCACTCGTCCAGTTCGGGGATCCCCGAAGGTACAACAAAGGGTCCCGAAGGTGTGAAAGGCCTACCATTCGTCAGGTGTGCTATTCTCTACTCATGGGTCGACACAACGCTTCAAAACTCACTAACACTATCTCTCGCTACTATAACGGGCTAGCCATCATATATGCTAAGATCATGATCTATCACAACCGCTCATACGGGGACGTGTGGTGTGTATGTAAGACCAGAGAGACACGCTGTATTAGAACCGGCTCTCAAGCTGTCGTGACGAGTCACTAATTTGTCTCCTCCAACCAAAGTGCACAAGTAACAACCACCAATGCGGAGATCTTCAGCAACATGAAGCCCCCAACACAATTGTGCCCACAACAAGCACTCTCCCAACAGGAACTCTCCAAAAATTCCCCGACACCTATACCATCTACACTCGCCCCCGCAAATCATCCTATTGGGTTACTAATATTGAAACTCGACACCTAAGAAGCACCTATAGTATTAACACAAAAACATGTATCTCAAGTGTAGGTTCAATTAAGCAACAAGCGTGCTAGTAAAGTATCCTCTATAGAGCATCCTAGGATAAAAGTGGAAAATGAAGCATGATATGGCATAGCTATGATTCTAACATTAGTAACCATTTCATATGTGTGAGTTCATCTTATGCAATTGCTAATGTAGGAGCAAGACTGATCAAGGATGCAGCTTGCCTTAAAAGTGGATCTAAGAATAGATCGGTGTCCTCGTGTGGCTTTTGCGAGTACTCCATAAGATTATGACCATCTGAATCCTCTCGTTATCTAAAGTTCAGGTAGAACAGGAAAGTGATACGAAAATCGAGTAAGCGACACGAATTACGAGAAAGATTGGAAAACGAATCACAAGAACATATTCGATCGATGCGAGAACATGGATAGTAGCATCACTAACGCGTAGAGAATGGTGAGACGAATCCAAAGCAACTGACCCCGTATTTTTCTCATGCCCAGAGAATTAGATATGAATTTCTAACGATTAAAGAGATTAAAAGATTTCTGAAAATTAGAAAGGAATATGCCAGAGAATATTCCTCGACAATATTTGCTGCACCAACCGACGTGTGGGAACGAGCTGTCATTGAATTCTGAGTCAATGGTTCACTATGGACCATGACCACCGCATCACGCAGCAAACGAGCCATGGACCGAGACCTCCATCCGCTTACCATGCCACCATGCCGATGGCAGGCGGCTAGACGCTGTGGATCTTGCGCTACGGAGAGCCTCACAGAAAACGAATCGCACCGGGGCCCCAGCACGACTCCACAAATCGCAAGGGTGCTCTCCCGTCGCCGATCCAAGGACGAAGGCAACGCAGGGGCTTCACCGGAGTTGCTACGGAGGCGGCGCACAATGAGCAGCAACAAACCACGGATAATAATTCCAAACAAAACACTCCCACTTGAAGCTCATGCACGCACGAAGCTACAGCGCGCAGTCGAGATGAGGCCTGTTCGGCTGGTGAAGAAGCCAGCTTATGCTGGCTGCTTTAATCACACATGGTTGGAATAAGAAGCCAGCATAAGCTGGCTTTTGGACCAGCCGAACAGGCTAATGAGCGGAAGCTAGACGACAACACTGTACTGGCAGCTGGGCCAAGTGGGCTGCGGAAATGGGCTGCATGTTTGGTTGCTTCGGGCCAGAGGAGAAAGGGAGGGAGTTGGGCTGAGTGCAAGATAACAAGGAGAAGCCGGCCCAGGTGCTCAATCCAAATCCAAACATCTTCAAATTTTATTTTAATTGTTGTTGCGGCGGGTTACATTCAAACGAATCCACTTCAAGTTCAAGAGTGGTAGCAGCACCAAATCAAATATTGAACATTTGATTTTAGACTGATATTTTGGGCTGTTACAATTTGTCGGGTAGATCTATATGTTTTGTTTTTCTGCATGTGCACGTACAGATCAAATGATCATATACTGATTCGGATCTTTGCAGGGTTGATCTCCATACGTGATGGCGGATGTATAGAAAATGTCACATGTATTCATCGTGTGTGATATTTTAAAGCTATGGTCAGCGAGTACTTATACTTTTCTAACTTGCCACTTTTATAATGTAATTAATGCATCTCCTCCCACGATCTCTCTCGCCATGCACATGATCATACGAAGAACATATACGGGGAACTTTCTTGGTATAGCGTTCATTTTCTTGCCCTTTGCGGACAGGCTAACAGCCTGGTGGCAAGGTGACTGAGTGCCAGCCGCTAGATCTAGGGGTTCGAGCCCTCGATCCCGCACGGTGTGTGAAAAAAAATCCCTCGCCCCTAGATCAAAGCATTAGGTAAGACTAGTGTCACAGCTCAGAAGATCAACTTAGTCCCTACGATAGTTGGGGAATGGATTTGAGAATTTTCTCAGCATATGTGAGAAGGATTTTCTTGCCCCTTAAGATTGAACAAGGTTAACATGTATGTTACATATGTCATTAGGCCCGGTCTCTTTCATTTCACGTTTTCAGATATGACAGGTCAACTTTCTAGTCTTGTTATGCACTATTTATTTTATAGATTCGTAGACTGAACAAGGCATTAAATCGTTGCATAGATGTACCAGTGGAGATCTGTTTTTTTGTGCACATGAAAGGAAAAGAGGTTCATTGCACTTTTCATTCTCCTTTCACTAATTTGGAAAGAGTGTCACTACCCTTTCATCCTAATGAAAGATTCCTTCTCCTATTTCATATTAAATATCATACCATGTCATCTTTTTCGGATATGTCTCCTAATAATAAATTACGTGAACATCTATGCAACCATTTCACGTGTCGCCATTTCATATTAAATTACGTAATTCTTGATGTTTCGCACCAGTTGGCAGGAAGCTTCCTCCTGCAGTCGACTGATTTAGTATACTGAAAACTTTTTAGACCCTGTTCGTTTCCTGCACTCTAAAATGTAGCACTGTCACATCAAAGAGAATCTTATTATTTATGAATATTTTGATCAATTTAATGACAAAACCCTATTGATAGATTGGTGCTAATTTTCGAGATGAATCTAATGAGCTTAATTAATTTAGGTATTGCAAAAGTGATGCTACAGTAACCGTCTTCTAATCATGACTTAATTAACGTCATTAGATTCGTCTCGTAAATTAGTCTAGGGACCTGTAATTTATTTTATAATTAAACTTTATTTAATACTCATAAATAGTAAGATTTTTTTGATGTGACAGCTCTAAAGTTTAGACCCCAAGAAACGAACACACGCTTAATACTAGATCATCATAACAGCACGTATTTGAAGCCTATAAATATTGCAAGAATGGCCTCGTGATAAGAGCACTAGATCAAATCGTTTCTCTCCTCTTTTCTTGTTGATCTATCTTCCTTACTAGCCAGTTCTGAGCATTAGAAAGAATATTTACTTATGGCTTTCGGTGCCGCCGCTCATAAGCTCACAGTTGCTGTCATTTGTATGGCTGTTGTTTTATCTATGTTGGGCAAGGCAGAATCAAGGACACCTTGCAGCCATTCCTGCATCTCGGGGTGTCCTTCCAAATGCAGCGCAACAGCCGCAAGCAGTTGCGAGGGTACCAAGAGTCAGGCAAAATCGAAGTGCATGTTCAACTGTCAAGATGGCTGCCTTGCCAGCTGCAGACAAGCGAATCCAACGATGCCTGCATCTGAATGCGGCTGCACCAGCCAATGCGAAAGCAACTGCGAAGCTAACTCCGAGCGCCACCCTTCCTACCAAGCTTGTCTTTCAGCTGTTTTCCAGAACTGCAAGGACTCCTGCGAGAGCGAATGCAATGGCAACAAGGTGAACTCTTGAATTTGGTGTGCTCGAATGGGTAGGCTCATATGGCTGTGGATCTGTTGTTTAGTTAATCTTTTCTGCTTTTCATTTCTTGCACGTCTCATTCAATAATCACACGGTAGTGCTCAGTTGGCATATCCAGTTCGCTGGATGCTAAATTCAGTTGTTACCATGTAGTGTCAGTCACGCATGGCTGTTGTGTCATGTGGCCATGTATGAAAAGAGTCAATTGTAAGTTCGCTTTTTTTTCCTTTTGAGATCATCAAAATAAATAATGTAACAGAAAAGGACGCACATCGTGTTTAGCATCCCAAAACTCCTGTTGTTCCATTGGAAAGTGATGGTGATTGTGAACACTAATTTGCGTGTATAAAGGTGTTCACTGCGTACAACCAACACAGTGCTTCAATTGTGTCGGGAAATCAAATATGATGCTCGTCCAGCAAATGGTCAAGTACTCTATTGATGCGCTCAAATAATGATTTTAAAGCCGAAAATTAGTAAGGGCGAGTCTGAGAGCCGATGAGGCCCCGGCTGCGGCGGGTCCGGCATGAGGTAGTGATCAATCACAGCGGCCAACCACCGGGCGGACGCTCAGAAGCACAGCCATGGCGATCGTCAACGAGAAGAGCATCGATGGCTGCATCCACAGCCTTCGAGACAACGGCCACCATGGGTTGTACCCTGTGAGGCCGTGAGGAGCCCTGCACTTGGTTGTAGTTCACGCCATGGGGAGGGAGCAGATCGAGTCCTTGGGCTTGTTGATCCGTTGGAAGTGGCAACGCTTCTTCCATGCTCTACACATGCATGCACCCGCTCGACAGTACACGAGAGTAACTCCTATCGGACGAACATGATCATCTCACAATCTATTACCATGATCCTCATACCCATCTATTTTGTAGGAGAGGAGTTAACTACTAAACTTCTACACGCAGATATGACGAACTTGTCGCAATCAAGTCCATCGTTGAACCCATTGCCGTCTCCTTTACCATATTCGTTGCGGAAAAATACAACCCAACCGACATATAGATATATCATCGAAAACTAACTCTCACTAGCTCACCACCATGGGTACGAAGAACCACAACACGAGACAAGGAAGGGTCAGAATACCTTATTCTCAATCAGTGATGATGTCCACGTCCTGCCACCATCGCCAAGAAATGGTGTTCTCCATTGCTTCATATCAACAGTCTTGATGTTGTCTTACGCTGTCACCAATCTTGTTAATTGGATCTATTAAGAGAACTTCAACCTAACAGAATCTAATCAACCTACTAGACTAAAAGAATAATGAATGCCCACTCCTCCCCACCACTAGCGAGGAGGAGACGGAGGAGGGGGACCAAAGACCGGATATCGTGTCCATCGCCTAAATCTAGCTCCCGGTTGCTGCTGCTGTTGTTCCCTCGTACTAGATACTTAATCGGTCTCGGAATATAAATATTATTTATTTTTTAACATAACATTTGACTATTAGCCTGATTGTAACATAGCATAAAAAAGTTTGTGAGCTTTATCTACTTTCCTCATCCTGCAAAAACTCAAAATAGGTGTACTGAAGGAGTATGCTTCTGCATCACTCCCTCCAGTGGCTAAATTTTGTAGAACGTCTTCAATTGTGAAATCAGCAAAAACTCCAGAACGTCCTTCTTTTCAGAACTGGAGGGAGTAATATCGAACAAAGATTTTTAAAAGGATATATATGTGGCCACTGTATGAATGGCATGGAAAGATTTTCTTTCTTAGACAAGAATAATACATAGAGAAACAACTAGCAAAACGTCATTTTAGCTCCTCAACATAAATATTTCAGATACACGTATTTGAAAAATAATTGGAACAAATATTTCAAAATATTAAAAGTAAATTCGTGATTTGAAATTTTTAAAGAAAATACAGATTCGTGGGCCGCAGTGCCAGGCCTCTTCAAAAACGCGGCCTCAAGCACTGCCCAAGAGGAATTTTTTTTAATAATCGATTTTTTTATTAAATTTATATTAATAACCTCCGGGATTCAAAATTTCCAAAAATAACCACTCAATCGCCCATCCAGTGGGCGACACGAAGCTGTCGCCCGCTCAACGGGCGACAGGTGGCGCACGTGGGACCGGTCGCCGTTGGACGGGCGACAGGTCCGCCCGAGGCCCGCGGTGGGTCCGGTCGCCCGACCGCTGGGCGACAGGCTGTCACGTGGTGCCGGGTGGGACCAATCGCCCAACGGTCGGGCGACAGGACCGCGCCCCGTCTCGGCTGGTGGGACCCGTCGCCCAACGGTCGGGCGACAGGTCCCGCGTATATAGGCCGCGCGCCTCGCTCGCCCTGCTGCCGCCGCCGCAAGAGAGAGAGAGAGAGAGGGAGAGGGAAGGGAAGAGAGGAGAGGAGAGGAGAGGAGAGGGAAGAGAGGAGAGGAGAGGAGAGGGAGGGAGAGGGAAGAGAGAGGAGAGGGAGGAAGAGGGGAGGAGGAGAAAGAAGAGGAATTCTGGAAAGATTTTTTCGGTAATTTCTTTTTGAATTTATTACATTTAAAATATGGTAATTAGTTTATAGTGTACTATTGATTAGATTGAGCAGTAAGTATTGCAATATTTATTAGATTTAGAATATATCGAGTGCAATTACTATTTATTAGTCCGTAGTAGTTTAGCGTATTTATGTTAGTTAGTTTGATGTTTAGATTTAGAATATATTTGTTAGTGTATCGCAGTTAGTACATATAGAATATATATATATATCATTTATACTATGCTAGTTAAATAAAATATTTATCGAGTGGGAAGAATAAATTCCTTAACAAGTGTAAATATAAATATTTATTATCTATAGTATTTTAAATAATATGATAGTTACATGAAATATTTACATATTTATTATAGATATTTTTTAAATATATATGTATTATGTATTTACATACTAGTAAAATATATATGTATTTTGTATTTATATGTTCTATGTACAAGTGCTATAAATTAATAACTAAAAAGAGTTATCTATAAATATTTATGAACTGTAATATTATATTTAGTACTATAGTTATCCTTTACAGTTATGAAAGAAATAATTAAGCCTTTATAATATTATTTTGTTTGGATAGGTATGTCGAGAAAAAGTAGTGTTTGAGATTTTTTATGGATCCGGTGAGGTTGTTGAGAATGCAAGTGGGGTTGATTTGTCCGGATTTCCATCTATAAAGAGGGGATTATCAAGAGCCAACGAGAGAACAATCCGTGGTGTTCGCAATCGGTTGTTGCGGATGTTTGGACTTGATCCGAACACCACACTTTGCATTTGCGGGGTTTGGTTAGTCGTATTCGGGTGGGATTTTACTGGGAAATGATAGATCCGAATGACACAACGACATGGAGGAAGTATGTGGATAGGGCTATTGAACGTGGTTGGCCTATAATGCTTCTTGCCCAAGCATATCCAAAGGAGGTGGTCTATGGGAACGTTGAACATGCACATGACTCGGATGTTAGGGTGACAGATGAGGAAGAGGAGAATGATGAATTTCCGGAAAGCACCTCTAATGCAGAGCCAATTGGGGAAGCGAGATGAAGGAGAACACATTGAGCATTTAGTGAATGAAATGTTGATGGAAGATATGGAGCATGAAGATATTTCAGAAATAGATTCATCCGATGAGGAGGGGAGGTTCCTGTCCTCGGCGATTGGAACCGCTTTGCAAACCTATCGGTTAATGAAGGACATTTGGAATCCTGGCGAGTATCATGAGAATGAGGTCACCGAAGGAGCTTTATACAAAGACAAAGATGCTGTTCGAGATGCGATGAAGTATTGGTCTCTGTCCGTGAAAAGGTCCTTCGTTGTGGCAAAATCAAGCAAGAAGTTGTATGATGTTAAATGTGTGTTCACATCTTGTCCATTTCGAGTGCATGCTTATGAGCAGAAATGGAGTCAGCTTTGGAAATGTTCTATAGTAAGAGACCATACATGTGAGTTGCATGAATTGGAGAAATGCAATAGCGCCCTTACCTCGCAGTTCGTTGCAAACTACATGTATGCCGAATTGTAGATAACATAAGGTTTGAACCGAAATCTATCATCAATACAAGCTACTCCAAGGCTTGGAAAGCTAAGCAGAAAGTCATAGAGCAAAGATTCGGTACATATGAAGCGTCTTATGATAACCTTCCGAAGTTGTTGGAAACAATAAGCGAGCGAAATGTTGGTACTTACTATGATATAATGGATGTGCTCGGATCCAAAAGTGCCTGGGAAGTTGATTCTTCAGCGTGCATTCTTTGCAATCGGCCAATGTATAACTACATTCGGGCATTGCAGACCTATCCTTTGTATGGATGGTACGTTCCTTACTCGGAAAGTACAAGGGTCGATTTTGACTGCCATTGGAGTAGATGGAAATAATCAAGTATTGCCGGTTGCTTTTGCATTTGTTGAAAGTGAGAACACCGATAGTTGGTATTGGTTTCTAGACCGAGTCAAAACGGCGATAGTTCAAGATCGACCGGACGTGTGTGTTATACATGATCGCCATGTCTGGACTCGTTGAAGGCTATATTGGATATAAAACATGGCAATACCGAGCGTGGTCTTCCACCATGTTGGACAGATATACAATCAAGATGGTGTATGAGGCACCTTGGTGCAAACTTCTACAAGCAATTCAAGAACAAACAACTTATGAACATGTTTAAGAGGTTGTGTTCTACAAACCAGCAAAGAAAGTTCAATGCTCTTTGGCAGCGATTGGACGAACCGACTACGAAACATAGTGAGGAGATGTTGGGAAGGGATAACCATAATCCCGATGATATGCCTGTCCCTCTATGTGGTCTTCCGACGGATGGACCCAACATTGTTCGACGGGCAGGTTCATCTATCCGATGTTTCTCACATTGGATTGAGCGAGAGCCAAAAGAGAAATGGTCACTTTTGTATGACACAAATGGAGCAAGGTATGGAATAATGACAACAAATTTGGCGGAGGTATATAATTGGGTCATCCGTGGTTTAAGAGGTCTACCTCTTGTTGCTATTGTGGAGGGAATTTTACATGGGATATGCAAGTACTTCCGTGAACGTTGTGCAGTAGCTGTTTCGGCTATGGCTAACAACAATTTAGTGTACTCGTCTTTCATGACCAAATATATGGACGAGAAGATAAAAAGAGCAAGTCTACATCGGGCAAAACCTATGGGCACTCGTACAAAACCGTTTTGAGATCCTCTCGTAGAGACAGATCTCGTCGCGGTGGAAACCGCGAGAGGACAGTGCAAGAGTGCATTCTTGATGTCAACTCATGTAAATGCTCCTGCATGAAGCCAAAGCTCCTGCATAGGCCATGTTCACATGTTATTGCCGCATGTTCACTTACGGACTTGTCGCCAAGACGGTATGTGTCACCATATTTCTTCAAGGAAGTTGTTATGACAACATGGAATGCAGAAATATATGGTTTTGCTATCTTTGGCACATTCACGAATAATCCTGGACCAAACTATTTGCGCGGCCCCGATAGAGATAAATTGAAGCAGAAACGAGGTCGTCGAAAGACTCGTCGTATTCGAAATGATATGGATGAGTCCGAAGTGGGAAGAGGGCATACCATATGTAGCAGATGTAATGAAAGTGGCCATAGTTACAAGAAATGCCCTAACAAGAGTGATCGTGGCAGGGCGGAAGCGGGACCTTCAGGGAATCCACACGACGGCCGACGCCCTCGTGCACGTCGTGCACGAACTACTGGAGACGGCACTCGCTTCATAAGTTGTAGTAGGACTACGTAGACGCCTTGTGCACGTCAATGTACGGACTATGTACTTTGTTAAATTTTATAACTATGTAATATGTATGTCATATTATATAACCGAGATAATATTTGTGCGGTACTTTATAACTATGTAATATGTCCGTAATTTTGGATTGTCCCTTTGATATTCAATTTTGCTTATCTTTATGGTTTCATATCTGTATGTCACATTTGTTGTAATGTATTGCAGGTATGGCGGCTGGTGTTGGAGATTGTCCTGAGTTGCTCGATCCACGATCGGATCGGCGTCACCGGTCGTACTTGAGCGCCGTTAAGGGTCGGGATCTCGCTGTACTCCGTCCTCGGGTACCTCTTGAGTTGCTCGAGGCTTGACGATCGTTGGATTCCGAGGTATTGGTTCATTTGTTTGTAATTTAATTTTATATTTTTATATTCACTGATTATTAATGATAATGTAGGTTGAGAGCAGCCGGCCTACTGCCACTATGTAGGCTTGTGGAGGCCACGACGGCTGCCGAGGCCGTTGATCCGGCGAAGCGGTTCACTTTTGACCGCTCCCTTCTTGCCGCGCTGGTGGATCGTTGGAGGCCCGAGACTCACACGTTTCACCTTCCGTGTGGGGAGATGGTCCCGACCTTGCAGGACATGTCCTACCTGTTCGCTCTACCTATCGCCGGTGACGCGGTCCGTGCTCTCGACGCACCTGTCACTTGGCGCGATGACATCCTTGCTCGATTTCGGGGTGTTGTTCATCGCCCTGGTGTTCCAGCGTATGTCCCTTTCGGGGATGAGCAGCACCATGGTCCCACGAAGAAATGGTTGCTACAATTTAAGGTGACTTCTCATTACTTTGTCTAATATTAATTTCATATGAAATGATTCATTGTCTAATACATGCTATACTTTTATACAGGCTGATTGCATCCACCCTCAGCGCAGATGATGCAACCGTATCGAGGCACCTCGAGGCCTATTTGTTGTGGTTGTTCGGTTGGATCATGTTCACTAGTTCTCATGGGAATACGGTGGACAAGCACATGATTCGCTTTGCTCGAGAGATAGCAGATTCAGACCCTGCTGAGGAAGTTCCACGAGTACAATTGGGCTTCAGCTGTCTTGGCTGCCACTTACAGGGGTCTTTGTGATGCCTGTACAAAAGCTGACCCGAACGCTGTCCTCACCGGGTGTCCACTTCTACTACAGTTGTGGGCATACGAGCACTTCATGATTGGTCGACCTTTCATGGACGTAAGCGAGTTACGGTGACAGCTTGTACGGTCGGTTCCTCGAGGACGGTCCCACAATGGGGACATTATGGTGCAGACGTCGGGTAAGTAATTATTCAATGCATTATTTGCTTAATTATTGTTATAGAAAATGTCACTAACAATATCTTGTATGCAGCCTACGTGGGCGAACGTCCAGGTCCACAAGGCTTACCCGAGTACGTTATGGAGTTTGATCGGTTAGATCCGGACGAGGACGTGCGTTGGACGCCATATAGCGAAGAGGAACCGGCGGTTCGAGCACCGACTGGACTTTCCTTGTTGTGTGCGAGAGATAGCGAGTATTGGTTGACGCGTAAAGCTCTCGTCTTTGACGTGTTCGTTGAGGAGTACTCACCTCATCGGGTCATGCGGCAGTTTGGACTTCACCGGACTTTTCTCAGTACGGACGACACGTGTTGTTCTAACACGTGATCACTCGTAAGTTTATCTTTTATATTTTAGTTAGAATTTATTTGTTAGTTCGCACATTTGACTTGTCATAATTTAATTTCTATCATTTGTAGGATTTCACGTAAAGGGCACACATCGGGGACTATATGGTGGTCACGCATGGAGCCTTGGGTGCAGCAGTGGGCAGCGGCTCTAGAGGGGACAGTTGAGGAGTCTCGACCCTTCACTCCACAGGCTTTCTCAGAGTACCTTCGGTGGTACGTACCTCGAACACGCACTCGTGTTACGTACACTCCTACGGAGCGGCGAGGCACACACCTACCCTCACGGACACGTACCCTACACATAGGGATCGAACTCTGCGCTAGCGATAAGATTAATTTTGAAGTTTAATTTTGATGAAAATACTGGAAATTATCATAACAACTAACTTGGTGACACTTAAAATATTTTGTAGGTTGATCTAGCACGGCGCATCAATGCCGAGTCCGGATCGACGTTGCACCGCATGAGGCAGGGTATTCAGCTTATCGCACATGAGCTCTCTCTAGCGATGAAGAGGATGTATGAGTGGAGCGCTGAAATTATCAGGCTGAACTCTTGTGCATCGTCTTGTACTAGAGACGTGGACGCTGTGCAGCACGCAGCAGGAACAAGTTCAGCAAGTATGGGGCGTCGTCCACCTCTCGCAGCAGCCTAGCTACGTAAGATCGACAGTACCTCATTCCAGCTACGGTGTAGGTAACGGTCCAACATAGCTAGGTTGAATTAAAATTAAATATTTTCTAACATATCTATCGATAGGTACACACACAGGTACTTGGCATCCTTCGTTTGGGTATGCTGGCTCGTCTCGCGCAGATGGCACATATGGCGCCGGGTTCTTCTTCGCAAATGGCACATATGGCGCCGGGTTCTTCTTCGCAGATGGTACATATGGCGCCGGGTTCTTCTTCGTAGATGGCACATATGGCACCAGGTAACTTCTATAATTTTAAGAATTATTTTCATAAATATTACATACACAATAACTTACATTTTGATAAAAAAAATTTAGGATCTTCTAGCGGTGACTACCACGATGAGGAGGATGAGAATGAGATCACCGGAGCACCGGATCGAGTACGAGCACCGGTCACCGTCTCCTGTTTTCGACTTCGACTCGTTCATGGCACAGTGAGATGTGGAGACCATGCTCGGGTCGCAGCTTAGGTAGTACACCTATACCTACACAACCCTCGCAGGACGAGTATGGCACGCCCGTACCTAGTGGTCGTCCGACACGTAACGTGGTTCTACCTTCTCCACTCACATACTCTGCTGATCACGTGAGAGCAGGACGTAGGGCTGCACGACCAGGCACGTTTAGAGGTGTTGCACCGAAGCGTGGCGAGACAGTAGACTATTACCGATGTATTTTTTTACTCTATTTCCTATAAACCTATTGATGTATTTCTGTTTACTTTATTTTCTATGAATATTGTCACTTTATCCTTATTTTTTACTAACTTTCGAAATTAAATAAATAGATGAGAAAAAACAAACTGTATTGAGTAAAAAAACAGGAAGCTGTCGCCCATTCGAAATTAAATAAATAGATGAGAAAACAAAATTGAATTAAGCAAAAAAAAAAACAGGAACCTGTCGCCCATCGGACGGGCGACAGGATCCTGTCGCCCATTGGCCAGGCGACCGAATCCTGTCGCCCGTCCAACGGGCGACTGGTCCCACATGCGCCACCTGTCGCCCGTTGAGCGGGCGACAGCTTCGTGTCGCCCACCGGCTGGGCGATTGAGTGGTTATTTTTGGAAATTTTGAATCCCGGAGGTTATTAATATAAATTTAATAAAAAAATCGATTATTAAAAAAAAATTCTGCCCAAGAGATGGTGCTGCCGTGCTGGTGATCACTGGGATGCTGCGCTCATCCATGGGCCTAATGGGTCAGTATATCGGTCCTCGGTCCACGTATAAGAGGTCCTTTCCTTCATTTGTTCAGTTAAACACACGAACATATTCTAGCGGCGAAGAGAAAATATATGGATATTCTAGCGGTAAAGAAAATATATGGTAGAGCTCAATAATATTTGATCTTCAGAACCTTTATGACCTTTATGGGTTTACAGCAAAATGTCAAAAAAAATTAGTTTTAATAAGACATATGTGTGGCCACTTGTTCGTGTATTACAAACTCTGTGATTATTATTTCCTCCGTTTTTTTTTCTTGACGTTCCAACCGATGAAATGAACTGAAAAACAGCTGTTGAATGCTGTCGCAATGTCATCATTTTGGAAACAGAGTATACCAGTACGGCCATTCAGCCAAACTAAATACTAGTACATGATTCCCTGAGGTGGGACCTTTGTTCCATTATCTAAAAAATTCTACATTCTCACTTACAACAGCTCCAGTCAATGGACTAGAGTCACAGTGACTCAAAAGTCGTATAGTCGGTGGATACTGTCATCACCGAACACGGATTTGCCGCCCATATGAATAAAGGCATGAATATTCGATGTGATTTTGTGATCCTTAATTCGCCTACGCTAAAAACGAACGAATAGGTTAATTACTTGGGGCTTACAAAACTTCATTTATTACTTGTAGAACTTTGTTACAGTGCTTGGGCGGTACTTGAGGTACCGCCACCTTCAATTGATCTGAACCGTTGATTATTATTAATTTCAGTTACAGTTAATTTAATTAATGCTAGGGTTATTTTGGTCATTGAAGAGTATAACTTAACCGTGCACCTTTCCTCCTCCTCTATTTCGATCTTAGTCGCCTGAATCGTACATCGGCCGCTTCTACCGTACTTGCGGAGCTCCGAGGTCAGCGCCAAGGAGATTGTGGTGTTGGCCGGAGGACGTGCTGCTGCAGCGGAGGAGCAGGAGGCAGAATAGCAGAGCGCCAGGAAACGTTCCTTCAGCAATGACGATGGAGCACAAGACTAAGGTCGGGGCCGGTGGAGCCGTCAGGAGATCAGCCAACTCCGACTATTCGTCGCGTGAGTCGCAGCTCGATGGAAGAGCAATAAGGTCTCGTGGAGCTCAGGTTGGTGGGAGAGGCGGCACACCAGCAGGAGGGAGAGGCGTGGGACTGAGGATAGGCAGGGGAAGAGCACGAGACGAGGCATGAGCGAAGAATTGGGCGGTGAGGGCTCAGCGTCGAGGGGCGAATTGTGAGGACGTCGTCGGTGGGGGGCGAATTGACGAATATGCAGCACATAATGAGAAGTTACTAAAATACTCTTTATGTAAATAAAAACATCAAAATAAATGAGTATCGGTCCCACTATTTAGTACTGGTCAACAACTTCAAGTACTTTTTAATAGGTAGCTTCCTATTATTGACTTAGATCTAACCAAATGGACGGTCAATATTCATTTTAAGCATAGTAACAAATCTCTTATTTTTAATACATAATACGGTTTACAAGCTTATTCAGCCGTCCGGCGGTTTCAACTTTCAAGTGTATAATATACAAGGAAACAAAATTATAATATACAATATCGTAGCGTATCCCATGCTTTGCAGTTGTACCACAGAACTGCAGTCTCCTACGGCTCCTCCAATTATTAGGCATGAGAAACATGCAGTCGAAGGTAATGAAGTTCCTACTTTGATTTCCAGGATGACAATGGAGGGGTCTCAGAATCCCTCCAGGTGCTAGCCGTTGTAGGATACCGATCACCCTGGACCTCACCTGCAGCAGTGAAAGATTCCAGTTCGGCCATTTCATCTGGGGTGAGCTTCACAGCTAGCGCTCCAACATTCTGATTGAAATTATCAATTTGCGTCGTGCCAGGTATGGGGCAAACATCCTTTCCCTGGTGGTGAACCCAAGCCAAGGCAAGCTGTGACGGTGTGCAGCCTTGTCTTATTGCCATTGCATTGACACGCTCAAATACCTTGATGTTCTTGTCAAGATTCTCTGGTTGAAATCTAGGTGTATTCTGAAAATGTAAAAACTTGTCACTCCAATTGCTCAAATTTGTAGTATCATTTTCTTTTAATAGATTGGAGGAGACCGTTATTTGAGGGGCATCAGATATCCATAGTCAATAAAATGCTAAAAGAAAAATACTAAATGAGGCACAAGTAGCCATGCAAACTTAGACCATGTCCCGAATAACATATTTTTATAGGAGAATTCATTTGAAATTTTTATATAAATTTTTTTGCGTCCTAGGAAAAAATTGAGCTAATTGGTATCCAGAGGTAAACAAATTGCGGTCATGTTAACTCACCCTGCGGTAGTCGTGTTCTAGTAATGAATCAATCAGTTTTGGCCCACTAGAGAGGAACCCCCGGCCGAGTGGACTATAGGCCACAATCCCAATTCCAAGTTCCCTGAAATGGTCAATGCAGTCAGACAATTTAAAATATGGCATTCTAAGATTTTCGCTAGACCACTGTGTATTTCTAGTACCTGCAAGTTGGAATTATATTTTCTTCCGCGTCTCTAGACCATAATGACCACTCCAACTGAACCGCAGTAATAGGATGGACAGCATGAGCTCTTCTGATGGTTGATGCCGATGCTTCAGATAATCCGACATACTTTATCTTTCCTTCTTCAACTAGTTTCTTGAGTTCACCAATCTAACAACAACCAAAAGAGAATAAGTTCTACAATCTATAGAAGAAACTTTCATGATTTGCAAGGGTACAGAGTGAATTCTGAAGACAGAGAACTATGAAGAACTTGCAAAAACTAGGGTGATATGATGAATAGCTCAATTGTTATAAGTAACCTACTGTCTCCAGAAACGCTATCATTTTCACATAACAACTCTCAGTCTCCTCACCAATAGACACTAACTTTGACTTCCGAAAACTACATCCTCACCTGCCAACTTTCACTTGTACACGCCAGGCAATGATGCCATGATGCACGTCGCACGACTACCAAATTAAAGAAATGAAATGGATGAGAGGAGACTGACCGTGACTTCAATGGGCACCGTGGTGTCGATACGGAGCTGGTAGTAGAGGTCAATGCAGTCCACGCTCAGCCTCTTAAGGCTAGCCTCGCATGCTGCACGGACATACGCCGGATCACCGTGGATCTCACGCTTGCCGTCATCTGTGAACAAGACGCCGAACTTGGTGGCCAGTTCTACCTTCTCCCTCACCCCTCCCTGCAGCGCCTGCTCATAAAGACATTCCATCGAACAATTTCAGTGCGGACCACAGAACAAGAGAGAGACCAAAACCCATCACCCAGTTCACGATTAACAACCAAACTTACCTTGCCGAGGAGGATCTCGTTGGTGTGGGGGCCATACATGTCAGCGGTGTCGAGGAAGGTGACGCCGGAAGCGACGGCGTGGTGAATGAGTGCGATCATGTCCGGCTCCGGCTTCGGCTGGCCGTAGAAGGCGGACATGCCCAAGCAACCCAGGCCCTGCGCCGAAACCTCCAGCCCCTGCGAACCCAGCTTCATCCTCGGCATAGTCACTGGAGCAGCGGCCATGGCAGCGGGCAAGCCAACTTTGGGCGAGTGAACTGTGATTTGCTCACTCTCACTGCTACTGGCGGTAGTGGGACTGCAGTCAGATCACTGTCGGCGGCAGGTGTGTCCCATTATATGGCCCCGAACGATGGCAGGTCACGTCACTGCCTACGTCAGACATCAACGTTGACATAAGAGCCTGTCACTGCGTATACGAACATTACTTTTTTTTCTCTCGAGGTTTCATATGGTACTTAGCTGAATTCCTCGTGTCGCCGAGGCAATTTAGGATAACCTTGAGAATTGTTGTTTGACAATAAAAAAGGCATATTGAAGATATATGCTTCTCATTTTATTTTATTTTATTGCAAGGGGAAGATATATATGCTTATCAACAAAATATGTGAGCGGATAATAACACCTAGGTTGTGATTGGTTACCTGGCCAGTTGAGCCAGGCTCGTATTGGGGAGCCAACCTCCCACCAGCCAGGTTCAACAGATGCAACATGAGCGTGATTAGTTACAGTTTCTTTCGAGCCAGGCTCGTTGAAGATGGTGATTGGTTACCTGGTTGCATGTGAATATTCAAATATGAGATGCAAGGTGTTTGTGATTGGTTGCCTGCATAAAGGTTGCTGTTTTCACGTCATGCATGCAATGGTGAGGTTACCACCTAGTAAATCGTTCCAAGATATATATTGTACTGATCAGGCATAGAAGATATCCAAAATAGGAAAACAATTACTAGAGCACTGAGCCAAAATTAACATATCTTTCCAAGAGCTACATTTGTTTGGATGGCTGTCGGGTATCTTAACATCTAATTTTTCTACGTGACCATAGATTACTTCAAAAGCTAATAGTGCAAGCATTAGCAAAATAGAGGAAATAGTAACATAAGAATGATTCTAATAAATGATAATATCATTGACCATAGACATCCTCAAATAGATGGAAGAAATGTTGGCAGTACCGGCTAACACAAACGGAAAGTGTTGTGCCAGCTTTTTCACAAAACTCGTGAAGGAAAGCCAAATGCGAGCGAAGGTCCACATTCGTCAGCTAATTTGATTGCAAGATTCCGCCTCCCGCACGAGAGACATCGGCGTGTGCCGCCCTCACGAGTTCTCCTCATCCCGGTGCAGAGAGACATGGGTGTGGATTCTGCCTCCACCACCCGCTGCCCACGCGAGATTCCGCCTCACCACCTGTCATGCGGTGGAAGGGCGGCAAGACTTCGACGCAGATCTCGTGCTACTTCATCATCCTCCACTCCCGACCACACCTGCCTACCGTCGACAATCGCCGCCGGGCACAAGAGCATCGCCATTTTGGAAGGCTTCTCGGTGCGCTCGAGGATTCGGAGAAGGTGCAACGTCACGGATCTCGACAGCGGATGGCGTGAATGGAGGGTGGTGACCCTATTCCTTCCGCCTGCACGTGCCCCACATCCCGCTTGCATGCACGTGCGCTCACTCTTGCACCACACCAGCCAGGCTACAGGGAAACGAACAAAATATCCGCATCCCGGGAGCCAGGCTGCTGAGCGCCTGTTGCACCCGCCGGGCCTGGCCTAATGAACCCTCCGGGTAACCAAACATGTCCAACCAGCATCCGGCAAGCCTGGTTCCCCCGGATGCAGGAAACCAATCGCATCCCAAATTATTCACTTGGTGATCAATGGAAAGCACCGCAAACAACACGTCTTCGGATTAGAACAAGACGATGGTGTAATTGTGAGGGACGCCGAGCTTAAGTACATCACCAACTACTATAAAAAATTGTTTGACTAACCCGATGAAAGCAACATCACTCTAGTGGAATCTCAAATAGAAGATATATTCCACAAGTATGGAGGGAGGAAAAGGAGATTCTTACTTCAAAATCCATAGAAAAGGAAGTCAAGGAGGTCGTGTTCCAAATGGAACATAATAAGGCTCCTGGCCCTCATGGCTTTCCGGCTGAATTCTATCAGGTTTTCTTGGAGGTAACAAAGGAGGATTTGATATTCTCTTCTCAGATTCCATGAAGAGAAACTACCTCTTTATAGCCTAAAGTTTGGGTAATCACAATACTAAGGAAGACCCAAGAGGCAAAAGAGATACAACAATATTGTCTATTTGTGTCTTCGATGTCAGCTTTAAGATTTTCATTAAAGTTGGCACAAACAGATTAAACAAAGTAGCTAAACAGTGGCCATACCCTCCCAATTTACCTTTATGCCAAGAAGGAATATTATGGAACCGGTGGTCCTTCTACATGAAACTATTTGTGAGTTGCACAAAAAAGATGGAGTCATATTCAAAATTGACTTCCAAAAGGCTTATGACAAACTGAAATGTCATTTCTTCAATAAAGAATGAAAGAATTCTCCTCCAAATCATGTAGGTGGATCAAAGAAATGGTCACAAGGGAAAGTGTTAAGATCAAAGTCAATTACAACATTAGACACTTGTTCCAAACCGAAAGTGGGTTGCGTCAAGGTGATCTCATGTCCCATATTTCGTTCAATATAGTTGCAGATATGCTTGCTCTATTAATTAAAAGAGCAAAGGATGACGAACAAATTAGAGTGTTATTCCGCATATGGTAGATGATGGACTTTCTATACTGCAATATGCCAATGACACCATCATTTTCCTATATCACAACCGTGAGCAGGTAGGAAACATGAAGTCAATTCTAATTGTGTTTGATCAATTGCCAAGTCTGAAAATAAACATCCATAAAAGAATTGTCTTCTGCTATATCCAGGGAAAAAAAGATTGAAGATGAATACATAGATCTATTTGGTTGTAATGCAGGTACCTATCCTTCACATACTTGGGTATACCCATGCACCACAGACGACTCTTTAATATCAATTGGAGAAAAATAAAAGAACGCTTTGAAAAGAAGTTATCATGTTGGAAAGCCAAGCACCTATTTATACAGGAAGGTTAATTAATCCTCCTAAATTTTGTGCTTAGAGCTTACCTATGTTCATGACGTCCATCTTTGAGATACCAAAAAGTGTGCTACAGAGAGGCTAGATTTCTACTGGTCTATATTCTACTAGCAGGCGATTCAGATAAAAAGAAACATCGTCTAGCTCAATGGGACATCTTTTGTCATCCTAAGGATCAAGGAGGTCCTGGAATTATAGACCTTGCAATAAAAAATGCATTTTTTATTAAGTAAATGGATTAGCAATTTCCTTAATACTGATGCTACATAGCAATCTCTTCTTAGGAATTGATACCTAAGCTCAAACTCTCTAACACATGTTCATGCTAAAACTTATGACTCTGATTTCTAGAGGTGGCTCATGAAAATTAAAGAAGAAATCTTGAACTGTGGGTCTTTCGTAGTACAGGATAGAAATTAAATAAGATTTTGGCAACATACGTGGGTAGGGCAACAACGAAGCAATATCCAGTACTATATAATATTTCTCATAATCCACACGCCTCGGTGGCTAGTATAGTGACTGCTCAACCACTAAATATTTCTTTTCAGATGTCATTGGTGCATGAAAAACTTAGACAATGGCTAAACCTTGTAGCAAGGATCACAATCATCAATTAAAGGGAGGGAAGAGACATGTTCATGTGGAATTTACATAAAAGTTAAATATGTAGAATTGAAAGAGGAATATAGAATATTTAACTTTTCCAACGAGATACAAAGTTAACCACACAAATGCGCGGGTAGGTGGACTAGTTACGTTAAAAACGAAAGAATAGATTACTTGGGGCTTACAAAGCTTATTCACATGCTTCATGTATTGTTTTTTTAATACTCATAATACAGTTTACAAGCTTATTCAGCTATCCGGTGGTTTCAACTTTCAAGCACATATACAAGAAAACGAAAATATAATATACAATATCGCAGCGTATCCCATGATTGGCAGTTGTATCACAGTTCACAGAACTGCAATCTCCTACGGCTCCTCCAATTACAACGAACCCGAACAACACATGCAGTCGAATGTATTGAAGTTTCTACTCCGATTTCCAGGATGACAATGGAGGGGTCTCAGAATCCCTCCAGGTATTGGCCGTTGTAGGATACCGATCACCCTGGACCTCACCTGCAGCAGTGTAAGATTCCAGCTCGGCCATTTCATCTGGGGTGAGGTTCACAGCTAGCGCTCCAACATTCTGATTGAAATTATCAATCTGCGTCGTGCCAGGTATGGGGCAAACATCATTTCCCTGGTGGTGAACCCAAGCCAAGGCAAGTTGTGATGGTGTGCAGCCTTTTCTTATTGCCATTGCATTAACACGCTCAAATACCTTGATGTTCTTGTCAAGGTTCTCTGGTTGAAATCTTGGTGTATTCTGCAAAAGTAAACTTCTCACTAAGGCAATTGCTCAAATTTGTTGTACTTTTTTCTTTTAATAGATTAGAGAGACCATTATTTGAGGGGCATCAGGTATCCACCGTCAATAAAATGGTAAACAAAAATACTGAGACACATGTAGCCATGCAAATTTAGACCAGGTCCCGAATAACGGAGTTTTATAGGATAAATCATCCAAAAACAATTTATGATAATTTTTGCATGCTATCCTAGAAAAAAATGAGCTAATTGGGTGTCCAATGGTCAACAAATTGCAGTCATGTTAACTTACCCTGCGGTAGTCGTGTTCTAGTAATGAATCAATCAGTTTTGGCCCACTAGAGAGGAACCCCCGGCCCAGTGGGCTATAGGCCACAATCCCAATTCCAAGTTCCCTGAAATGGTCAATGCAGATCAGAGACAATTAAGAAATACGGCTCTCTAAGATCGTCACTAGAGAGCTGTGTATTTCAGTATCCCTCAAAAAAAAAAAAAGCTGTGTATTTCAGTACCTGCAAGTCGGAATTATATTTTCTTCCACGTCTCTAGACCATAATGACCACTCCAATTGAACCGCAGTAATAGGATGGACAGCATGAGCTCTTCTGATGGTTGATGCCGATGCTTCAGATAATCCGACATACTTTATCTTTCCTTCTTCAACTAGTTTCTTGAGTTCACCAATCTAACAACAACCAAAAGAGAATAAGTTCTACAATCTATAGAAGGAACTTTCATGATTCACAAAGGTACAGAGTGAATTCTAAAGACAGAGAAAACAATGAAGAACTTGCAAAAACTACGGTGACATGGTGAATAGCTCAATTGTTATAAGTAACCTACTGTCTCCAGAGATGAATTGTTTAATTCAGAAGCCCACTTTGTGAAACGCTATCATTTTCACATTAGCTCTCAGTCTCCTCACTGATAAAGATTAACATTAAAAAAACACACAACTTTGAGTTCCGAAAAGTTCCGCCTGAACTACCAACTTTCACTTGTACGCCAAGCAATGATGCCATGATGCCAAAACACAAAGAAATCAAATGGAGTGAGAGGAGACTGACCGTGACTTCGATCGGTACCGTGGTGTCGATGCGGTGCTGGTAGTAGAGGTCAATGCAGTCAACGCCCAGCCTCTTGAGGCTGCCCTCGCACGTTGCGCGGACGTACGCCGGATCACCGTGGATCTCACGCCTGCCATCGCCGGTGAACAATATGCCAAACTTGGTGGCCAGCTCAACCTTCTCCCTCATCCCTCCCTGCAGCGCCTGCTCATAGACATTCCATCGAACACGTTCAGCTCGAACCACTGAACCAGAGAAACCGACCAAAACCCATCACCTAATTCTGCAACCAAACTTACCTTGCCGAGGAGGACTCTCGTTGGTATGGGGGCCATACATGTCAGAGGTGTCGAGGAAGGTGACGCCGGAAGAGATGGCGTGGTGAATGAGCGCGATCATGTCCGGCTCGGGCTTCGGCTGGCCGTAGAAGGCGGACATGCCCATGCAGCCCAGGCCCTGCGCCGAGACCTCCAGCCCCTGCGAGCCCAGCTTCATCCTCGGCACTGATACCGGAGCAGCGGCCATGGCAGCGTGCAAGGCAAGTTCGGGTGAGTGAACTGTGGTTTGCTCACGGATGCCACTGGTGTAGTAGTGGGACTGCGGTCCGTTCATTGCCGGGGCAGGTTTGTCCAAGTTATATGGCTCGGAATGACGGCACTTGCGTCACTGCGAATGTAAGACATCGTGCATGACGTAACTGCCTACGAACTATGCGTCACTGCTTATGTGCGATATATACACACGTAAGAGCATACGAACAGCTTGTTTTTTTTCTTTCTCTTGGTTTCATATGGTACCTCATGAATTCTCCGTGTCGTCGCTGAGTAAATTTAGGATAGCCTTGAAATAAATAATATTATTGTTCGACAGTATTAAAATCTGCACATTGAAGATAGATTAAAACATGATGTGACTTAGACATATATATTTGACGTTTTGTAACTCTTGCTTCGTAGATGATGTTTTCCTACAAACCAAATATGTTGATCATGTTTTGCTAAAAAAAATGTCAAATTATATGCATATCAAACAAAATTTGGGAAGCTAAGTAATGCAATATGGAGTTTATTTTTTTGGAGCAATGACATAAATAAATTATGAAGAGAAATTACAATAAAAATTGAAATAACTGTTCACTACTTACAAATAAATAAATATATCATGGTTGGGATATACACACCTTGAACATATGTTTTAAGAGTCAGTACTCAGCGGACCATACTATCTTAGACTAACCCTTGTTTATAAAGAAACAACTATACATTTTCTTGAAAGTTGAAATTATTCTATGACACTGCTATCTATCCGTATGTGTTTCATGGAATTGTTCGACTAATCATTTATTTAAAGAAAAGAATAATCAACTAATCTAAATGCCTTTCACATATTTGGCCTTACCTTTAGGAATTACAAGACCCTCTATATCAGATTTTTTGCCAATGGTGCAAAGAGTGGAAAGGAGACTTGTTGGGTGTGCTCTTTTCCTTACACAAGCTAGCAAGTTGGAAACGGTCAATTCTGTGTTATCTTCCCTCTCCACTTTTTTCATGTGTGTCCTCAATGTGCCTATTACTGTGATTAACCAAGTGGATAAATATAGAAGGCATCTACTATGGAGAGGAACAGATATAAATGCAAAGAAAGCTCCACTAGCAGCTTGGCATTTGGTAACTCGACCTAATGCAGAAGGTGGCCCAGGTGTCAAAAATTTAAGGATTCAAAATCAAGCTCTTTTAATGAAAAAATCTGCATAAATTTTATAATAAGGAAGAACTACCCTAGGTTCAATTACTTTGGAATAAGTATTACCAAAATGGCAAATTATCTGGAAAGCAGAAAAAAGGATCATTTTGGTGGAGAGACGTCTTGAAACTGCAAGATTTATATAAGGGTATTACTGCAGTAACAGTGGGGAATGGAACAACCATTTCTTTTTGGGAAGATGCTTGGGGTTCATTTCCTCTGCAACTGCAATATCCACATTTGGCCTCTTACGAGAAAAGCATTGTTGTTACTTTATCAGAAGTATTGGTTAATCCTCTACATGCTCAGTTCGACCTGCCAATGTTAGTGCAAGCTTATGAGAAATATCAAGATCTGGAAAAACATCCTACAACAGTTGCATATTCGGACAGAAAATGACATATGGAAACATATGGGACAAACAGGAAAATACTCCTACTCAACAGTTGATAGGCATATTTTAGGACAGGCACCCACTCAACCAACTTTCAGATGGTTATGGAGATCTTCTTGTTAACCCAAACACAAGGTGTTTTTCTGGTTGCTTTTGCACAACAGACTGAATACAAGAGGACTTTTGCAGAGGAAAAATATGGATTTACAGTCATATACTTGTGATCTATGCATCCTACAAAAGACTGAAACCATGAGGCATCTTTTTGTGAAATGTGGATTTGCACAGAGATGCTGGCAATCTATTGGGTTCAATATGCCTAATAATCTAGGATACATCAAGTTGTTAGAAGACTGAAAAGAGACTGTCTGTGCCATTTTACATGGATATAATAATCACCATGAGCTGGAGTATCTGGGTGGCTAGAAATAAGTGGATCCTCAATAATATTGATCCTACTGTTGCAAATTGCAAAGCTAATTTCCTCAAAGAACTAGGGTTGGTTGCCCATCACTGAGCCAAATCCAAACATGCAGATCAACTTAACCAATGGATAGCACAATGGACTTAGTCTCTTTTTTTACTGCTTTCTTTTCTAGCTTTGTTTTTGTACATACTCTTTATGATTAATGCCCCTCCAGTTCATTCAAAAATGTGCAAAGTCGATCAAAATAAATGACGAAACACTACTACCTTTTGTTGGACACGCAGCAAACCAAGAAGAAATATGTTCTGAAAACAACAAATAATTCACATAACAAATTGGAGAAAACTAAGAGGAGAGTAAGAAAACATCACGCACTGTAGCCACGCCTCTCAAAAAGGTAGTAGCTGTGGTAGGCAAAACGGGCCGCTGCTACAGTGGGAGGTGCGCTACAATGTGCATCAACCGTGACTAATATAGGGCTCAATAATCCCAATTGATGTTGTGAGTCACCGCTATTGAGCCGGACACCGATAGCCATGGTTCACAACATCAATTGTGGCTATAGAGAACTCAGTAGCGACGGTTGATAATTGGCCCGCAGCTAATGCATATGCCCATTTCTTTTTTTTTTTCTTTCGGGCTCAAGTGACCTAGCCCTGTTTGTCCTCGCAATATAAAATCAACCTCTTCCCACCAAACCCCCCCTCTCTCTCTCTCTCTCTCTCTCTCTCTCTCTCTCTCTCTCTCTCGCACGCGCGTGCGCATCGTCGACGGCCTCCATCTCCGGATGGCCGCCGTGGGCCACGAGCGGTCCACGGGCGGGCGTCCTCCCCGGCCTCCGAGGCGGCGAGTAGTGGCGGCCCGGGCATTGCCTCCGTACGTTCTCCTCCAAGACGACCGTCGCATCACATCCTCCTCCCTGGTCCGGAGGCAACGAGCGAGTGGCTCGGGGAGGCCGCCTCCCTTCTCCGATGACCCGGGCGGACGGATCCGGACGTCCCCTTCACCGGTGGCGAGTGGCGGCCCAAGGGCAGATGGATCTGGCTACCCCCGTCATCGGTGGCGAGTGGTGGCCTAGGGGCCGGACAAATGATGAATATGGCCGCCCCCTTCACCGTGGTGAGTGACGGCTCGACGGCGGACGGATCTAGCCGCTCCCCTTCACCGGCGGTGAGCGGCGGCCGAGGGCGGTCGTACCTTCTTTGGTAGCGGGGGAGGGGGGGGCTTTTATTTTTCCTATATTCATTGTAGGAACGGTTGACATTGTCAGCCACCGCTATAGTGTAGGCTGTCGACAATGTCAACCGTGACTATAGTGACACCTTAAAGTCACGGGTGACCTTGGGTTGACCCGCGGCTATAGTGGTCCGGCAACCGTGGCTATAGTGTTTCATTGTTGTAGTGTCCACTGTTTTTACGCACTCTATTGTGTTCCTCGGCTTATGAAAGCGTTGACAAAAAATGGTAAGATCCATAGATAGGATTCTCACTGTAATAGTCATCCCAAAGCTTGTCATGTCCTGCGTGCCGTTATGGTGAACTATATCATGCTCCATCATAAAACCACCACATTTACACTGTTGTTTACTTCCAATGTCACCAAGCATTGCTGCATACATGTACTACTACAAAAGAAGCCTGCAATAGCATTCCATATTTTCCAGTAATAGCGGGCACCAAAAGTTTTGCTATTACGGAGACGATGTTGCTGACGTCATCATGGACGACGCTATTACGGTGCCCGCTGTAATAGCGGGCGGTGATGACGTCAACGATGGTCGATATTAAAAATAGCCGGCAATAGCGGTCTTAGTGACATCATCAAGAGTCGATATTAGAAATGTTACAACAATATCGGGCAAACCGACATCATTCGAAGACCGATATTGTTGTGGCCTCCGGCCCAACTAAAAGCCCAAATCAGCCTTTTTGTATATATATAGCATCTAGGGTTGCGAAATTTTTCACAGTCCCCACACTCTCCACGCCCTCCTCTCTCGGATCTCTCTCGCTCTCTCCCGCCACCTCTTGTCTCGCCCAACGCCCTGGCAGGCTGGCCGCGCCGCCACGTCCCGGCGGTCCTCCGGCGAGGAGGGCTAGGATGCGTCCGGCGTCTCGTCTTCCTCGGCCCTGCACAGCCCCGCCGCCCCTCTCCTCTCCAGCGTCGTCCTCACCCCTGTCCTCCTCCCTCGTCTCCACGGCCGGATCCGGTCGAGAGGAGGAGCGGCGGAGCGGCGCACCCTCCTCTCCCTCGTCGCCGCAGCCGGATCCGGCCGGGAGGAGTGGTAGCGGCGCAGCACACCCTCCTCTCCCATGTCGCCGCGGTTGGATCTGGCCGGGAGGAGGGGCGGTGGCACGACATGCGGCCGAATCTAGCCGGGAGGAGTGGAGGAGACGTGGCACGCGATTGGATCCGGTGGGGAGGGCTTGCGGCGGTGCGGCCGGTTCTGGCCGGGAGCAGTTGCGGCGGTGGGTGGAGGGAGGGTGGCGTGGTACGGGTTCCGGCCGGTGTAGTGGGCGATTAGTTGGGTCCGGGCCTAGGCCTAGCCTGGCCCGGCCGCCACGTTTTCTTTTTACTTTTTCAAAACATCAACAGTATCGGGTGTACGTAGTATCGGATAAAATGTCCGATACTGCAGGGCAATTTTGCCCGCTATTGTAGGAGCTAATTCTAGTAGTGATGTCGAGGTTATTGTCATGGTCCCATGATGAGGAGTCATCAAAGAACATGTCCATTAATGGATTCATCTGCACTAGGGAAGATAATTGATAAATATAGCAAACTATTGGAAACAAGTCTGGGAGTAGTGGCAATATTATTGACGACAAAAAACAAAACATTACACCATTGGGTCACGGTGCAAACCGATTATAAATAGAAGAACTTATGTCCTAACCGATGAGGAGGGCACATTTTTCTTACACCGGCTCAATATAGATAGAGATTGTATGTGTTGTTGGAAGTAATAAGAACAAGCATGCCGCAACATAGAAAATAAAGGACAAACAATGCTAAAGGATAGAAGACAGCTTATTTTCAGTAACGTGACAGTATATCCCGTGTTTGGCGGTGTTGCATCGTAGAATTGCAATCTTCTTCGGCTGCTCCAACTACCTGTAAATGGAACAATGGATGCACTGAAAGATATTGAAGTTCCTACTCCGATTTCCAGGACGACAATGGAGGGGTCTCAGAATCCCTCCAGGTATTGGCAGTTGTAAGATATCCATCACCCTGTACCTCCCCCGCAGCCGTGTAAGATTCCAGTTCGGCCATTTCATCTGGGGTAAGCTCCACAGATAGCGCTTCAATATTCTGATTAAAATTGTCAGTTTTCGTCGTGCCTGGTATGGGGCAAACATCATTTCCCTGGTTGTGAACCCAAGCCAAGGCAAGCTGTGATGGTGTGCAGCCTTTTCTTATAGCCATTGCATTAATACGCTCAAATACTTTGATGTTCTTGCCAAGATTCTCTGGTCGAAGTCTAGGGATATTCTGCAAAAGTAAAGACTTATCACTGAGGCAATTGTTCATATTTAAAACTCCATTTTCTTCTAATAGATTAGATGAGTCACGAGATGATTACAAGAGGCGCATCAAGTATCCACAGTCAATAAAATGGTAAAAGAAGAAAAACAGAGAGGCACACGTAGCCCGTAGGTATGCAAATTTAAATCATGTCCCCAACATAGGACTATTTTTCCAAAATTTATATATCAAATTTTTTGCACCCTAGGAAAAACAATGAGCTAATTTGGGTGGACAAAGGTTAACAAAGTTGCAGTCATGCTAACTCACCCTGCGGAAGTCGTGTTCTGATAATGAATCAATCAGTTTTGGCCCACTAGAGAGGAACCCGTGGCCCAGTGGACTATAGGCCACAATCCCAATTCCAAGTTCCCTGAAATGGCCATTGCAGTGATACAATTAAAAAACAAGTCTACCCAAAATTTTCGCTAGACAGGAACTGCATATTTCTAGTACCTGCAAGTCGGAATTATATCTTCTTCCACATCTCTAGACCATAATGACCACTCCAGTTGAACTGCCGTAATTGGATGGACAGCATGAGCTCGTCTGATTGTTGATGCTGATGCTTCAGATAATCCGATGTACTTTATCTTGCCTTCTTCAACTAGCTTCTTGAGTTCACCAATCTAACAACAACAGCCTATGAGTTGTACAATCTAAAAGAATAAATTTTCATTACTCACGAAGGTGTAGAGTGAAGAAACTGTTTTTGTTTTTTTTTCGAAGAACGGTGATATGTTGATAAATAGCTCAACTGATAAATGAAATAGTCACTCTCCACAGGTGGATAATTTGATTTAACCTATACTATGACAACTTTCCAGAAGCCTTGCATAACCACACTCCGTCCCCTCACCAACAGAGGCACAACATACCTTAAAGAAAAACAGAGATAACTTTGACTGACCGTGACTTCGACAGGCACGGTCTTGTCGATACGGTGCTGGTAGTAGAGGTCAATGCAGTCCACACCCAGCCTCTTCAGGCTGCCCTCGCACGCTGCGCGGACGTACGCCGGTTCACCGTGGATCTCATGCTTGCCATCGTCGGTGAACAGGACGCCGAACTTGGTGGCCAGCTCTATCTTCTCCCTCACCCCTCCCTGCAGCGCCTGCTCAAGACATTACGTCGAACACCTTGAGCGCCTGCAGCGCGAATGCAAACATACCAAAAGGCAAAACTCTCCAACGAACTTACCTTGCCGAGGAGGACCTCATTGGTGTGTGGGCCATAGACGTCAGAGGTGTCGAGGAAGGTGACGCCAGAAGCAACGGCGTGGTGGATGAGCGCGATCATGTCAGGCTCGGGCTTTGGCGGGCCGTAGAAGGCGGACATGCCCATGCAGCCCAGGCCCTGAGCCGAGACCTCCAGCCCCTGCGAGCCCAGCTTCATCCGTGGCAGTGAGACCGGAGCAGCGGCCATGGCAGCAGGCAAGGCAAACTGGTTTGCTCGCTGCCACTGGTGGTGTGCTACTGCGATCTCTGCCGGCGGCAGGTGTCCAAGTTTTACGGTGAGTTCGAAGTGAGGAACAATGAAGCGTCGTTACTTCCTATGTTGAGACATCGTAGTACACACCTAAGAGCCTACGAACCATACGTCACGGCGCGCAGGTGAGACATGTATATTATATACACACGTATACTGAGTGTACCACAAGGCTCCATATATAAAAGCCAAGATCCAAACAATACAACAATTAACAAACAAAGTATTTATAATAAGATGTTTTCCGGTGTCTGCGAAGAACGGGACCGTCCATTAGTCTCGATCCAATGGCCCATGATGGAAGGTACAATACTAAAGGTACTTTACTATTGATGGAAGTATTTAAGTATTACGGTTAAAATAGTAATTTTATGTGTTGACTAAAATAGAAGGCAGGGGCAACAAAGGAATGTATAATTTACACTATTTTGATATGATTTACTTTGAAAAATTGTACCAGCCCAAGGCGGTACCGCCATGGAGCCATTGTTGACGTGAGCAACTAAGAGCAAGTACAACGCTACACGTCGGCAGTCTCATGGCACATCTCATGCAATGCCACATAGGATATTTGATGATGTGGAAGAGAGAGAGGGAGGTGAGAGAAAGAGGTGATTGTTTCGCGAAACAACCACCTCATGCGCTAGAATTTAGGAGTATGAGACGACTTATACACCATTGTACAAGTTATAGTTGCCATGCAACCGACAAATATTCCTTTTATCATCCACAAATTTAGAAAATATCAATTTTTACAAGACAACTAAAACAACCATCCATTATACAAGTAGTCTAATAGACCGTCTCGAGATTATGTGTCATGCACGAGGCGGTCTATAAGACCACACCTTTGTACTTGCCCTTAAGGAATGAGCAATTACATTATTTGGTATGATTTACTTGAAATTACTGTAAGGGGGGCAAACACTATGGCTCTTCTCGATTTACATAGCATGCTTCATATTTTCACATTAATCATTACCATTGATAATTTTGAACCTCTTCTATGACCAACACCGCCATTGTTGACGTGATAAACTTATTCGGTCGAAGGAAGATGATAAGAGTAATTTGTGTGGTTGTCATGTGGTCCAAAAAGTATATTAAAACGCTAGCCCGTGACATATGGAGTTCTGAGAATCAATCCGGTGGGCAATATGGAAATGAAAACAACGCATCTTTCTTGCCTTGCTCAATTCCATATTTCCTTACAAGAGATTGGCTTGTGTAATGCCATTATATGCACAATAAAGTTGCTAGAATATGTTGTATGTTTAGCAAGTTTTAATATATAAAGATGTAAGCGTAAATAGACTAAGGATATTTTTCTCTTTAGTGTAGCATGTGTTTTTTATTTGTTAACTTACATGGCTCCCAAAGTTGATTTGTGGAAGAATATCTTCTATTGTCACGCATGCATGAAAACTTTAGAGAAGCTACGAGTTAGAACAAAATTTCATGAATATGTCCATGATCAAATGATGTACTCCGTACTTTGCTAGATTGATTTCTTTTATATTCAATTGTAATTTACATGGAGAATGAATAATTTACGGTGTATGTTTCAAAGATAGCATGGCACACTTTCATATGATTTCCTTGTACTAAATCCTTTTTCCCATGCATACTTGTTGTAGAAATTAATTACATCTTCTTCACTTCTGAATGTCTTTGTGACAATCTGGTGATACTCAACAATGTCCTTAATGGTGTCTCCCATCTGAATGCAATTTTTTTTAAAAAAACATGGTTACAACAAAGAAAAATAGACAACCATTGTGCCTATAACTGATAGTTAATGGCAACCATCATATCTAAATCTAAATAACTAAAAATGCTAAATGTAAAGCCTTTCAATCCATAGGTCATATACCAAGTATCAAGTAATAAAGATACAAATGACTAAGTCAAAAACAATAAATAAATAATATATGTGATGGCTTTCTAGCCTTATCAAAGCCAGACCATTAAGATGACGTCAAATTTATTTCCGTTGTTGGCTATAAATCATGCGTAGAAAAGATCAAGGAGTAAACAATCAAAAACACAGTAAAAAGTCTTATTTGTTTTACATGTGGCGGAGTCTTCACCCAGATCTAAATCTTATCTCTTTAGAATCTAGATAACCGAGTAAACAATTATATACCCAATAAATAAATACATTTATTTTATCTCCATGAGAGTTCTTGGTCAAGATCAAAATCTGGTGGATCGTGATGACACCAAGGAATAGGAGGAGACAACGGTGTCCATGAAACATGATTGGATCGTGTCAGGTCACGTGATCTTGATGGTTCACTCAACGGCGGCGAAGTGAAGAACATGATGAACGCCTTTACGATGGCGGTAGACGTCAAAAATTTTCTACGATCACGTATACATAGTTAATGGATCATTTATCGATGGTGTTAATCGAAGGCTTTCAGTTTGTATATAATTACTCACCTGCCACCGGTTATGATAATTTTTATTTCATGCCTTGCCCCTACCTCAATCGACGGTCCAGATCAAAATACCTCATCTTTCACCGACGGGTGGAAACCGTGCCTTTGTACCTCATAGTCACTCCCAGAAGGATAATTTATACAACCAACACAATTGAACATCATAAAACCACAAAAGATTACAAATTATGACAAGAGACAAGAAAAGATATTATTATAAGGAGAATAACATCTACAACATCCGAGTATAAGGACATGGCACGCATGCCAAGAGAACAACACAAGAACGCTAGCAGAAGCAAAGCACTAAGCATGGTTAGCGGTGAAAGCAAATCTTCAACTTGAACGTAGCGAAAGTCTTCGTAGCGAACCCAATTCCACGAGCAACTTGAGTGTATGTGAAACCCTTCTTCATCCTTTCCATACTTCTTCTATTGGGTTGATGGAGTCTTGAGGTGGAGGCTTGATCTACTAGTGGCTGAAAACAAAGTGATAAAGCCGTGAGTACATAGAGTACTCAGCATCCGCACTACCTAGCAACAATATGATGCATGGTTGGATATTTCAAGGAAAGGCAAGGGCTCAGCACCTAAAGCATTTATCCTGAAATCTAGGTGAGTCAAATTTTATTATTATTCAAATTTTATAAGTGTCCTCGTAGGAATCAACACATTTCTGCAAGGGTCAAATTTAAAATCCAGCACACCTCCACTGGAACCACAGCTTAAAGCGGGAAGTAAAAAACCTATCGGAGGAGAGAAGTAATAAACTAATCAAATGGGGAGCTCTCGGTAGCGCCCTTATTCACGGGCATGGCTATACGTGTAGATTATAACTCTGCAGAGTATATACACATGTACTCACAGTGGCAGGGTTGACATCCGGATCCCGACCGCGAACCAAAACACCAAGCCCACACTAAACCACTCAAAAAGCATCAACCGGTGGCGCCCGTCCTCTAGGTCCGGGATCCCTCCTAAGAAACGGCAAAGGGTCCTGAAGGTGTGAAAGGCCTACCACGGGCCAGGTGGGGTATTCTCTACTCATGGGTCAAGACAACACTCTAAAACTCACTAACACTTCAGGTCCGGATCCTCCAAGAAACGGCAAAGGGTCCCGAAGGTGGAAAGGCCTACCACGGGCCAGTGGGGTATCCTCTACTCATGGGTCAAGACAACACTCTAAAACTCACTAACACTATCTCTATACCATGGAGGACCAGCCGGTCCTCCGCTAAGATCATGATCTAGCACAGCCGCCCATACGGGCACGCGGTGTGTATGTAAGACCAAAGAGATATGCTGCACAAGAACCGGTCCTCAAGCTGCCGGGGCGAGTCACCAAATCCCTCTTCTCAAACCACAATGTCAACAACAAGTACCACTACAACAGGAACTGCATAACCCAAAGTTCCTACACAATTATGTCCGTAACGGACACTCTCCAAATAGGAATTCCCCAAAAGTCTCCCACTCATCCTTTTCATTGCAATAGCTTGCCCCGGGAGCGATGCCGAAGCTGCATTCCAAATCATCCTCCATAGGCACTATACTTTGTCGTAATCATCACCGTGGTGGAACCGGCAAGGGGAAACATTGTCGTCGTCGTTAGTGGGGCAGGAGCCTCCTCACTAAGAGCTTGGTAGTATCCTAAGAGCTTGGCCATCAAAACATTTACGTCAGGATGTGGAAAATACTGTCGTCATACTTGAACATCCACTGCAGCTGTGTTCGTTCGATTCGTCAAGCTACCACACTTCACTAGTAGAATAGAGGTCTTCAATATCGGGCGAAAACTGCCAATAATATCGGGCAAAAAGTCCGCTATTACGTAAACGTTATTAAAAATCAAGGTGTTACAATATCGGACAAAACGCCCGCTATTGCTGTGATATAGAAAAAAAGAGAAAATAGAGCTGGGCTCAGCCCAGCCCGCCCTACGATGCCGACCCCGACCCACAAAACCCGTTCCTCGGGACGACCTCACCGCATCCGGCGCCGGGAGGGGCAAGGCGCGGCCAGGAGCCGGATCCGGTGCCGGGGAGGTGCGGTGTGTGGCGGGGAGCAGGATCCGGTCGCCCCACCGCCGGATCCGGCAGCGGGGAGGGGCAGCGTCGTGCCGTGTTGCCGGGGACGGGCGGAGGAGGGGCTCGGTGAGGTCGGAGAGGGCGGCGCCATGCCGCGTCACCGGGGAAGGGCGGGGGAGGGGCGCGGCGAGGTCGGGGAGGGGCCGCGCCGTGCCGCGTCGCCGGGGAAGGGCGGAGGAGGGGCGCGGCGAGGTCGGGGAGGGGCCGCGCCGTGCGGCGTCGCCGGGGAAGGGCGGAGGAGGGGCGCGGTGAGGTCGGGGAGGGGCCGCGCCGTGCCGCGTCGCCGGGAAGGGCGGTGGAGGGGCGCGGCGAGGTTGGGGAGAGGCCGCGCCGTGCCGCGTCGCCGGGGAAGGGCGGAGGAGGGGCGCGGCGAGGTCGGGGAGGGGCGGCGCCGCGGGGAGAGGCGGCGGAGCCGCGTTGCTGCGCGCACACGAGAGAGAGAGAGAGAGAGAGAGAGAGAGAGCGAGGCTGGGACCGGGAGCTGGGATTTCTCCTCTCAAACCCTAGGATTTATATATATATATAGAAGCGGGCTCAAATGGGCTTTAAGCTAGGTTTGTGGTGCACACTAATAGCGAGCACAAATATGATGTCACTATGCCCGCTATTACAAAGCTATTTTCAATATCGGTCGTTGCTGATGACATTGTGCCCGCTATTACTAGCCATTTTCAATATCGGTCGTCGATGATGTCATCATTGCCCGCTATTATAGTGGACACTACAATAGCGTTAACCACGATGACGTCAGCGACTACACACTCGTAATAGTGTATTTTCTTGTGCCCGCTATTACTGGAAAATACGAGGTGTTATTATAGGCTTCTTTTGTAGTAGTGCTTGAAGACAACAATATTTTGTCCGTAATACACCCCATTCTCATTCCTAGATGATAACCGTGGCTCTTTGCTCGCATCAATACCATCATGGGGTGATTCTATTAGAAACACAAGTATCAATCCAGAGGGGAACGAAATAAAAAAACTCGACCTGTCGGGGAAGAAGTCACCCCCGACGGCTTATAATAAGGAGAAGAGCCTTCTCACGTAGGCCGAGAAAATTTCCGAACCCCCTCCCTACCCATACACGGGGACTCAGCTGACCGTGTGAGCTATGGCGCGAGTCTTTACCTATGCTTTGGCCTGGGGAGAGCGAGGGAATTTTTTCCACCCAATGCGGGATCTATGGCGCGAGTCTTTACCTATGTTTTGGCCTGGGAGAGCGAGGAATTTTTTTCCACCCAATACGGGATCGGGCTCGAACCCCGACCTGGCGGCTGCCACTCAGGCGCCTTGCCACCAGGCCAGCTGGCCTGTCCGCATAGGGGAACGAAATAATTATAAAGAGAGAAAATGAGCTCCTCGTTGTCGTATTGCCGATATAATATACCTTACACGGTAGTAGGTGCCGTTGTAGTGACGATTATTAACAGCATCACAGGCAGCTGAGACTGGATACCAGGTTGTCCCTGTATCACGAAGGACCTCTGTTCCGATGCATTGCCTGGTCCTCTAGGAGAAGACGTGAAGGACGAGTGACGAAGGTGGTCATTCATGCGATTCTAGCAGCTGTGTATTTATCTAGGAGTTTTTTGTCCAAAATAATGACTATTATTTTTCACAACTAATGGTCATTACCTGAATCCAATGGTGTAGATTAAATTTTAGAAGTTAACAACTAATTACCATTAGTAAGGGTAATATTGTCAAAAAATATGTTTATTATACAAAAATTCATCATAATTAATAAGTTAGTCAATTTTTTCATGAATTTGTTATAAAATATTTATTTTAAATTTGCTTAATCATCATCATTATTGTTGTAGTCAGTTTTTAGTGTATTTAACACAAATGTATGAATAAAAAATATTAATTTTTAGTGAAATTACTAAACTACCCTTGAACTAATTGCCATTATTTTATACCAGAAAACTACTCTATTTATCACCGAGATGTTTTCCGGTGTTTACAAAAATGTAGACCATCCATTGGCTTCGATCCAATGGCCATGATGAAAGGTACAATGCCAAAGGTATTTCAATGTTGATGGAAGTACTTAAGTGTTAGGCATAAAACAATAATTTTACATGTTGACCAAAATAGAAGGAAGGGGCAACTATAGAATGTATATTTTACATTGTTTTGGTATGATTTACTCGGAATAACTACATGGACCTAAAGGCGACGGCGCCACAGAGTATCGATTTAGATTTACTCATTAGAATGTGATTTAAGGTTTATGCGGAAGGACTTGTCTCCATTGATATTTTTCTAGTTCTCGTCGAGGATCACGTCGTGGCAGCGCCAAATATTTTGCTGAGGATCAAATCACATGGTGAAGATACCAAAGAAGGAGACATAACGGTGCCACGAAATATACTCGCATTCTTGATTGTTTACTTGGTGGTGATGTGGAGGCCAGGAGAAAAGAAGAGAGAGACGATGGCAGTAGCAAAAGAAACAAATTTATATGATGATGTACATAGTTAATCGATCATTTATCTGATATGATGTTATTAATTAAAGACTTTTAATTTGTATATAGTTATCCACCTGCCACCGGTTATGATAATTTTTGTTTCATATCTTACCTGTCCCTCAGTCAATGGTCGAGATCGAAATACCTCCTAATACCTCACAAACACCGAAAAACATCTCGTTATCACCTATTTGTAGCATGTAGGAGTAGGAATATGAAGAACTGAGTACACCTCGTAGTAAACCGGGTCGATGGGATCGAAAGAGAGGAACCTGTCCTGCCGGTTGGACAGCAAGTAATGTTGGTCTTCTTCCATCGCGAAGTAATATATAGAGTGAATTGCACCATGGGTCCTTAAACTTTTCTAGAATTCTCATCTAGGTCTATGAACTATTGAAACGTCAACATAAGTCCTCAAACTATTTAAGATGCTAACCTTAGGTCCAAAGTTATTCAACAAAACAAGTACGTATGATGTGGCAATGTTTGTGTAGAAAAAAGACCTTAATCTCTCTCTCTCTCTCTCTCTCTCTCTCTCTCTCTCTCTCTCATCTCTCTCTCTCTCTAGAGCAAGCTTGAGCTAACCGTCCTGGCTCATCATTCCATTTTCCATTTCACGTGCAATCTTCTCCATGATAAACTGGGCACAACCACAAAATGTTGTTTGCTTTTTTTCTTATATGATCCATATTACTGTTGAAATTGGAGTTCTACCTACCACCATCGTACATCTCTTTGATGTTTGTATTCCTAGTATCTCTAGAAATCTTCTAGGCAAAACATACTACTATTGTGTACCTTCTTTCAAACAAAGGATGTCGCTGATGCAATATTTTAGTGAGCTCCTAAGGTCCCTAGCCATAAAATTTTTTCTTTGCATTATGCTCATCATTTTTATGTGCTCTGAGATTTGGTTCGTCCCGATTTTTATCGTTTTGATGAGCCTGTAGCTTTGGCCAGCCACCACCATGGCTCTCAGCTCGATGCTCAACAAACTTTGCTTTGTTGAAGGGTTTTGGACCTAAGGTTAGCGTCTTAAATAGTTTAAGGACCCAGATGGGCGTTTTAATAGTTCATGGACACAGATGAAAACTCTAGAAAAGTTTAGAGACCCACGGTGCAATTCACTCAAATATATACAACGGACTAACGGAGACATTATATACAATGCAAAGGCTTCTGATGGCTCCTGCTGCAGTATAGACAATTGTATTCTACTCTCAAAATATTTGGAATTGCAATAATTGACAGTGTGCAATTAATTAACCATGAAGATACTGAACTGGAGGGTCCCAGTCTCCTTCCAAGTGTTAGCCATTATTTAAGGATACCGATCGCCCTCGACCGCACCTGCAGCGCAGCCTACTCTAGTTCGGACATCTCCTATGGGGTGAGCTTCACAAAATCCATGCATTTCTTGTCAGCCATATGCTCCAAGTCATTAGGATTATAATGTCCATATAAAAGTGCATTTGTAACTGTCTTCTTATTCTTTGTATTACCCTCTCCGGTGTAGTTGTTGTTGGCACATTTATCCCAATTGATGCCCAGCATGCTTTTGCAAAGTTGCAACTTAAAAAGAGGTGGTGGACTTTTTCCTCTCTATGTAAAATACACAGTTCACAATTGTATTCTTCTTTTCAGAATACCTCTAGTGTTTATTCTTTCCTTTAAAACCAACCAAAAGAATACTTTGTGCTTCATTTGACAGTTAGATGCCCACAACCATTGTATGGCAGGTGAGACTTCTCTATGACCGATCATGACTTTATAAGCCTTAGTAGATGAATACTTTGTAGCCCCCGGATATAAATCCATTTGTCATTGTCCTCTGTATTTTGAAGCCCATTTAAAAGTTCTTGTATGTGTTTCAATTGCTGAAAAGCCTCCAAGGATAAGAGCAATTGAAAGAATTGTGTGATATCTTCCATTGTACTGGCTTTGTGTAGGTTGATAAGAGAATCTGTCCGATGGCTGTCAAAGGAATTTTGAGTGTGTACATATTGAAGGTTGGTAGTGAAATCATTACTATTGCAACCATTTCCAATTTTCCTGCTTGTGTCGAAACATATATGTGCTTAGCACTCTTCTTTCAATCCTTTGGACTAGAGGTATGAAATCTTCCACTCTTGGCTTTGTTAGCCCTAATGGTAACCCAAGATAAGTAAAAGGCATCTGACCAATTTTACATCCCATTGTATTGGCTAAGATTTCCATTTTTCGGCACCGACATTGATGGGCACTATGATTGATTTTGCATAATTCACCTTCAGGCCTGTGGATGATGCAAAAGTATTTAGCAACGCTTTCAAAGCAACCAGTTATCTTGGGCAAGCTTTCATAATCAATAGAGTATTATCTGCATATTTTGAACTATTGGAAAACCCTCTCCTGATCCATTTGGCAAAGGCAATTTTAAAACACCCAGATCTTTTGCCTTGTTTAAAATTGATTGTAGAAAATCAGCTGCTACGACAAAGAGGAGAGGGGGCACTCGGATCTCCCTGCCTTACACCCATTTTACAGTGAAACCTTTTCCTTTGAACCCAATTGAGAAGAATTGATGAAGTCCTTGAATTCAGAAATCTTTTGATCCATTTTATCCATTTCTGCCCAAAACCTTTATGTTGCATAATGTCAATAATCACCTGATACTCAATTTTATCAAAAGCCTTCTCAATGTCCAGTTTGAAGATGATCAATTCCTTTTTAGATTTATGGCATAAATACAAATATTCAAAAGCCCAGGCCAAGCAGTCTTGTATTGATCTTGATCTAATGAATCCATATTGATATTGATGTATTATGTCTAGGATACATCCCTGTAGCTCTGTCTGCTAAAATCTTTGTAATAAGCTTGATGCAAGTATTGAGAAGGGAAATAGGTCTAAAATCCGAGACTGTTAGGGGTGTGTCCACTTTTGACGATGTAATAGCTATTAATACTCTGCAAACATATATTTTCCTGATGAAAATTATGTAAAAGACTATAAAAATCTTGTGCAATTATGTTCCAACATCTCTTCATGAAATAAGAATTAAATCCATCAGGTCCTGGAGATTTATGTGTTGGTAACTCTTGAACTACCTTATCTATCTCTTATTTCGTAAAGGGTTCCGATAATCTCTCGAGATTGTCATGTGCTTGTAACAAGTCAGATAGATCAAAATGCATTTCTGAAAATTCGGAAGTCCCTAGTCTATCTTTACAACTCTGCCAAAGAAGATTTTCCTTTTCTTCATGTGTTTGAAGAACACTGCCATTAGCATTATGAAGAATGGCTATAAAGCACTTCCTATGTTTCACTGTGGCATTTGCATGAAAGAATTATGTGCACTGGTCACCAAACTTGACCCATTTAATGATTCCTCTTTGTTTCCAATATATTAGTTGTTGGTGCAACAAAATGGAAAGATGCCTCTGTACATTTTTCCTAAATTTCGATTCCTGAATAGTCAAGTCCCTTGTTTCTTCTATATAGTCCATAAGTGAAATGACTTCTTTGTTATTGGAGATTGTTTTTGCCAGATTGGGAAAATTCTTGCTCCAGTGCCTGAAGATACTCATTGCAGTCTTAAGCTTCGAAACCAGTCTTTTTGCAACATCGGTTAGATCTGTTTCAATTTCCTAAGCATGTTGCATGATCTGATTAAATTGATGATGTTCCATCCAATAGTTTTCAAATCTGAAAGCTGTAGCTCTTGGCACTGAAGGTTTCACTATAACTCACCTTACGGAAGAACACTCTACCAAGTGGGATGTACGCCACAATTGCGATACCTGTCGTTGAGACAATACATAACATAAAGCTTCCAAAACTTTTTAATGGACAAGTGTTGTATTCTTATAGTACCTACACATTCAAATTGTATATTCTTTCACATCCCTAGACCGACTGCTTTTGAACTAGGACCAGTATCAATGAAAGTTTCATTGGCAATTAATTAGTTATCATAGTAAAAAATTCGAGGAGAGAGAGAGCAACAGCGTTTCACTAGGCCCAGTGAAACGATCTCATCTCCAAAAATGTGAAACGCAAAAGAAACTTGACTGAGGGTACGTTTCATCCCCAACCCGACGTCGGCGCCGCTGACCCCCGTCCCCGAGGCTCCCAATTTGTCTCCGGTCTCCGTTGTGCCGGGCGAAGCTTCAATGTCTCCGCCTCACTTAGCTTACCAATCCCACCTTTGATTACGCTGGCCCTCCTGCGATCTTCTCTCTCTCTCTCTCTCTCTCTGCTACAGCCGCCTCTCTTCGTCCTGCAGCCATGGATCTAGAAAATCAGGCAGCACGCCAGGGCGGGGCTCTGTTGAATCAAGCATAGCCCGGATCTGGCAGCAGAGCGAACCAATCGGTCAGAACCTAGCTTCCATGGACTGACAGGAATGTCCACCATGCAGTTGATCGAGATGTGACTTTTAATTATGTTTCAAAAAGGTATTTTGGGCACATTCGGGTATATTGTAACAATTTAGTGTGGGACCTTGGGCCAATAATGAAAGATTTTGGGAAGAAGGGTATCTCAGTATGTGACATCCAGAAGGAAGGTAAAAGGTGAATAGTCCTAGCAGTTCGTTGTCTCCCGTGTGTGTTTCGTTAGATTTTTGGATGCACGGATCATTTACACCAGAACTTAGTTTTTTTATATATTCAGAACACATCATTTACTCAAACACTGACCGTCAAAAACACCATGATTATTTACCAAACACCGACCGGTAAAGACAGTAACCTCCATCATTAGGAAACGACATGATCGGCTTTCGTGTGGAATCTCAATTCAACTGCTGTTTGCAGTGGTCATAAACTTCTAGACTACCTTTCTTTTGTCTGAATGTTTTGATGAAAATCAATCCTTTTCTTTGTGTCCTAATTTACAAAAAAAATATCATAAACAAAGAAACTAAGCCAATAGAGAATCAAGGACATTATGGTGTTTTTACATCCAAAACTAAATAATCTGAGTTCAAATACTGATTTGGCAAACCCATATAATCTGTTGAGGGAATACAAACCTGGTCTTAGTTAACAAATTCATAATTTCCATATATTGTTAGCTTTTGATAGAAAACATAGAAGCTGCACACGGCACAGAAGTCACAAACATAATATCACCATAAAAACTATAACAAGAAAGACAGTAGGGGGGGGGGCTTCAATCAATCCCCTCTGCTCGGTTTCATAAAAGGAAAAACAAAAGAAAATGCGCTCCTTATTTAAGATAGAAGAATCATACAAAGTTTACTTCGTGGTTCTACAACAAACAAGTACTAATAATACAAGCAAACTAATTTACATTAGAAAATCTAGTGAATGTCATAGTTATCCGCCATTCCTGATGCTTCAAGAAGCCTTTGACGATGATAAATCAATTCGCTTACTGTTTCTACAAGATTTATTAGAGGTTCCTTATGCTCCATGAGTCCTACAGGACCCATGAAGATCTTGTACCTATCAACTCTTGAGGGTGTATGTTTTACCACCGACAGCACTTGTATCATGCCAGATTGGCTGAATAAATTGGCATATTGAGAACTGTACTTCATCAGATGCATGGTATGCTCAACTACAGCCCTCCTTATTCCAGGACAGTGAACAGCCGGGATCATATGTGCCTTTAGCGTCTCCACAAGCCACATCACAAACGTTTCATTAATCTGACATTTCTCTAGTTCTCGAGCAAAGTCATCAGGAACGACTTTACATATCTGTGAACTAAGACCAATGAGAACCTCTAGTTCTGCTTCTTCTGTTTGGGCATCCATACAAGTCTCAAGAACCTATAGTTGGCAATAAATTAGATATTATTATATAAATGATGTCAACAGAAATATAATGAGTAAACATACTTGTTGTATACAAAAAATATTTCCTCAATTTACATTTCCATACCTGTAATATAAGTAAGAAGCCATATTTGTAAAGGCGTAAAGATTGTATTACACTTTTGTAAATTGTTAGCAATAATTTGTGATTCTAATTAAACACAAAAAAGATTCGAAAAATTAGCTCACCTTAGGCAATGCTTCACATAGTTTTCTCTTGTTAGAGTCGCAAAATAACTCAGGTTGTGTATGTACAAGAAGATTTGTCAGCAATTTGGCCACAACATATGTGTGATTACTTTCACAGATCATTCTAGAGAGCTCCCCAGTCAAATTTCCACGTTCCTTTAGCATAGCTGCACAGTTATCAGCACTTTCAATTGTTAGTATCACTAGTGCTTGCCCAGCAACTTTTGCAGGTACAAATCTGCAGTTGAACTTGAGGACCCTATTCCGCTGAGAAATGTATCCATCAACCGGCAAATGATCATTTGTATGCGCCCAATCTCTTGACTTATGTTCTCGTCGATGGCAAGGTTTCTAAGGATTCTAATTGCATTCCTTTTTAGTTCTTGGCTGCTACCATCCAAGATGTCTGTAAGATTACTCAATAGGACAGGATTTTCTCCAATAGCGTACCGAAGTGTTATGCCAATTTGTCCACTAGTGTTTGAGAGCCTTTGCAACAGCTTGAGGGATGACCCCAGCAATATTTCCTGTTGCATCTCATCGGTGTTCTGCATATTTCTGCAGCTAGTAAACCATATTATCTTTGGAATGAGGTCTACCGTTCTGCTCATGACCATGCAGTTTTCCTGATCGTAATATGCAAGACTGCAAAGGATTGACAAGCCCAGTGCAGGGATGACATCAGGGTTTGTCGACCGTTCATCCTGGGGAATTGACCAGAATCCTTTAATCCGTTTCCAACATCTTATTATGAAAGACTTCAGATCGCTGTAACCAGCTTGATGGTTAGAACGGGCTTGTGTTTCCAGCAAGTTACACGTGTTATGGTGAACTGATTCTTGTCCCTGCCCCCTTCTGTTATCATATGCATCATGAACTGAAACCGGCTGTTCTTGGCAATTAATCATGTCTGTAACTCTTTCTTCGTTTCCCTCATTCTCATCATCCATGTCAAAAAGCATGTTTTCTCTTCCTGGTTTGCTATCAGTATCTAAAAGTGTAGATATAAGCTGCACCGTTCCAGGTACGGTGGCGGTGGCAAGCCTGAAGCTCTTAGCAATCTCACAGAAGACTTTCGCTGCATATATTCTGATGTGTACATCCTTTTTCTGGGTCCAGTCCAACATTCTAATTATCCTGGCCATTTTCTTTGTAGATGTGTTGAGCTTTGAAACAATATCGATCCTTGTCTTCTCTATCTGTAGAAGGCTATGCAATATTCGTATACCATTGAACTGCCTTTTTGTTGAGTCTGATTTTAGGGAATTCATTGCAAAGCTGACGAGGCTGATTTTCTTTGGGGCGAGAATATCCTTTTCCATACACTTGTCCAAGGCATATGCATAATACATATTCACAGATTCCAATCCCCATTTACCATTGAATCCAGCACTATGGACGAGATATCTCCGAGGTACAGATGAAGATAACTCCAGCATGCAAGCCACAGCGTACAATGTTCCTTGACCAAGCACCATTCCATAGAAAATATTCAGAGACGGTGCAAGGTTTCTCTTCTCTTCAATGTTATTGCAATCAACATTCATATCATTGTCGTCCTCACAGTAGTCGTGTGGTACAATACGTATTAGTCCAAGCACAATGCGCATTATTGCTGCTGGAATCTGTAAATTTCCCAGTGACAGAATTGCTACCGTAGATACCTCAAATATGGCAATCAAAAGCCAATTCCTCCTACTTTCAACCATGAACACCAACATAACTCCGGTTGCAAGCATGCACAAACTCAGAGTTACTCGATGCAAAATTTCTTGTTTGCTTCCCAAAGCCCTGCCTACTAGATTCCTGATACATTTAAATTGCAGCCTGCTGATTGACAGAAGGAGCAGGACCGAAAACAATAATAGGAACACTACCACTTCGACATTTTTAAGGTTGTGACGGAGTTCGTCCTTGGTGACTTCATATATATCATCATCGGGATTGGATCTTCTGAGTACAGATAGGCCCAAGAATATAATTGGCAGTAACGGGCTCCATAAGGATATGGCACGGTGCACAAGGTTGCATGAGAGTAACCTTATGAGCCCTCGAATTAGAAAGCGGCAAACAAATAGAACTCCCGCCATTAGTATAAGCAGTGCCATTCCACGCAAGTAAAAGTAATTGATCAGGAACACAAAAACGCTGGAAAACGATACCACCGCAATCAGCCCATTCCACCCAAGGGGTCTAAATGCACCTCTGGTGTTAAAGAACAGTTGGTAATCCAATCTATTGTTGCGGCTGAACATCCTGAAGTACAAGTTGTGTCGTTAGTCATCGATAGCACAAAACATACAGTACAGTTACATGTTTGGAAAAAAGGAGTCACCACGCTCTCAAAGTCCAGAAATTACCACATTAATCAGAGAAAATAGGAAACAAAAATTACACACCACAGTCACTATGAAAAAATTGGCCAAAATATGCCTATATATATTTTAAAGTTACTCACCTGCCATTATAAAATTATTAGGCCAACGTAGCCTAATATTTATTTTAAAATTCACCCATAAACGCATTATATGAAAAAAGTTAAGCCACCAGACCCCGAATATATTTTCAAAGGTAACCACCACTGTCATTATAAGAACATAGAATAAAATACACCTGTATATATTTCTAAGATTACACTCTTACCATTACACAAAGATTTAATAAAATATCTCTATACATATTTTTAAAATCACCCACCACTACTATTATCTCTATTGCATTTCCATAATAATCCAAATACTTACATGCATGTTGATGGTATTAACAATATTAATATGCAAACCACATTGATTCTAATTATGAAACAATAAAATTGGCTGCAAGGACAATTTTGAAAATAATCTTAGTAATCAAGAAAAATGATTGTATTATATTGCAAGACATGCTTAAGATAAGTTCTAATAAAAATTACAAAAATGAATTTAGAAGAAAAAATGCTAGAAATAATATGAGTAGTCCAGATAGATGATCATATCTTATTTTAAGAGATGCACAGGTTATGTTCTAAATAAGAAGTAGAAATAAATATAAATTTACATATTTTATAAAATTAATTAAAATGAGCTTTAGTCAATTATTTAATATTTTGGTTGATAGGTTGAAGTATAAAATAAAGAAGACTATATACATTAGTTACTTTTTTCAAGATGATATATAGATTAATCGCACAAAGTCACAGGTCGCTTAACTAATTATATCTATATTTTCCGATGATCTGAAGATAAAAACCGTAAATATGGCTAAATACGGGATGCATTTATAGGCTGACGTCATCCATATCTGAAATCGAGTCTGAGAAAAAGAAGCGAGATAGGATGTCAAATGAGTAGTATTTATCCAAAAGCTGAAATTATTATAATTATTCAAATTTACATGATTATAAATGAAAATATGATTACAAATAACTATATTTGATGAAGATAGTCAACAAAATGACTATTGATCTTGCATATTAGTGATTATTACTATCTCTAGTTTTGCTATAACTACATTTATAAGTTGTATTTCTTATCCTTACGAATCTTAAAATAGTATCCACATGGGACTCCCGTTGTGGACAAAAAATAAGGTATTATCCTCTCTAACTCTGGATCTGAGAGAAAATATATAGAACATGATATGGGACGAGCTATATCCCTATACATCTGATTCACTTTCATCCGTACTTATAAGCCACACGGGAGTTTAGAATATAACAGGCCACGACCAATTCAAGGGCTAGATCATAAAAAATTGCATGCAAGATCATAAGAGAATAATACCGCGCTGACGATTGCATTTTTTTTATGTGATAAACATAATGGAATAAGGTGTATCCTTAGTTACTTATAAAGGGAATCACTAAATTACAATATTCTTGTACTTCTATTAAAATTTTAAACAGTAGCTAATAGCCTACACTAAAATGACATGGGCATACCATCACCAGGTGTTCGCTCGTAGCCATGTGTGGAGTCATGCTGATAGCTTAGCTTCCGCTCTAGTGCACATATTCTTATACTGTATTTTACTGCACCTGTTGAATACTCCTTCATAGCCGAATGCCCTATCACATCATTGACTATGAGCCTGTGAAATTTGTAAAATCTATGGACCCCATGGTCAAGCAGACCTAATCTTCAGGTCTAAGTAGCACAATGTCTAACTCATCCATTGTTGTCGTTGAGTGTCATGATAGCCCCTGAGTATATACATTACCTGGTACATTGCCTCGTTGTAAAGTTGTTGGCACAATGCTATTGTGTTCACTGAGATCCATTAGTCAGCTCTACTTCAAAACACACTGGTCAAATGTGTCCGTCCTTGCTAATGGTTGGTTGAAGTAGCTGAAAATCTGTTAAACTCTCATACCATGCATACATAAATCGTGATATGTATCTTTTGATTGCCCATGGGAAATCAAAATCTAAATTGATCTTCTGGTCTCCAAACCATTCTCTCTCTCTCTCTCTCTCTCTCTCTCTCTCTCTCTCTCTCTCTCTCTCTCTCCCCGAACAGCCACATGAGCTTCACACGTCTGACGAGGCAGCCACATGAACTACTACCTAACTGTCTTTTTTTTAGAATACCTAACTCAGTCAGTTAGTCTGATCTATGGAACGCGAGAAGGCTGCGGCTTTGAGAAGAAAGCTAGTTTCTTAGTGGTGTGAGTTGCAAAACGGCAGTCAGGACTACCTCACCTATGTCTGATTAATTGTTGCGATAGTCTCTCCACTTATTCCTTGTTGATCAGATAATTTTCGCCTGCACCGCTTGCTCTAGTAGTTGTTCCGCTTCTTTGCAGCTCCTTGAGTGATTCCTGTCTTGCGTCGGCTTGCTGCGGTAATCGTTCTGCTTCTTCCCAGCTCCTCGAGACGGTTGGAACGTCGAAGCTCGATTCCATGGCTTCATAGGCACGCAGAAAGGAGCATGGAGGTAGGGAAGTCGTAACATACAACGGCGGTAAGATGACGATGCTGCCGACAACACATCATGCAGCAGGAACACTGGCCATAGTTTTTTTTCCATAGTCTGGTTAAATATCATTGCTTTCCTCTTTTGTTTTTTCTTGATGTCGCTGGATCAAAAGAGAGTCCGATGGTACAACGTGAATATGCAGGTCGAGGATTCCAGCAAAGTAAATAATCATCCTTTTATTAGAAATTATATTAAATCGAGTTACCAAATTCAAACATCTTTGATACGTATGGTTTCTTGCCTCTATCACCACGTATATTGTTATAGATACAATTTTCTTTTTTTGGAAAATACACACGTTAGTTCGGACACCTTTGTAGTAGGGAGGAATTTATATCATGTTAGATCCAACGGCTATTAGTTTTTAAGCATCGTATTCAACGGTTGGATGTTTGCTTTTTTATGAGAATTTCTAGGATTATTCTCCGATTAATGTGAAGGTCTCAAAAAGAGCCTCCAATTAGTAAATATAAGATGGTTGTCAATTCCGGATATCTCAAACTGATTTTTTCTTCAAACATGCCAATGTGGCATCCTTCATGTTAATTAACTTGCCCCACTGAGAATATCTGACCTAGATGGATGCGTGGCGTACCGTTTTGATGGCAATGGCTCATGATCTGCATGCGTGCTTCGATTTTTCTCTTTAATTCTATTGTATTCCTTTTCATTGCCGATGTGTGCAGGCGGACATTGGACAACAGCTGTGATGTGTGCCACTTGTGCCTAACGCTCACATCAGAAACATCGACTCACGTCAAAGGAGCATCGACGACGACCATAGAATTCATGAGCTACAACATATCGTCTGAGCTTGAACACAACACTTCTTGTATCTCATGCCTGAGTATAGCAGCAAACTTCAGTCCTTTGTACCTATTTGGCCTAGTAATAAGTAAATAGCTAGTTATCTTGATTACTCGATGTCTTGTCCCTCTAGCGAGATCTACGTATACACTACTACAGATGAAGCCTTCAAGAACGGGCAGTTTTCCTGATACTAGGTAAACGTTATTACAAGAAGGGTCTCTGCGTTATCAACTAAAACACCCATTGTTATTACAGTGGTTCATAAACAAATAAAAAAAAGACACGTGGCGGCGGATCCAGCGCAGATCTAGCCCGACGCTAGGCCAAGTCACAGGCCCGCTGCTAGGCCCGGTCGCGGTCACCAGATCCGCCGCAGCCAGGGCTCGGGGTTGGTAGATCTGACCGTGGGGAGGGGCCCAAGAAAGGAGGAGCCCGATCCGGCCACCTCCTCGCTAGATCCAGGCGTGGGGACGGTCCCCGCGCATGGAGGAGCCGGATCCGACACCGTGGGCAGGGCGGGGCGGGGTAGGGCGCGGCTAGGAGGTGACGGGAAGGAAGTGACGGCTGGGGAGAACCCGAGGAGGGGTCGCGGTGCAGGGAGGGGAGGAGGCACGCACCCCGAAAGAGGCTCGTCGGCCCGGGAGGCGGCGCCGGCCTTGGCGCAGTGCAGGGATGGGGCGCGCTGGCTGGAGAGACAGCGCGAGGAGGCGACGCGCGCAGAAAGAGAAAGAGAGAGAGAGAGAGAGAGAGAGAGAGAGAGAGAGAGAGAGAGAGAGCTGAGGGGAGGCGGCGACGGCGGGTGGAGAAAGAGAGAGTGGGAGGAGAGAATGACTAAGGACCTAGGGTTTGGAGTGGAGAAACAAATATATATAGTAACTGGTTGAAATGGGCCTACAGTTGGGTTGGCGGTGCACAATAATATCAGGCCGAATATGGTGTCACTATGCCCGAAATTGCAGTGACATTTTTAATATCGTGCCACAATGATGTCACTAGACCCGATATTGCAGCGTGCATTGTAATAACGCCAATGCTGATGTCATCAACGTCCGATATTACAACGTGCACTGTAATAACGTAGCCTATGATGACGTCATGGATCACTTACTAGAATAACGAGCTTTCTTTTCCCCGTCATTATTGTAAAATGTAAAACGATACCAAAGGCTCTTATTGTAGTAGTGGTAATTATCGTAACACAATAGCAATGCCGCCGGCCACAGGAACGCAAGCTGCAGCTATTTAGTTGATTTACTTGATTACTCGGTGCCTTTCTCCCCTTAACGATCTATGTTTATCTGCCAGCGACAGCAATGACAAGCTGCAAGCCTGCAACTGCTCTATATTATTAATTTCGTAGATAATTATCCTAAGTATGTATTTGGTGCCTTTAGGGGTGGAGCCAAGAATTAATATTGAGGGGGCGAGAGTATGAATTTATGTGACAAGGGAGGCTAAAACTAAAATTTTTCTTAAATTCGATGACAATTTTGTGCGTATAATGAAGAAATGGACGAGGGAGCGTCCCTGGCTCCGCCATTCGGTGCCTTTTTTTCCTCTCCGCATATGTATCCGCAATTTCTTAATGCCGTAGCAATCTCCTAAGAGAGAGGAATGAACGTAGTTGCTGCATAGAAGTGCCCTATTTCTAGCATTGTGCTGATTTGCTCTTTTTAGTGGCACAGTTTGACACTAAGCTCCTTTTTCTCTTGTACACTACTTAGTCATTCATATAAACTTTGTAGATTATATCAATATTTGCAATCCATTATTACCCATAATATCTACCACTAACTATTGATTTTGATGATGATGAAGCTTCTGAAAAGAATCAACTTGGTTCTCATGATGCTCTGTTTTTGTATGCAGGTCTACTTGGTTGTATTAACTTCTCAATCACAAGTTCCCTGCTTGTTGTTTCAGATAGCTTTGTTAATCTCATAGTTGTGCATGTTTTCACCATCTACTTAGTAGTTCTTGTGTTTCTAGTTGATGATTAAACTAGTTTCTTGGCTACAAAGTATATTGATTTTGTAATTATGGCTGAATGGTTGTATTTTGATTCTATAATCATGTCTCTATGGATAGAATTGATGGAATGGAGAAAAACAAGAATGAAATGGAAAGAAAAATGAGAAATTTCTGGTGTAATTTTTTTTATTTTTATACTCATATTTAGTGACGGGCTTTTGTAGATGTCACATAAGCATCAGGGACTGTTTCCATAATTAGAAACCCGTCACTAGTACTGACAGCAATCTGTCGCTGAAAGTTGTAAACAACCGTCCCTAGAAGATAGGGACGTGTTTTAGAAATCCGTCACTAAAACTTTTTTCGTCGCTGAAAGTTGTAAACAGCCGTCTCTAAAAAATAGGGACGGGTTTAGAAACCCGTCACTAAAACTTTAGGGACGGGGATAAGTACCGTCTATGGCTGACAGATCTGCACAGACGGTGAATTTTCCGTCACTAAAGGGTAGGTTTTTACAGACGTGAAATCTGAGACGAGACAGAAATACGTCTCTATTTAGGTTAAAAACTCGTCTCTAAAGTCCTGTTTTGAGGTAGTGTCCGCATATGTACCCGCAATTTCTTAATGCCGTAGCAATCTCGTAAGAGAGAGGAATGAACGTGTTTACATGAAGCGGAAGACTCAATTTTTTTTTTTTGATAATTAAGCGGAAGACTCAATTGATAGTAAGCTAAAAAATACGGGAGGTGGGCTCCACGTCATTCATAAGGGTGTTTTGGTCTAAAGTTTTTGTAATGTTAATGGTGGATTTTGTTTACTTTTTATTTTTCACTGATTAATGTGGTAATTTCTAGCTATTGAATAAGAATGTGCTGGCTCCTTTTCCTAGTCATATATATACCACATGATTAATCACTATAGTACTCTTCTCAAAAGATTTGCAAAGCCGTGTATGTTTCAGTTCAAAGTATGTGGCATTCATAAAGCTGTACAAAGCTTGCTTACCTTGCGGCCTCCAAGAAGACGATAGTTGTCGCGAACCAGAAGTCATCCTCTGGGTGAAGCGCCGTGGGATACCCTCCGAGCAAGACGACAGTTGCCCAAGTGAAAGCTAGTGTACCAAATGCGTTGCCCAACCTCTCGATCAGCGCGATGCAGCGAACAAAGCCATTCAGAAGCTTCTCCGGCTTTGCTCCCTTGCCTTCTTTGCCGGCGCCGGTAAGCTTCTCCGGCATCGGCACGCAGTGCTCGCCGGTGCCGGTACTTGCCACCATGCTCGTGATGCGCTCTGCGACTTCCCACCTCGTCGCGGAACTCAAGCGCGCACAAATGGAGTCTAACAGATATAAAGGTCCACTAGACATATCTTTCTTTCTTTCTTTTTTTCTTTTTTTTCTGTACACTAGACATATCATTGACTCCACAGTGAGTCAAGTGAACCATAATTTCTCATGGACGACAAGTCCGAATAGGTCCACCTTATCGGCAAAGGCGGTGAGAAGACGTGTGAATACTAAATGTCGCTGACTGCGAGTGCCATGGCAGATTCCCTGTGTTTTGTCACACCCAAACCCATAAATTGTGAAGGGGAAGAACAGAACATCGAGCTAGTCTTTTGTTTTTCCTTCCTTAGTGCTTTGTACAACTAGGCTGTAATTTTACTCCTAAATTTTCCTTAATGAATGGCAGCTCTCCTGCCTCTTTTCCAAAACAAAAAAAAAAAGCGAGCTAGACAAACATCCAAATAGCAGGCCCGTATAACTTGTTATTTTATCGGAAAACAATAAAGTGCTGAGGTACAATATCATTTTTTCTACATTGTATAAAGAGAAGTACCTTTTTATCCCCTTTTACGGTACAGTTAGTACTAGTATTGGACGGCTCAAATTAATTTGGATCACATCATTAGTATCACTAGTACTGTTAGTTGGTACTAATTGTACTAGGTAGTTTTGGAAGAATATAATAGTGTGTATTAGTAATAATTTTATATTACTTAAAACGGATTGAATCGTTACTATTGAAGGAAATTATATTCGATTTTTGCTGAATTGGAAACTTTGCAAATTTCAAATTTGAATTTAAATTCGGCAAATTTGAAACTTCACAAATTTCAAACTTCATTTTTTTCTCCAATTCAATTCAAATTTCACGAATTTTTAATTTGAATTTCATGATTTCAAATTTCACAAAATTAAAATTTGATTTTCATGAATTTCGAATTTGCCTTGAAGTTCAAATTTGAATTTTGCGTATTGAAATTTCGCAAATTTCAAAATTATTTTTTCTCAAATTTCGAATTTGAATTCAAATTTAATGAATTTGCACATTTTGAATTTGAAATTTGCGCTTTTGTGTCCGATTCCTGGGAATTTTGAATTTCACAAATCGGAAACGGCAAGAAAGCGAAATTTTATGAAAAACTATAGAATTACTAAAATAACCTAAACAGTAGCATGAGTATTGTAGTGGTGGTAGTATGTAGCGTGAATATATTCTGTTTTTAGTTCTAGAGCATCAGGCATTAACCTAACATAACATCGACGTGCTCATAGAAGAAAAAACTAATATAGACATGTTCTGCATTTGCCAAACTTATCAGCGATTTTAACCATGTTGGAGTTCACATGTTCAGAGTCGTCACAGCTGATGATTATCTAACGGGTAGCTATATATTTGACCGAGACAAAAGCGAAAAATCAGTTAACTTAGAACTAGCAAATCTCGAAGAATAAATAACTTCAATCTAGCAAGCAGCCCGGGATCTCGACCGGCCCCGAGGCACGTAGTGTGGCGCCCTTATTCCCGGGCGGTGAGCAAGGCGGCTAGCCGACCACTGGCAGCCATGGCCCTTCTTCCCTGGAATTGTTATTGTTGCGTATTGTCCATTGGGTCGAGGGTTAGAGATGTGGCAGAAAATATAATTCTGACCTGCAGATACTAGGAAGAAACACACCTCTTGCTTGGTGAAAACTTTTTGAAACCCTATTTTGTTATTTAATTATCTCATTGCGATGACTAATTCAGGGAACATGGGAATTGTTATTGTTGCTTATTGTCCATTGGGCCGAGGGTTACTCTCGATCAGCGCGACACAGCAAACGAAATAAGCAGCTTCCCCGCAGCCGTGAGCCGGTGGCATCTGCTCGCGGAACTCAAACGCGTGCGCTATGCAACTCGATCACTATGAATGATGATTGTATTCGGAGCTGCGACAAGTCTGAGTGTAAAGGCGCGCATAGTGTCAAAGTCCCAATGAGAAGACGTGTGCCCACTGAACGTCGATTCTTGTCTGTGGTTGGATGATGGAAGGCAGATTCTTACTCAATCATTTACGAAGACCTGCACGTTGAGCAAATCAAGTCATCGTCCCGGTTGAGAAGGTCTTGGGCACATGTTTCAAGGACAACAAGCCACTCAACTTCTAACCTTCGGTGAAGTCCGCTTATATTAGGTAAAACTAGGTATCCATGTATCATTTAGACACTAAATAACAATTATTTATTCCTTTTTGCTGGACACGCTCCAAGAAGCTATCCATTGTCAGTTTGCACACTCCATGATTCACTCAACGATAAAAGACATTGTAACATCAACTTCACTCGAGTATGGTAATCAGAATGTACTGCAGTACAACTACTGTTTCCTTTCAGTTATTGCTGTTGAGGAATTAAATTGGTAATACCATATATGGGAAAAGTATATTGTAACATCTGGCCTAGGGATTAATAGAATTGATAGAATACTCATGTCAATAAGTTGCAATTTCTTTTCCGAAGCTCATTTCTAAAGAATTCTAAGGTTAAGCGTGCTTGGCTCTAGAGCAATTTAGGGATGGGTGACCGACTCGGAAGTGTTTCACATGTAGCATGGAGTGAGTGATCAAAGTGTGCAGTAAAAGTCTAGTGTTGATCTGTCAGGAAATCTTGAGAACCTATTAAGCTGCAAGTGTAAGCGTGCCCGACCCGATAGTGGCAGGACGTTACATATATGAAAACAAATATACAAATATGTGTGTGTGTGAGAGGGAGAGAGAGAGTGAGTGAGAGAGAGAGAGGCGAGGGACTCATTCAAAAGTGTTTCCTTCACCAATTTCATAATGCTACCTTTTACTTGAGTGTTTCGTTCATCATCCAACCAAACGTGGACTCCTTATGTAGAATAACAAAAATCAGAACACATATATTGCAGACCTCTTCCAGGTTAAGACATTTAAATATAGGCAAAATTGTCCGTAACACACTGAGAAAATGTGAATTTGTCTCTAACACATCAACAAAGTTGAATTTGTTCGTAACACACTACAATTTTATGATTTATTGTCTACGACACATTATGGCCATTTAACAATTGTTTTCAACTTTTTTATCTCCATACTCATAATACATTAGGACATGAAACTTGGCATAAATATCAAACACGTGAGGATAAAGCAGCTCTTCTATAGCAATTACAAACACGTAAATCCCCAGGACCTGATGGATTTAACACCGACTTCATGAAAAAATGCTGGAAGACAATTGCACAAGATTTTTATAGCATGTGTCACAATTTTTGCCATGAGAATATTTGCTTGCAGAACATAAATAGTTCATACATTACTTTGGTTCCAAAGGTGGACACCCCCTTAAAAGTCTCGGACTTTAGGCACATCTCCTTACTCAACACATGTATCAAGCTCATCACAAAGATTTTGGCGGATAGGTTGCAAACCTGCATCTTGGACCTAATTCATCAAAACCAATATGGATTCTGATCAAGTCGATTCAAGATTGCTTAGCATCGGCCTTTGGATATTTATATATGTGCCATAAATCAAAAAAGGAAATGGTGATTTTCAAGTTGGATTTTGAGAAGGGTTTTGATAAAATAGAGCACCAGGTGATTATTGATATCATGTAGCATAAAGGCTTTGGATAAAAATGGATATATTGGATAAAAGATATCTTAAATTAAGGGACTTCTTCAATGGTGCTCAATGGGGTTCTTGGTAAAAGATTTAATTGCAAGAGGGGGGGGGGGTTAAGGCAAGGAGACCCACTTTTTCCTCTCCTTTTTGTGCTGGCAGCTGATTTGCTCCAAACAATTTTGAACAAAGCTAAAGACTTGGGTGTATTGAAATTACCTTTGGTAAATAGAGCAGGATAAGACTTTCCAATAGTCCAATATGCATATGACACTTTATTAGTTATGAAAGATTGCCACCAGACAGTTGATTGCACTGAAAGCTTTGCTAAATACTTTTGCAGCCTCCACAAGACTAAAGGTGAATGATGAAAATCTATTATAGTTCCCATAAATGTCTCGTGCCAATAAGATGGAAATCTTGGCTAACATAGTAGGCTATCAAATTGGTCAGATGACTTTTACTTATCTTGGATTGCCATTGGGACTCACAAAGCCAAAAGTGGATGATTTTATTCCACTAGTTCAAAGAATTGAAAGAAGATTGTTGAGCACAGCTATCTTTCTGACACAAGCAGGAAAATTGCAAATGGTTGCTACAGTAATGACCTCATTACCAACCTTCTAAATGTGCACACATAAAATTCCCCTAACAGTCATTAAGCAGATTGAAACTTATAGGAAACATTGTCCATGGAGGGGATCAGACATTAGCAATAAAAAGCCCTCCTTTGACTTCTTGGGAAATGGTTACTTTGCCTAAAAATGAAGGAGGATTGGGAATTAAGAAAATAGCAGTTCAAAATGATGCATTGCTTATGAAAAATGTACATAATTTTTTCAATCATGCAGACTTGCCTTGGGTAAAACTTCTATGGGAGAATTATTACCAAGGTTCAATTCTGCCAGGCCAAAGGAAAAGAGGATCCTTTTGGTGGAGGGACATATTGAAATTGTTGGTTCAATTCAAAGGCATCAGTAGACCCAATAGCACAAGATGGAAAGAGTATCATTTTCTGGGAAGGCATCTTGACAGGATGGGTACTAAAGGATACTTATCCGACATTGTACTCTTTTACAACAAATAAAAACATTTCTTTACATAAGGTTAGTTCCATTGAGGATATAACACAACTCTTCTAGATACCTCTGTCTACAAAGGCCTTTCATCAATTACAACAGATACAAGAGCTCCTAAATGATATTCATGAATCAGAAGAAAATGATAGATGAGATTACATTTGGGGATCTACAATATACTCTTCTTCAAAGGTGTATAAGAGAATGATTGGCAATAGACAAGTGCATCCTGTTATACAGTGGCTGTGGCTGTGGGCTTCAAGTTATCAAATTAAATATAAAGTGTTCTTTTGGCTGGTATCGAAAGAAAGAGTAAACACCAGGGGCATGCTGAAGAGAAGAAACATGCATCTTGATGATTACATTTGTGAGATGTGCATTTTACAGCGAGAGGAAACCATCCATCATCTATTCTTAAGCTGCAACTTTGCAAAGGCATGTTGGTCTTCAATTGGGGTAAATGTACCAACAACAATCACATCAGAAAGAATAATTCAGAGGATAAGAAGGCAGCTACAAGTGCATTTCTATATGGATATCATAATTATAATGACATGGAGCATATGGGTAATAAGAAACAACGCTTGGATTTTTGATGGCATAGACCCCACAGTACAAAGCTGCAAAGAGATCCTCAAGAAGGAATTTGCTTTGCTTTTATGCAGAGCAAAAGATACTAGTAAAAATGAGATGAAAGAATGGCTAGAAACCTTGTAATAGCTTTTTTTCTTTTTCCTTTTCTTTTATTCTTAAACTCCTCTTGCATTTCCTTTTTTATTTATTTAATATAAAATCAGCAGGGGATTCCCCCTCCTGTTTCATCAAAAAAAACATAGAAAATAAAGGAGAAACTATTCTAAAGGATTGAAAACGAAAATGGGTCACCGGAAAAAAATATAATGGGCCAATGGTGCTAAACACAATGGCTTGATAACTCACAAATTCACTTTCTAAAAAATCCAAACCAGATATAACTTTTCAATAAAGATATATTAAAAAAATTACCAAAAAAAGTATTATAAGAAGACTAGGCATTGCCATCTTACTTGTTATGTCAAAACAGACAGCAACGTCCTGGTTAGGAGTAACATATAACTGTCAGACTTCTGCTTTTTTTTTACTCTCAATAGAGTTTACTATCATATTCACAACCTTTATTTATCATATAATAATACTCTCATAATATAGATTACAACCTTATTCATCTGTCCTGTGGTTTCAACTTTCAATGGTACACGTAGGAAAGTAAAAATACAATATACAATATACAATAACACAGCTTATTTGCAGTAACGTAACTGTATATCCCATGCTTGGCGGTGTTATATCATAGAATTGCAATCATTTTCGGCTGCTCCAACTACTTGTAAAACGGAACAATGGATGCACTCGATCAAAGGTACGGAAGTTCCTACTCTGATTTCCAGGACGACAATGGAGGGGTGTCGGAATCCCTCCAGGTATTGGCCGTTGTAGGATAACGATCACCCTGGACCTCCCCTGCAGCAGTGTAAGATTCCAGTTCGGCCATTTCATCTGGGGTAAGCTTCACAGATAGCGCTTCAATATTCTGATTGAAATTATCAATTTTCGTTGTGCCTGTTATGGGGCAAACATCATTTCCCTGGTGGTGAACCCAAGCCAAGGCAAGCTGTGATGGTGTGCAGCCTTTTCTTATTGCCATTGCATTGACACGCTCAAAGACCTTGATGTTCTTGTCGATATTCTCTGGTCGAAGTCTAGGCATATTCTGCAAAAGTAAAGACTTATCACTGAGGCAATTGTCCCTATTTAAAGTTCCACTTTCTGCAAATAGATTAGATGAGATCATTATATGAGGGGCATCACGAATCCACGGTTAATAAAATGGTAAAAGAAAATATAAAAAGGGGCACAAGTAGCTATGCAAATTTAGACAGTGTCTCCAATAAAGAATTTTATAGGACAATTTGTCTGAAACTTCTATACAAAAAATTTTGCACCCTAGGAAAAAGAATGTCCTAATTCGGTGGCAAAATGTCAACAACCTGTAGTCATGTTAACTCACCCGTCGGTAGTCGTGTTCTGATAATGAATTAATCAGTTTTGGCCCACTAGAGAGGAACCCATGGCCCAGTGGACTATAGGCCACAATCCCAATTCCAAGTTCCCTGAAATGATCATTACAGTGAGATAATTCAAAAATAAGGCGATCCAAGATTTTTGCTGGACAAGAAGTGCGTATTTTCTAGTACCTGCAAGTCGGAATTATATCTTCTTCCACATCTCTTGTCCACAATGACCACTCCAATTGAACTGCCGTTATAGGGTGGACAGCATGAGCTCTTCTGATTGTTGATGCTGATGCTTCAGATAATCCGATATACTTTATCTTTCCTTGTTCAACTAGCTTCTTCAGTTCGCCAATCTAACAATAACAACAACCGATGAGCTCTACAATCTAGAGAATAAATTTTCATGACTCACGAAGGTCTAGAGAGAAGAAACTGTGAACAAGAAATTTCAAACAACGGTGATTTGATAAATAGCTCAACTGCTATGTGCAATATACTCTCTGAAGAAGTCAAATGGATGAGAGGAGACTGACGGTGACTTCGATGGGCACCGTTTTGTCGATACGGTGCTGGTAGTAGAGATCAATGCAGTCCACGCCCAGCCTCTTGAGGCTGGCCTCACAGCACGCCCGCACATACGCCGGATCGCCATGGATCTCACGCTTGCCGTCGCCGGTAAACAAGACGCCGAACTTGGTGGCCAGTTCTACCTTCTCTCTCACCCCTTCCTGCAGCGCCTGTTCACAGACATTCCATCGAACACCATCAGTGCCTGCAGCGCTATTGCGAACATTAATTTGACGAACCAAAGTTACCTTGCCGAGGAGCATCTCATTGGTGTGTGGGCCATACATGTCAGAGGTGTCCAATAAGGTGACGCCGGAAGCGATGGCGTGGTGAATGAGCGTGATCATGTCGAGCTCGGGCTTGGGTGGGCCGTAGAAGGCGGACATGCCCATGCAGCCCAGGCCCTGCGCCGAGACCTCCAGCCCCTGCGAACCCAGCTTCATCCGCGGCACTGACACCGGAGCAGCGGCCATGGCACAGCGGGCAAGGCAAGTTGGGTGAGTGAGGTGTGGTTTGCTCACACTGCCACTGGTGTGCTACTGCGATCTCCGCGGCTGCAGGTGTTCAAGATTTATGGTCAGTGCCAAGTGTGGTGAGTGGAATAATGAAGCGTCATTTACGTCGTCACTGCCTATGTGAGACATCGGATACACACGTAAGAGCCTACGAACCATACGTCACTGCGCATGTGAGACATGTATACACACGTAAGAGCCTACGAACACTTAGTTTTTCTTTTTACCTTCACGTTTAATTTATATGCTCGCTTCTGTGGTTTTCTCCCATTAAGGCCGCGTGTTTGGAATGGAGTATTTTACTATTTTTTGCAGGAATTTGAAAGGAAATTAAAATCTTGCCTTTGTTTTGCTTAGATCCCTGGCTTGATGCAGGTTTTTTTTCTTTTGCAAATAAATACATGAAGAAATATGCAAAGACGTCCTTGCGTGTTCTTTTCATTTGTAAATAAATAGCCATAACATAAAAGCACAAACAGCTACAGACCAAACCGTGTGGGGGAAGCCCGCGTCTCTCCCAAGGGCGATAGGCGGAACCCTAGCCTCCACCCCCGCCAGCTCCGGTTCCCCGCCTCCGCCTGCCCGCCACTGCTCGAGCGGGCAGCAAGCCTAAGCTATGCTACCGCGAGGAAGGTGGCGGCCGGGCCTCACTGGTTTATCCACTGCTGCCCCCACCCCCACCCCTACCCCCTCCCCCTATCGGTGGCGAAGGGCCGCACTTCGTCGGGTTCGTAGCCTAGGGGCCCGCCCGGATCTACCTCGGTGGTGGCGGTCCTATGTGACGGTGCTGCGACGGTGGCGGCGGCCTGAGGATGTAGGCTGCGGCGTCATGCTGTTAAGATGAACAAGGGCGGTGAATTGGTCGGTGGCGCGTGCACGTTAACGTCGCACGAGCGTTGGGAGGTGTGGTTGGCGCGGTATGAGGCCGACCAATATGGTGCCCTACGCAAAGGAGCTGCGAATAGATCGGAGTTGACGTATCGGAATCGGGAGAAATCATGCATGGTGTCAACTATGTCGGCAACATGGATATCCTAGGGCCTCCATTTCCTTGTTGAAGGTGTTGTCAAGGGGTTACTTGCCACCTCAGCTCCCTGGGCGAAAGCCCAAATCTGGCATGCCGGATCGGATGATGGTGACATCTAAGCGTCATAACCTTCTTGAAAGCGTCAACATGAGGCAACTCCTTTTAACGGCAGTGTCCATGTTGCGTTTGTGTGTGTGTGTGTGTGTGTGTGTGTGTGTGTGTTGTGTTGTGTGTTGGGCTAGTGTGTTGTGTGTTGTGTGCGTGGTGTGATGTGCATCCGGCAGATCGTTTTGGATTCTTATCCTGTTTTTCTTTTTAATATAATCAAGTACAGCTCTCGAGATTCCTAAAAGCACAAACTACCAGTCCTAAACTTCGTGTCTTTTAATTATAGACGTTCAACTAGGTTTTATCTAGTAACTCTATAGTCGTGGTTTTTTTGTTACATGAATGTAAAATACGTATGAAATTTACTTTATCAAAAATTATCATGGCCTGGTCCATGTGATCAACTAGGTAAACCAATTTATATTATTTTTACTTTTAATCACAAAATAATTTATATTTATTTTATTAATTTTATGTCAACTTAATAGCTTGAAAATAATATTTCAACATTTTATGTCCATATTGGTCTTTTTGAGAAAAAAACGCCTACCAACGGCAATTTCTATGGATTAATGGTTAGAAGATCAGCTAGTTGATTCTCAAACGACACAAACGGAACATTCAATTGCTTACTCGAGACTTTCTCTCGAACAAAATGAACTTTTTCAAATAATGATATAAAAATCCAGTCTCTACAAAAGTATACAGTCAATGACTTATAACAAACTTCAGCCATCATCAGTTATTGTCACCGGAGAAAAAAAAACAAGGGAGAAACATCAATGTGCCAGTCTATTATTATATTCCCACTCATAGTTCACTACAAGAGACCTGATATTCTGTGATGATTTGTTTATGTCATAAAACATTAAAATATGTCACATAAAGAAATTTGTGTTGATCCAGTGACGAATGCGTCATTGTCACAGAATGTCCGTGTTAAAAGATATTATGTGACGATTTCTATTGCTTTCACAATTTTTTGTGACAATTCTTTCTTTATCACTATTCTATGACATTTAATTTTTATCATCACTTACCTAAAAACATCACAAAATCTTACACACATATGTAATGGGTTGCGTTGTTTGGTGATCATATTGGGTTTTTTCTTTTTGTTCAAGTCTGACTTTTTCTGTTATGGGCCAATTAAATTTGTAAGAACTAGCCCAAATGTTTTATGACATTTGGTCCGATTCGTTACTTGTGGACCCAAAACATAAAAAGTTAGCCCAACAGAAGGCAAGCAACCCCAACATTTATTTCATATACATTTCAACCCACACATTCAATTTCAAACTTTCAAACCCACAAAATATAAATTGCCAATAGAAAAATACAGCAGAAATAATAAAATATCATATTCACATCTTACAGAATTCATTTCACAAAAAAATATGATAGCATGTCTACCACGGCAAAATAATTACATAAGTCCATCAAAACAATTACATAAGTCCATCCAACCAACCATCTGTAACACAAATCACAACTACAACAACTAGATCCACCATGAATCAACAAGATTCTAAGAGTGATTGTCCTCCAACCAACTAGCACTAACAAAATACAAGTCACAAGTCATAACAAAACCAGCCTCACAAGTAGCAAAATAATTAGACAAGTCAAAAGATTATCTTGAATCTGCAAGGTGACCTACGCCTTGTTGATGTTAAACAAGCATCGAACAAGGGCACGAGTCTCCTTGTTTTTCATCTTCAGTTTCTCAATCTCTTGCATCTGCTTCAACCTTACTTCCTCTGATTTCTGCTCGAGGACGTCAATTTTATCTGTAATTGCTGCAAAACCTTGCTTCTCTGCCTCAACTTCGGCTTCTAGTTCTTGCACACGTGCAGCAACAATAGCTTTGGCAGCTGTCTTCGAGGCCATTAGCTTATTGAAGCCAAAACTTGAGCAATAACTTCTGTCGGAGTTTTTTGCACTTCCTCTACAGGTTCATCCACAATAGCTTCCATTACGCCTAACAATAGTAAATCATTGATATTGATGTTAAATGCTTATGAGTTATTAACAAGACAAAACATAAAAAAAGTAGACATTCACTAAAATTCTGGCATTCTCAGTGCAACCAATAGATTTACCGTAAAAGTGTTTGCATAAAAGATGTATACTTTTACGTTGTTAAATATAATGTCATTGGGACATCTCCAAATAACCCAACAAAGAGCAGCAATCCCCACCAAAATCCATGGCTTATTCTTATTATCAAAACAAGCCAACCAAGTCCCAAACATATGGGTTGCAAATCTTGGTGGAACCAGACCAGTAGCTAAGGAAACTAAATGCCACAACTCTTTAGCCTAATGGCAATTATAGAAGAGGTGATCAATTATTTCGTTGCAATTATAGAATATTATTTCACTTTCATGAGGCCTTTTCAATTTACGATCAAGTCAGGTGGCTCAGCTCAAAATCAAAAAGCTTTGGGGTTGTTGTGGGATACTTACCTTACGGGCATCCACAAGGAGGAGTAATACAGACCGAGACCAGGGTGGCCCACCTAGGCCGACCGACCGACCAACCGAGTCAAAGGAGTAGCCCACAAGCAAACTTAAATATAGAGTTTCTATATTTGTATGAGTAGTAGATCCACTAGGACTCTTCATATAATCCTACACCCCCAGTTATATAAGGCAGGGCACAGATCTCTAGAAACATAAGTTCATCCATCATAATACAATAACTCATAAAGGACATAGGGTTGTTATCCTAAGAGAGACCCAAACCTGTCTATCGTTCTATGTGCACCATTGAGTTCTTGATTTGTGTGACGTCCTATGAGTTTTTTTTGTCAAGAATAAGTCTCAACAGCCTAACTACAAATAAGAAGATGTTAGGTATAAAACTAATCCCTAACTATTTGATTTGGAGAGATTTTGGATCTTTCTTAAAATATTATGATATACGCAATCTAGAGACACGCTACCTTAGTACACTCTCTATCTCAAATTAATTGTCATCATGGCTCATTATCCTGGCTTATTGCCAGATTGATTGAACATTCTCCGAACCTAAACAAACAATATGTCCAGATTCATTGAATATTTTTTGAACTAGACACAAAAAACACCCCCTCCAGGATGACAAATAAATTGGGACTGAGGTAGTAGTTTACTTAATTCTTCAACCAATAAAACTTTAAAACTAGTGGTGTATATATTTAACTGTTGTATGAAGACTGCACAAGCTTATTCATCTCACCATTGTATTTAAGTTTTCCATACAAATGTAACTAAGGTACTAAGGTTATATTTTATGCCAAAATACAGCTCATAACGCAAATGCAACTAATAGTACTGTTGAAGCAACAATTTGGAATTGTGAAAATATAATAAAAAGTTAAGTTCCTAAAGTGGCTACTCTGATTTTCAAATGACAACGGAGGGGTCTCAGCATGCTTCGTGGTGTTGGCCGTTGAAGCCTACGGGTCACCCTGGACAGCACTTGCGGGCACAGCAGCAGCATAGGATACCATCTCATCTCAGGTGAGTATTACGGATAGTGCTCTAGCATTCTCTTCAAACTTCTAGATTTGTGGTAACAGGTATGCAGCAAACATGATGGTGAACCCAAGCTAATGCAACTTGTGATGGTTTGCATCATTTTTCTTCCGGCATTGGCACACTAAAATATTTGGGCATTCTTACTCATCTCAGGTGAGTATTACGGATAGTGCTCTAACATTCTCTTTAAACTTCTCGATTTGTGGTATATGCAGCAAACATGATGGTGAACCCAAGCTAATGCAAGTTGTGATGGTTTGCATCCTTTTTCTTGTTGGCATTGGCACACTAAAATATTTGGGCATTCTTACTCATCTCAGGTGAGTATTACCAATAATGCTCCAACATTCTCTTTAAACTTCTCGATGTGTGGTACCAGGTATGCAGCAAACATGATAATGAACCCAAGCTAATGCAAGTTGTGATGGTTTGCATCTTTTTTCTTGTCGGCATTGGCACACAAAAATATTTGGGCATTCTTACTCATCTCAGGTGAGTATTACGGATAGTGCTCTAACATTCTCTTTAAACTTCTCGATTTGTAGTACCAGGTATGCAGCAAACATGATGATGAACCCAAGCTAATGCAAGTTGTGATGGTTTGCATCCTTTTTCTTGTTGGCATTGGCACACTAAAATATTTGGGCATTCTTACCAAGATTTTCCTGTTAAAATCTTTATATAAAGTTCCTAATTAAACGAGACAATTGCTCAGATTTGCAGCAAAGAAATTTCTTGTCATATCTTTGTGATAAAACAGATACAATTGTCACCAATAAACTTAGTATGTACTATTATGCAGAGTTATACACTTGTTACAGCGAGCTTATTCATCTCATCGTTCTTTTAAACTTTTACACACGCATAAACTAGTGAGTTAAGCGTATAATATATGCCAATACACCTCAAAATGCAAAGACTTCTGATGGTTGCTGCTGCTGCAGTATAGACATAACTGTATTCTGCTCTCAAAATATTTGAGATTGGGATAATGGACAGTCTGCAACGCTAAAGATACTGAAGCAGCTACTCCAGTTTCCAAGATGACAACGGAGGGGTCTCGGAATCCTTCCAGGTGTTAGCCATTGAAGGATACCGGTCACCCTGGACGGCACCTTCAGCAGCATTGGACTCTAGTTCGGACATTTCCTCTGGGGTGAGCTTCACAGATAGTGCTCCTACATTCTGATTGAAATTCTCAATTTTTGTTGTACCAGGTATGGGGCAAACATCCTTTCCTTGATGGTGAACCCAGGCTAATGCAAGCTGTGATGGTGTGCATCCTTTTCTTGTCGCCATTGCGCTGACACGCTCAAATATTTGGGCATTCTTGTCAAGATTCTCTTGTTGAAATCTCGGTATATGCTGCAAAATTGCAAAGTTCACTTAAAAGAGGCAACTGGTCGTATTTCTAAAATGTTTTCTTTCTCGGTATTGGACAAGTTCACATCAAAGAAAAGTGTAATATACATCAAGTTTAACAGGGTGCGGCCACTATAACTCACCTTACGGAAGTCCTGCTCTGATAATGAATCAACCAATTTTGGCCCACAAGAGAAGAACCCTCTGCCAAGTGGGCTGTAAGCTACAATTCCGATACCAAGTTCTCTGAAATGGTCAAATCGATGAGATAATGCAGAACATAAGCTTCCAAAACTTTTTACTGGACAAGTGTTGAATTCTTTTAGTACCTGCAAGTTGGAGTTATATCTTCTTCCACATCCCTAGACCATAATGACCACTCCATTTGAACTGCAGTAATAGGATGGACTGCATGAGCTCTTCTGATTGTTGATGCAGATGCTTCAGATAATCCGATGTACTTTATCTTTCCTTCTTCAACTAGCTTCTTGAGTTCACCAATCTAGCAATAGAAAAAACAGCATAATTAAGAGGTTCTTGGCTTAAAAGTGCATAAGGGGTTATTGTAAAAACGGAAACACTGAACAAGACAATTGGCAAACAACAGTAAGTTCCATGGGGAAATCTCAATTCAACTTCTGTTTGCGACAGTACCTCATATGAGCTGTTAAAAGTTACTAGCGGGATCTCGTGGCAAAAAATTTACGCCAGGATCTTAGTTTTGTATGTATTCAGCACGCATCATTTATTCAAACACCAACCGGTAATGACAGTAACTTCCATGGTTAGGAAACGGCATGATCTGCTTTCACGGGGAATCTCAATTCAACTGCTGTTTGCAATGGTCACTATGTGCCCCTAAACTAAAAGTGCATACGGATCTCTTGGCAAAAATTTTGAGCAAGGGTCTGTCAGGAACCTCATGAGCCAACCGGGTTGATGGGTAGGCCGCAGAGGAAATGGGCTGGTCGTGCCTTGGACCAAGGAGCGTTGCAGGGCAATACAAAATGGGAAGCAGTCGAACGGGTACGGCTTAGGCATGGAATGAGAAACAGAACGGCGGCGGCGAGCGTTGCTCGATTTTCTCTTCTTCCTTTTGATTTTATACCCGAATCTTCCAGAACCTTCTAGAAGCTTCATCCCTGAACCAGGTCGCTGACAGGGTCTTACTTTTGTATGTGTTCAGTATGTATCATACATCGACTGTCAAATGACCAGCTGCCCCCACCTCCACCAACCTCCACTCGACCACTCCACCAACCTACATCACAATCTCCCATTCTAGCTAGAACTTTCCCCTCACATCTAGTACGTTACGTTCACATGTACAAGTACAGCCTACCTATGCCAAACAAGAGAAATCAAACGGCGAGGGCGGCCACTTACCGTGACCTCGATGGGCACCCTCTTGTCGATGCGGTGCTGGTAGTAGAGGTCGATGCAGTCAACGCCGAGTCTCTTGAGGCTCCCTCGCACGCAGCACGCACGTATGCCGGATCACCACGGATCTCGCGCTTGCCGTCGGCGAACGAGAGGCCGAACTTGGTGGCCAGCTCCACCTTCTCCCTGACCCCGCCCTGCAGCGCCTGCTCGCGGAGGCATTACATCGAGCACCTTCAGTGCAAAACCAAAGCCCAAAGGGACCGACCAAAATGCGCAACTCGGGAGCTAAGCTTACCTTGCCGAGGAGGATCTCGTTGGTGTGTGGGCCGTAGATGTCGGAGGTGTCGAGGAATGTGACGCCGGCGGCGACGGCGTGGTGGATGAGCGCGATCATGTCAGGCTCGGGCTTGGGCGGGCCGTAGAAAGAGGACATGCCCATGCAGCCGAGGCCCTGCGCTGAGACCTCCAGCCCCTGTGAGCCCAGCTTGATGCGGGGAACCGTCACCGGAGCCGCGGCCATGGTCGTGATTCGTGAAGGGCAGGATGCTCGGCTCTGTTCTCGGTTTGGTAGTGGTAGCTGGTAGGTGCCGTCTGAGTGGAGTGTAGCGGGTAGGATCTGCCGCTAACTCTGCGTGAGAGCTATATACTAGCTGTGAGCTAGCGGCCACATGTAAGAGAGCCAACAAACCTGCTGGTTTTTTTTCCCATGCTGTCGTTTTTTGCTTTTGGACTTTACATTTGATCATTCCACATATTCGATTTTTTGGCAAATATTATTTTGATAAATTTTATCATTATATATATATTTATTTTGACATTCATATAAAATTTAAATAAGATGAACGGTCAAATGTGAAGCTAAAAGTCAAAAGTGACACTTATTGTGCTACGGAGGAGTATCTATTTTCTAATCATAAACGTCTCAATCCCACCAAAAAAAAAGGTAAGAGTCTCTGCATTGCGATCATTACTTTTTGCAATTCTAATATCCATTTTTTAAGACAAGTGATAGAAATACGAAAATATACTTATATAGGGTCATTTTGTTGCAGCTTATAGATTACATATTCATGAAGCTGCAACAAGCATGACAGATTATAACTTATAAGCTTACGGAGAATATAAGATTCGAGAAAGTAAACTTTCCCATCGATGGGATGTCCCCTCGATAGAAAGTATATTACATGAAGTTTCAACTTTAACTTTAACTTTATTTAAAAGTTATAAAATTAATAATTCACAGAGGAAGATGACAAATTAGCTGTTTTGTCCTTTTCTTGTCTTTATTCATAATTTGTTATTTTTATATATTTTAGATAAATTGAATTTAAAGGGTAAAACTTTCAATACATGGTTTAGTATCATACAAAATACACGCACATCAAGTTTCGTAAAATTTCAAAAACTTTAAATAATATTTTGAATATTTTTTAATTTTTCTCTCTCCGATGGGATGTCCAATCGATGGGAAATAAACCATGTCCTATAAGATTCTACAAACACAAACAGACTCTTGATATCCTCTAGCGTATTATAATCTAGTTTCAATAATGAAGCACTGATATTTCAGTTTTAATAATCAAGCCGTTAACCAGTTTGATTGTGATTAAAATGTTGACAAGATTTTGGTAAATTTATTCACAACATTGTTGCCCAGTTTTGGTATTACTATCACACTTTTCTGTATTGCAAATCTTTATTTATTATTTTGACGAGTTCTCATAATATAATTTACAAAGCTTTTCACCTCACCAGTGGCTTCAACTTCCAAGCCCACATGTAAGAAACTAAGAATACAACACACAATAACACACCTCATTTGTACTAAGAGAGGGTATCTCATGGTTGGCAATTGCATCACAGACCGTACCAGCTACCATTGGATGAGTTTCCTGCAGCTGTACCGGACACCAGTCAAGTTCCTGTCCACAGTCGCAGGAAGCAAAAGTTATTGGATGAGCTTCCTGCAGCTGTACCGGACACCAGTCAAGTTCCTGTCCACAGTCGCAGGAAGCAAAAGTTGGCCATTTTAGGATACCGATCACTTGGAACCAGGGCCATAGATATGATATGATGCACTTAAAGGTATTGAAATGCCTACTCCGATTTCTAGGAAGACAACGGAGGGGTCTCCGAATCCTTCCAAGTGTCGGACATTGTAGGATGCCGATCACCCTTGAACGCAGCAGCAGAAGATTCTAGTTCGGCCATTTCATCTGAGGTGAGCTTCACTGATAGTGCTCCCACGTTCTGATTGAAATTAGCAATTTTTGTTGTGCCAGGTATGGGACAAACATCATTTCCCTGGTGGTGAATCCAAGCCAATGCAAGCTGTGATGGCGTGCAGCCTTTTTTTGTGGCCATTGCATTTATGCACTCAAATACCTTGATGTTCTTGTCAAGATTCTCTGATTGAAATCTAGGTATACTCTGCAAAAGTATAAAGTTCCCATTAAAAAGAGGCAATTAGTCCCATTTTAGATGGGATGAGACCATCAGCGGAGACAATAATCATTATGTCAGGAGCATAATCCAAAAAGGAATCTACAATTAAAAAATAGTAAAAGAAAATAAGAAAATTGCTCTCGTATCACTAGGAATGAAGGATTTTGCTCTTGTGCCATCAATTTTTGTTAGATTTCACTTTTAGCACTGGAATTCACCCACATCTTCTCCATCTAGCATTATGCCGATGGATTCTGAAACAATGCACAAGATGAGCCAACCATTTGTCACTCCGTTAGTCCCCTGACTCTTCTATATTCTTCTTTGATGAGAGCAAGTCGGCGTTGGCATCTTTTATCTCACATGCCAGTGGTTGGGTTTTGCATCTTATCATTCTAGAAAACTTCAATCGAGGCAATATAAGCTTGTTTGTTGTTATCTCAATTCTGGAAAACTTACAATCGAGGCAACATAAGCTCGCTCGCTGCCATTTCAAATCTTGATTTTGCCACGCCATCACAGCAGATAGATGGCCACCACAAAGACAAAGGGCCGGTGGGATAGACAATGAGAAAATTAACAGGACAGGACAGGGTGCTAAACGGAGCAAAGAATTAGGAGGCTGCCAAGAAAATATAAAGTGACCAAGTGCTATATGCAACAATGCATATTTAGGTAATCTTTGTAACAGATTCTTTGTAGGTCAACTCATCGGAAATGTTTTATGAAATGAAAAAACACCTCGAGTCCTATGAAAACTTTTAACTATAGGATAGCAATGGGCTGTTACAGTACTTTCTACCGAAACAAATATTAACAGGTTGCACTCATAGTAACTCACCCAGCGCAGGTCCTGTTGTGATAATGATTCAATCAATTTTGGCCCACTGGAGAGGAACCCTCGGCCCAATGGACTGTAAGCCACAATACCAATTCCAAGTTCCCTGAAATGGTCAGCGCAATGAGACAATCAAGAAAATAAGGTTTCCTAAGATTTTCTCGAGTTGTGTATTCCCAGTACCTGCAAGTCGGAATTATATCTTCTTCCACATCTCTAGACCACAATGACCACTCCAACTGAACTGCAGTAATAGGATGGACAGCGTGGGCTCTTCTGATTGTTGAAGCGGATGCTTCAGATAACCCAATGTACTTTACCTTTCCTTCTTCAACTAGCTTTTTGAGTTCACCAATCTAGCAATGGAAAACAAAACAGTATAATTAAAAAAAAGGAAGTTCTGGGATTAAAACTACAGATTTTTTTTTCTGAAAAAGACAAAACTGAACAAGAAATAATTTGCACATGATAGTAACTTTCATGGTTCAAAAATGACATGCCAGCTTTTACTGCATGTAACCATACCTAAAAGTTACCAGCAGGACCTCTTGGTTAAACTTTTGCATGATATATTCAGTGCAAATCATTTATTCAGACACCGACCCGTCAACAAAGAACAAACCAGCTGCCTCCAACAACCGGTGTCATCTATTCCTTTCTAGCTAGAACTTTCCCCTCGCAACATGAAAAATCAAATGAATTAAAACATGGGGAGAATCAAATGGGGAAGCCGGCACTCACCGTGAGCTCGATGGGCACCCTCTTGTCGACGCGGTGCTGGTAGTAGAGGTCGATGCAGCCCACGCCGAGACGGTTGAGGCTGCCCTCGCACGCTGCACGCACGTACGCCGGGTCACCTCGAATCTCGTGCTTGCCGTCGGCGATCAAGCGGCCGAATTTAGTGGCCAGCTCCACCTTCTCCCTCACCGCGCCCTGCAGAGCCTGCTCACGGGCATTGCGTCGAGCACCTTCAGTGCAAATCCAGAGAGACCAAACAGGATGGGAAATTCAGAAGCCAAGCTTACCTTGCCGAGGAGGATTTCGTTAGTGTGGGGGCCGTAGATGTCGGAGGTGTCGAGGAATGTGACGCCGGCGGCGACGGCGTGGTGGATGAGCGCGATCATCTCTGGCTCAGGCTTGAGCGGCGGGCCATAGGAAAAGGACATGCTCATGCAGCCGAGGCCCTGAGCGGAGACCTCCAGCCCCTGCAAGCCCAGCTTGATGCGGGGGACCGTCACCGGAGTGGCGGCCATGGCCGTGAAGCGCAAGATGCTAAGCTCCGTTCTTGGCTAGTAGGTATGGTCTGAAACTGAGAGCCAACGACGTTTCTAAATTCTAGCAACAGAGATGATGTCGTTTTCCCCTCCTGTTAGCACCGACGATTTTGATGTTTCTTCTAATGGTAAACGTCTCTACAATGCTGTCTCGATCATTACTTCTTGCAAAGTCTGAGAAAAAAGTGAGAGAATTACCAAAATATATCTATGTAATCAGGTCATGTTGTAGCTTTTGTAAATGGTTTACAATATAATCTACACAAGTTGCAACGAGCATGCTAAATTACAAGACGATGGACAGTATAAGCTGCAAACAAACACGCATTTGTTCATCTCTAGCGTCACTGCAACCCAATCATACGTGACGGAGCTCCATTCGATAATTATTGACGTTTCCGACCACCAAACAAATAGCTAAGAGACAACTAAGGGGCTCGGTTGGACCAATGTCATTTTCAGTTCAGAGAATGTGATTAAGATTTTGAGGCGGACATAAGCCTAATTGGTTGACTCACATTACCGTATATTACTATTCTACTTAGAGTAGCGAAGTAGTATGAATAAAACAACGATTGAAGTGGGTAGTGCCGATGGTGCTTGAACTTATTAATTGGACAAGGCAAGAGCCGCAAGACCATGAAGAACTTCATCCTAGGAGCTTCCCTTGTCGGTAGGTCCAACATGGACTACGGTGGAGTGGCAATTCACTGGTATCGTAAAAAATGTACCATGCAGAATTTATGCATGAACTCTCGTTCACTTATAGTACATTACATCATCCAGAATTATTGCCATGTCTATTAAAACATGTGGTGCAAAACATTGCATCTATAGCATCAATAGGAAAATTTATAATATGCTTCCACAGAATTTTACTTTGTGTTTTATTTTATTTGTGTGAACCGAATAAATTCAGTGCTAAGAGCTTCTCAATAGTCATTACAAATTTAAGCCTATTTCATTGCATCACATTCATGCATCACATGCTGTGATGCAAATATAAATAGGAAACAAAAGACATCATAGTTTATAATGATGAAATATGACACACATATATAGTTTGTAATGTCGCATAAAAACAAAATAACATAATTTACTTTCATGTGGCATCCGTATGGTACAGAAATGATGTTTCATTAAAAGACACATACGGAGGAAATTTTTGGTACAAATATGAAGGAGGAATGATGGATCGTGTACTTTTTCTTCGGGGATATTTGTAAATTCGTTCTCCAGGCTACCCATATCATCAATCTGAACAATTTTATTTGCATATAATTAAGCGGCTAAAAAGTAGGAGCAGCCCTGACTAGTGACCACTTTATGGTCCAGAGTCCGTGTATTTGAAGCCAAAATGAGTAAAACACTACATTGTTCACTACTAAAAGTAGTCATGTTGCTCGTCATATGCTGACACTGAAGGTGTGTGGGTCAATGAGCTGGAAAACGCACCGGTCTCCAACCTTGATACCATGATGGCTTGAGAAAGGCCTCCAACCGGCCTTCATGCGTGCCTGATCAGCCGTCAGGGTGAATTTAACAGGCCACAATTTCCCGTCTTGGTCCTTGAGTGTCATTAGACGATTTGATAGAAGATCATCCATGCTGCAGAACTTCTTTCCAATGTTGTTCTGCGTGCAGTGCAGATAATATAAGTGGACCAGTTAGGCTTTGGTATAACATGCATGGCAGAATTCCTTGTATAAAAATGTAGGTAGGAAGTGTAAAAAAATGTTTGATGGACCTTCCTATTGCTTTCCTCGGTTGCTCCTGATGACTCAAATCTTTATCAATGTGCATGTGCAAAATGGTGAAGATACAAAGACACAGAATTAATGTAAGAACTTGCCATGTAACTGTAGCGGAAGTTGCATGGTGACACGGCCTTCACGTACATAGGAAGAGCGTCCTTGTACTCATATTCATTTGCTTCTCTTGGAATGATATTTGAATGAGCTTCTTCTGCATTGCATTGCCCTTGCGTGTTAGCATGGTCTTCATCGTATTGTAACTATCCAGATACTTTGAGACTTACTCTGTTTTTTCATGATATCATCATCAGTGGCAAGTTTCCGTTTGCTGATTCTCCTTGCCTCGTCAGTATTTGTCTGTACCATCTGCCAATTGTACAGTCATTATAAGTGGAAGCCAAATTAGTGAAATCTCCAAAAGCTCGAGTCCAGACCATACAGTTGGAATAAACAAACTGTTCAAAAGTGAATTGTGGACCAATTTAGAGAATCGAGAACAGAGGTTAAGTAAACAAAATAAAATATTAGTGGACTAAGTCGACTCTTATCATAACTTGCAGGAGTAAAATGGACTTCTTTCTAATGAAAATACGTTTTCATTCCCTATTACCTAAATCTAGTATGGTTGAGATAGGATATGCACGATCTTGCGTAGTAAATACTACTTCAGGTACAGCCATTTTCGACCATCTGAATATATTTTCTATTCGCGTATGGGTTCATTATTACAAATAAACCCCCATTTACTTTTTCCTTTGGTATATACTCTCTTTGTTCTTAAATTATTAACACAGCAAATTTTAGTTCAATTTTGAACGAGCAACATTTGTTATCTTAACCATATCAATTCGAGAATGAAGGTGCCCTTCTCTTCTCAATTCTTTCCAACTATCTGAACTGTAGCAACAGTGCAAATCAAAACACTACGTACTCTAAATGTTTTCCTCCGGTAATTCATTAAATGGGCCACAAAAATGAAAAGAAAATAGAGGTTGGACTTGAATCTGATCAATATCAATTCAAGGCATATATACCACCATACCTTGGATGTTGCTAGTGCGCTGCGATTGTCAACCAGTACCGTAGGCCCGGCTCCTGGGCGCAGTCTGCTCATCGATGGGCAACGCGTTGCCGATGCCAGCAGCAGCAGCCACGGAGGCGTCGTCGTGGGTCAGCACCTCAAAGTAACGGGATCATATTGCTTAACAAACAGTGATTAGCAATATTTTACACTAATTTTATGAAAAATCGTTGGAGTCGGCTGACCCCGATGGCACAAGATAGCTTCGCCCTTGTCGTCACCGTACTGGATGATGCACTCCGATGTGTCAAACACCTTCACGGTGAACACCATGTTGCCCTCGTACCGGAACACCAGGAAGTTCTCCGGAGCCAGCGCGTTGTCGTTGACGAACTCGGCCCACCCGCCGGCGAAGAAGCAGCCGGCGCCACCTCGACGTGCCAGAACTTGCCCATCGGGCTCGTCAGAGTTGCTCGCCGGCCGTGCTCGTGCGCCAGGAACCGTTGCACGAACTTGGTCGGGATGGGCTGGGTCAAAACGCACATAGCAAGCTACTCCCTCCGTCCAGGAATATTTGGCATTACAGGCTCATCCATTTTTCCCAAAATGTTTGGCGATTCTCACTTCAGAGACACCTTTCTCTCTTCCCAATACACCTCTATCTCTATCTCTTTCCTCATCGTTTCTGCGCAGCCTACTTTATTCCTCTCTTCTTAATCTCCGTGCCGAGATCTAGAATGCCAAACATATTGGGACGGAGGGAGTACATATATTACACGGAACAGGAGTGCAAACCGAGGATGGGCGAACCGCTGGAGAGCAGAAATCCACACATCACTCACCATCTTTGACATGAAATCCGTGAACAGTACTTTCAGGAACTGAGGCCTGGGGCCTTTGCGGTTGATGTGTGCATCTGGAGCCATCACGTTTGTATGACCTTTGGACTTTCAGAACCAAGTACGCTCCGTCCTACAAGAAGACGATGTAGGACAAAATAGCAATGGCCCTCCCCCGTTTAAGTATATAGATTAATTAGTGGAAAGTATTTTGACACTTACCAAGTGTTGCATCTATGCAAATGAATAGCCGTTACTGTATACGTTAATGGACCTTTGCGCCATTACGTTGAGAATTCAATAGTTACAATCCAGCCGTATTGTGGTGGCACCCTTTACTAGTTTGCAATTTTGGTGAATGATTGTGGAAATAATGCGTTCCTCATCTGCTTGAATCACGAGAGCATCGTGTGTCATTGACACATATTATGGTCTATTTTGCTCCCCAAACAAGTTACTATGTCCAAATTACATCCCGGAAAAATACTGGCTCACTTTACTCTCTCAAACAATTTAAGTTGGCTCAATTTACTCCCTTATGCAATTTCTCTTTTCTGTTTCTCTTTGTACGATTTGAATTTGAAGCTCAAATTTTGCATGATGGTAGATAGTACCATTTTCTATATAGAAGAAAATATTATATATATTTTAAAAAATATTTTGTATGCAATTCTAAGACTATATAATTAAGATGATATTTGATGCCATTAAACTATAAGAACTGTGCTTAGAATATATATTATATTTTTTTAACGTGAGGTTCAATGAAAACTATCGTTGTGCAAAATTTGAGTACTAAACTTTGCTCGCACAAAGAGAAATAAAAAAGAGAAATTAGATAAGGGAGTAAATTATACCAACTTAAATTGTTTGGTGGAGTAAAGTGAGCCAAGATTTTGTTCGAAGTGTAATTTGGACAAAGTGGATTGTTCAGGAGAGTAAAATTGACTTTTTCCTTTTTTTATAACAGAAAATATATTAACTTAGGATATAACAATGTAGCAACACTCTAAAAGATAGAGTGTAGATGGTTGGTGGGTAATACCCAGCATAACAACTACATGCCTATGGATATGGATACAACGAGGAAGCAAAATACACAATAGGCACATAGGAATCAGTAAACTGATAAGTGACGACGGCGTGTCGTAGGCAAAAGTCGACAGCCTAGCACCAAAAAGTTGCTAGAAGGGCCTCGCTGCACTAGTTGAGGTGGGTTGAGGTTGCCTTCGTGAAAGACCATCTCCGGTGAAACTTGATTTGTTGACCATTCCATCGATAGCTAGTACGATATGTCGTTGCGGACATCGAGGGACATGTACCATTGACACGCTCGAGGGCTACTATCATTGACGTTGAGGCTACAATGGTTAGTGAATCAAAAGTTGTTGGAGGTGCTAGGTCTTTGAAGAGATGCTCGAGGCGGACCGGATGGGCTAGCCTGAATGTTGCCCATGGAACTTGAGGGATCTAGACCTTGGGTAGAATTGGGCCTGTGGGCTGCCTACCACCCCTAAGGCCCGTGAGAGTGGCGCCCTTCCGTCGGACGGGCAGGCCTCTTGCGGCGGTGCCAGGACCACCGTCCTTGAGTCCCAATTCGACCCGATGACCCGTGAAATACATTTGACAACAGAATAAAGGGAGATATTCCATATCAAGTATGTAATGAAAACTGCTCCAGATCTAGGAATAAAAAGTTTTGTGCGGGGCGACTAAATGTGACTTTGAAGTTTAATTTTAGAAAAATTCAAAATTTAACACCTATACAACATAAAATTTTGACTTTGAAACCTTTGTTTTATGTCACTTTTTCAATTTAAAGAGTTGATGATTAAGCATCTGCTCAAGTTGATATAGATGATTTACCGATTTGTAAAATTTCAGTCAAAAGAACATAGCTAAAACAACATCTATAGGTCCTATACGGACATGTTCTAAAATGCTCTGTCATATGATGACACATGAGAGCTAATCATTTTAAAACATTGTCCCTAGAAATTATCTCTCTTCCTCTACGCATAAGTCTAAGAGCTTTTCCATCATGATACATGGCTAAGATCTAAAGGATCCCTTAAATAAATATTGTCGGTTGCGTTGTTTTGATTATAAAGTGTATATGTTGCAGCAGGGTTATTAGGTTAGAAAGAGGGATAACTCTAAGCAAGAGCACGCAATTGAAAAGGATTCAGTAGTTAGTTTGAAGGATAAGGCTATGAGTACAATGATGTAGCTTTATAGGGAGTAATTTTGAGATTTTATTAGACAAGCTTTTATAATATATTTTTGCAGGTGTTATTTTGTAGAGGCTCACAATTTGTTTTATTTTGTAGAGGAAAAAACAAATATCTATATGTTAGCTTATAAGAGAGTTGCTTCGCAAAACTATCTATTTATCCCATCCATCTCTTTGTTGACACATCACTGAAAATCCTATACACGATATTACATGATACTTCTTACCACCTTAAGTGGATGATTGGATCTCGTTCAGTCGTTCCTAGGATATGTTTCAATTTTATGATCCACTAAGGAGGGCAACTCTCAAAGTATTTTCACATCTTTGTGACTAAAATGATTTGTAATGGATTGAAACTATAACATTAATATTCAAAGGTAAACAAAGGACAAACTTCCATATTTAGTTCCTTCATACTCCCTCCATTCTTGAAATGATGTTTAGGACATCAAATTGCACTGCTCGTAGGCCAGTTTTGGCCGTTAGAACATCAATATTTTGAGAATGGAGGAGTATATCTCTCTTTTGAAATCATTGGAAAATCACTTTTTCAGTTACAACGAATCATTTAAAGATAGAAACTCCATCAAACAACACTAAATATATTTTCGTATATTTTTATAAAAGTAACAATACAATCAACTGACTGACAAGGGCAATAAACTTAAAAAGTTTGGTAGACTCACCTTTTTCTCTTTGATCTATAGCTTATCTTGATTATGCTACACTTTTTTTAAAATAAAGTATTCATTCATTAATCATTTCAGATACAATCACATTGATAGCAAGCATAACCAACTCCAGGGCTTCAGCTTGACACTCACCCCTAGGTCTAGAAATCGAGACCACTTTCACTCTTGATTACGCTACTCTGTTTCTATTAGAGATATCAACGAGAATGTTTGTAGCATTCAAATATTACTCTATATTGTTTATATGTATGTACTGAGATTAATTGTTCATCATTGTGATTTATTATTCTGCAAAGCTGATAGAAAGTCTTAAGTTCACCGCACTTTGCAAACTTAACTGTCAACATTTTTTTTTTGCATTTGCAAAAGCCGCTTGATTAAACAAAGAAACCCTAGCGCTAAGCCACACCAACCCCTGCTTGATCTCGGCCTTTTTCCCCTTTGCCTCGCGGCGCACGCACGCACGCGTCTCTGCTCCCGAAGTCTCCGCGACCGTGCGAGGCAGGCCAGCCCAAAGCCCAGGGAGGACTCTCTCTCGCCCCACTCCCACTCCACCTCCTCCAGCCCCTTCTGTCCGCCGCCGCCGCCGCCGCCGCTGCCTCGCCAGGCGGCGGAGGAACCCTAGCTCGCGCTCGCTCGGCTGGCTCACGCGCCGCCTCCGCCATGGATCTGCCGAGCCTGGCCCTCGTGCTGCGGGCGGCGCTCAGCCACGCCCCCGAGGAGCGCAAGGCCGCCGAGGCCAGCCTCAACCAGGTCAGCCCTCGCCCTGTCCTGATCGCGGCTTAGCCCTCTACCTCACTCTTCTGCTGCTGCTCATGTCGGCTGAACCTCTGCTCGATTGGTCGGGGGCGGTGATTGCTGAATTGCTCGTGTTGTTGTTAGGAGTCAAAACCTGCCGTGTACCCTGTTCAATCGGAATAGCGCTGCAGCGGTTACCTGAATGCTTGTCAGCATGTACCTGGTGGTATTGCTGTCGCCTAGGTTGGTGTGATCTGCGCTGCGAGTTGAATCATTCTGAATCAGTCAAGGGGTTTTACGCTTTCCTTTATGATTCAGCATCGTTCGAGTACTTTGGATACCCAGTTATCTCTCTGCTCGATGGAATTTGTTGTAGAAGAGGAGAGTACATGTACCCCTAGCTCATGCAGGTGTTGTAGTAAGCATTATTAGTCTTGGGCACCTCAGAGTTGCTGTCCTGGATAAATTATCCTTGCTTTTTAGCTTGATGTTGATAGTACAAGAACATTAATTGTATACAGGTGGCCTCTTGACCATTTCGGTTGAGCAGTAGTTATTTCAGTCAGTATTGCAGCGGGGTAAACTTCTTGTTTGCCCCCTTTTGTCCATGACACACTGTGTTTTACTGAACAGAAAAATGGAATCTGTGAAATGTTCTTTTAAATTTTTCCAAATGAGTGATGTTGTCTTCTAGCTGTTTCTTTGTGTATGCAAACAGAGGTGACCTTTAGCTTAATAAATGCTTCTTAGGCCAACTTGAGTGAATCAAATGAGCTAGGTAGTACTAGACTATATGAATGGCCATTGTTGTGGAAGTTGTGACTTGTGACACTCGCTTGAGTATATGGAGTGGACAAATCAGTTTCTTATGTTTCACAACTTTGTATTTCAGCTTTAAGTTTGTTTCCTCCTATGTGGAGCTAGCCTTACTTCTGATAAATGTGCTGCATAGCCCCATAATTGCAAGTTTGTAACTTGGTACACTGTAGTAGAAAGTGAATACATTCATTGTTGTTGTGAAGCGATATAACTGATAATTCAGAAAACCACAGGATCAAATTGATGTCTTTTGCCCTTTATCTTCGAATTACGCCGGTGCCATATTCTCGTGTATTGACGTTTCATCAATTTCTGCAGCTTCAGTACATGCCACAGCATTTGGTGAGATTGTTACAAATCATTGTTGATGGAAACTGTGATATAGCTGTGAGACAGGTTGCAAGTATCCATTTCAAGAATTTTGTTTCCAAAAACTGGTCCCCTACTGATCCTGGTATGTGAAAATCACTAGTTGAGCCCTATTCCCCTTGAAATTCGAAATCCTTTTATTTTTCACGTATCGTTATCTTACACATTTGTTCTATTCTTTAGACGAAGGGCAGAAGATACCAGAAGGTGACAAGGCCATGGTCCGTGAGAATATACTGGGCTTTATTACACAGTTGCCTCCTCTGCTAAGGTACAGAATCACTTTCTTGCTTTCCACCTATGCTTTTTTCTTGATGGCTTGTTTTATGGGATCCTTAAGTTTTTTTTTATATTAGCATTTTGTGTTGTCAGATAAACTAATTAGACCATATGCTCTAAACAAGATTCTAGTGTTGTATTGCTTCATGCTGGAATTTATATTTCCTTATAACATTGTAAAAGACTATATTTATAATTTCAGTTACTGCTAGAGTCAATGTTAGTTTACAACCTTCATTACAGTTTGTGTACACAGTCAATTTGGTGGTTCTATTCTGTATATCATTTGGCATTATTTTTATCTTCGTAATATTATAACAAAATACTGTGTCATGTATTTGAAAGTACTACAATTATTGCTCCTTGGTGTTTATAATTGACAAATCTTTCATGTGCATATCTTTAGAGCACAGCTTGGAGAAAGTATCAAGACCTTAATCATTGCGGATTACCCTGAGCAGTGGCCTAACCTTCTACATTGGGTTACACATAACCTAGAATCACAAGATCAAATTTTTGGAGCTTTGTATGTGCTAAGAATCCTTGCCCGGAAATATGAGTAAGCACATATCACCCCTTTATTTGTCTATGTACCCATTGATTACTCTATATGCCTTTTGGTTTTTGAGGGTATGTTTATCCTTGTACCAGATTACCTATTAGGAGCATATTCTGTCACTTTTGTTGCGGCTATTTATTCAAACCCTATATTATTTCGGTTTATAGTATTTTTTCCTTATGTGAAACTCTCTGGAAAATATTGTGAATTCTCATTCTGGATGTCTGCAAAGATAGAGAATGTACACATAACCATTGATTGTTCTTTTCACATATGAATTTGGATGGATATTCTTAGTTCCCATGTAACATTGCAGCTTGTCCATTTTTGCTCCAATGATCTATAATCTTATTTTCCCTCAATGGTTCAGGTTCAAGTCAGAGGAAGAAAGGGTACCTTTGTATCAAATTGTTGAAGAATGCTTTCCTCACCTGTTAGCTATCTTCAGCAAACTCGTTCAGCTTCCTAATCCTCCTATTGAAGTGGCTGACTTGATCAAGCTGATATGCAAAATATTCTGGTCATCAATTTATGTATGTTCTTGGCCTTGACAAGTTTTCTTTGTCTAATTTGGCTTCACTACGTAAATTTCAGCTTATCTTGATTACTTATTACTGCGGCTGTTGTGTACTTCTGCAGTTGGAAATTCCCAAACAACTCTTTGACCCAAATGTCTTCAATGCATGGATGATTTTATTTTTGAACCTGTTGGAGAGGCCAGTTCCAGTTGAAGGACAACCGTTGGATCCTGATACTAGAAAATCTTGGGGGTGGTGGAAAGTCAAGAAATGGATTGCCCATATCTTAAACCGTCTATTTACCAGGTCAATATTTACTAAAACTTATGTTTGTAGGCTAGGTCTTCTGTATTTCTGTTAAGTTTTCGGTTCATTATTTACAGATTTGCTGATATGAAGATTCAGAAGCAAGAGAGCAAAGCTTTTGCTCAGATGTTTCAAAAGAACTACGCTGGAAAAATTTTGGGATGCCACTTACAATTGCTCAATGCAATCCGTACAGGTGGCTACTTGCCTGACAGAGTTATCAATCTTATTCTACAATATCTTACCAACAGGTAAAGAGACCATTTAGGCATATCATACTGGCAAGTACTGGCGCTGGTATTTGTGTTGTTTCTCCTGTAACTGTCCTCTTGATTTCTGATTTCAAGAAATTTCTCAAATGTTCTGTGTCTATGTTTTGTTTGACAATTACAACAAACCTAGTCTATCAAGCTTTCTGATAGCGGAAAATACTAATCCACCATTCATATCATTGGAAATTTTTGCTTGGTTAGTTCTCAGGTGTGCATCGGTCATGATGTCGAACTCATGTGTTCTGTTTCTTTCACTAGCTTACATTCCGTTTAAACTTAAGGGCATATTAGTTATAATGTAATCTCTACCATCTCTTACATTGCATTTTCCTAAGGACCTTTCTACGTGCAGATTATAATGTGGAAAAGCTGTATTTTATGTCCTCAACTTGAAAATTTATTTAGTGATTTTAGAAATTTATGATGACCAGATTTGAATAATGTGATATATTGTTACTTGCAGTATACCAAAGAACAGCATGTATCAATTGATGCAGCCACAAATGGACATAATTCTCTTTGAGATTATATTTCCACTATTGTGCTTCAATGACAATGACCAAATGTTATGGGATGAGGATCCTCATGAATATGTTCGGAAAGGCTATGGTGAACTTCCCTGACCTTATAAATAATCTCATTTCTATGTGGAGTCTTGGCAATCGGATTCTCATTCTCCTTGTCTGCGATGTTGCTTCTTTTCTGTTTGTGCAGATATCATTGAAGATTTGTATAGCCCTCGAACAGCTGCCATGGACTTTGTCAATGAACTTGTTAGAAAACGAGGAAAGGGTAACCTACAAAAGTTTATCCAATTTATTGTCGGGATATTCATGAGGTATGGCTTAGTCCTTATATTGCATATACCATATACGTTTGCAATCTATGATCTAATTCAAGTATACTGTTGCAGTTATGATCAAGCATCTATTGAATTGAAACCGTACAGACAGAAAGATGGTGCACTTCTTGCTATTGGAACATTATGTGATAGACTGAAACAAACCGATCCATATAAGGGTGAGCTAGAGCGGATGTTGGTTCAGCATGTCTTTCCAGAGTTCGGTAGTCATGTTGGACACCTGCGTGCCAAGGTAGTATGCTCAACCTGGCTAGCAGTTGCTTGTTCCCTCTTTCTTGCTGCTAGATATTAAAGCATTTACCATATTATTATTGTATATTTATTTGAAGCAATTTTCATATTTTCCCCAGTGGGTTTTTCCACATTTTAGTTCCTTATTCGTCCTTTGGGAAAACACTTAACGCTCAACTAGTAGCTAAGATTACTCCATATTTTCCATGCATTTTAGTATTTGTCTTTGAATTTAACCATCAAATTGAGAGCTGCACTGCCAAGGGCCAGTGAACATGCATAACTGAAGATAGTTTGCTTCTGCTCTTTATTTCAGTATACATTTATTTATCATTAACTTGTTATTTGTTTTAATGTTCCACATGAAATCCAATATCAACCTGAATGACCTATTCCAAATTGCAAATCAGTTTGCTTTGTTTTTATTTTGGTTGGCAAGCCTGTGAAATGCGATTGATATAATTGCTGTGTTGTATTATGTTTCAGATTTCAATACAAAGGATTATTTGTAGCTTGCCTAATGATATCAATGAGTGTTAAGTAGTGGTATATGGAATTTAAATAATTTTGTTCTGGATGAGGGTCCTGGTCCTTACTCTCTACTTCATTAGTATTCCTCGAGTGCCCAATTGAATATGTGCAAAGTTTCGCACCAGGTGTAGGATAAACAGTTTCCTGCAGTATACTCTGCAACCCTTTCATTATATAAAATTCTTGCTTGATAATGAGTCCTGTGTAGCTATGAATATACTCTTCCAGTCTTTTTCTATAATCATATTCTAGTTCTTCAATGCTTACTATCATAGTATTTTTATTTTTATTTATCAATATCATCAGACTGATATATTATTTGGTTACTAGGCAGCGTGGGTTGCAGGACAATATGCACACATCAATTTCTCAAACCAGGACAACTTCCGCAAAGCTATGCATTGTGTTATATCTGGTATGCGTGATGCCGAACTTCCTGTCCGAGTTGATTCAGTCTTTGCCCTTCGTTCTTTCGTTGAAGCATGCACAGGCAAGCTCTATTCGACTTTGTTACTACATCAGTTATCTTTTTCAGGAAATTAACTAGAATGAGTTTTTACTCTGTAGATCTTGATGAGATCCGGCCAATTCTTCCTCAACTTCTTGATGGTATTGACAGGAACTACTTAGTATTTTTTGTTAAACCTTTTACTGATTCGTTCAGCACTGATTTGCGTTTTTGTATCAGAGTTTTTTAAGCTGATGAGTGAAGTTGAAAATGAGGACCTTGTCTTCACCCTTGAGACAATTGTTGACAAATTTGGTGAAGAGATGGCACCATATGCACTTGGATTATGCCAAAGTTTGGTATGTTACCCATCTTCAGAATATATGGTTATGTGTTTCTAATTTCAATCAAACATTATGCTTACTATTTTGGTAGGCCGCCGCCTTCTGGAGATGTATGGCTAGTTCGGAGGCTGATGAGGAAGCTGAGGACACTGGTGCATTAGCTGCTGTTGGCTGCTTACGTGCCATAAGCACGATCCTCGAGTCTATTAGCAGTCTTCCTCATCTTTATATTCAAATAGAGCCCACTTTGTTGCCTATATTGCGCAAGATGTTAACTTCGGATGGTCAAGGTATTGTTTTGTCTGGTCATAATTGCAAAATATATAGGGTTCATCATGCACTGTTTGCAGATAAATGAGCTTTAAGCATAGTTGGTTGAAACTCTGATGTTAGCTGGTAGATACATATATGCAAAAGTCACAAGGAGATATTATATTTTCTTTGTTACCTGATTGATTGGGTAGTTTTTTCATTCATATTCAATTGATCTATTTCACAGATGTCTATGAAGAAGTTTTGGAAATAGTCTCCTACATGACCTTTTATGCACCGTCAATTTCATTGGACATGTGGAGCTTATGGCCATTGATAATGGAGGCTCTTAATGACTGGGCCATTGATTTCTTTGAGAGTAAGTCTAATTCTGAATGTCAATTAGCATATAATGAAAAATTATAAGATCATGCTTCATTCTCTTAATGCTATGACTATGATATCTCTATTTTACTGTTTACTGTTCATATGATTGGTATTTGGGAATTGTTCATGATTAACAAAATATCTGAACTACTTAGTGTTTGAATCTTTCTTGCTTGTTGTTATGTTGTTTTGTCATCTTCCTTCATGTCCATGAGTTTTATTATTCTATTTTCTCTTTTTTCTTGCATTGCCATTTGACCTCATGTTTAGACCTTTTCGAAGCCTGACTGAAATCTTTAGCCGTAGTTTTAATGTTTTGGTTTTCCATATGGCTATATTAATATTCTTTGACCAGTGTTCTAGATATATGCTGTTCTAACAGTGTTGGTTTATGAAAACATTGCAAACTACATTGTTCATTGACTTTGTGAATAGTAAGCTAGTAAGGAATTGCGTTAATCGTGAATAGAAAATATTCTGCTTGATGTAGTTTGACCTTCTGGAACTATTGAAGAAGACGAGAATGAGTCAATTCTAATTATTTTAAACTGTAGAGTAAATTATTTTTACGTTAGCCAGACTTGGGCACTGTTTATCAGAGCTGTGGTTTCTAGGCTCTGCTGCTCTGGCTTCTATGGGTAAAAGCCAAAAAATAGCGTTCCTGGTGGTGGTGGTGGACCTAAAAACTATTTGCCAAAATGACGCAATATGGATAATTTTTGGGGGCACTCATTGTCATGCCATAGGCTGGGTTACAATCTGAAAATTTAATTTAGGATGTGCTAGTACTGAAATTTTTTATTGTAATAATGGGTTAGAATAAAATAAATTCTGAAACTACAGTATGGTAATTTTTACATCCTTATTGCACATACTACTTTGCACCAATATCCATTTCTTATGTACAGATAGCATTTCATGAATCCTTGTCCTTGTTTCTTTTCCTATTTTATGTTTGGCTGTTGTTTGTAATTATCTTGTAAGATTCTTATCTACTGGATGGCTAAAAGTACTCCCTGCCATTCTCAAATTGATGTTGTTAGTACAACAATTTTGGACTAGATTTGTTGTCCTAACAACAATAATTTAAGAACGGAGGTAGTTGTCCTAACAACAATAATTTAAGAACGGAGGTAGTTGTTTTTGTTTGTAAAGGACTGAGTAACGCTAGCCAATAGATGTTACCAATACCCTTTTGGTTTTTGGCATTGTGCTTGAGACCTATAGATTTTCATAAGGATTTACTTTCTGCAATATATTTTACATGATTTTGGAGCTCAACATTACATGTTCTTGTGGTCCTGCAGATATTCTTGTCCCACTCGACAACTACGTTTCCCGTGGCGCTGATCATTTTCTTACATGCAAAGACCCTGACTACCAACATAGCCTATGGAAAGCACTATCGACGGTGGGTTGCATTATATTCATAGTGCAATTAAAATTTATGCTGTTTCTTTTAACACAATTCGAGTGTCATTAATTCTGTGCCAATACTTTCAGATTTTGACAGATCAAAACATGGAAGATTCTGATGTTGTGCCTGCACCTAAGCTTATTGAAGTGTTTTTCCAAAATTGCAAAGGCCGAGTTGATCATTGGGTTGAGCCATATCTCAGGCTTGCTATTGATCGGCTGCGTCGAACAGAGAAACCATATCTGAAATGTCTTCTTCTACAAGTGGTAAGATTCACGCTCCCTTTTTTCTTTGCATTTGTCCAGAACATGGTAATAATAATGAGCTAACATGCTTGATTATTGTAGACCTGTTGGTATTGGTCTCTATTACCTTGTTTCAATGTTTCTATCTTTCCGATATCAGATGCTGACTTACTGTGCATATAAGTATTATTTTGATTTCAGAAAATTCCTCTGACAGCATTTCTTGTTCAGTAGTTCAAGTTGTGTTTCATCTCCCTGGCCTCAACTAGCTTGAGACATCAGGGCTTTTTCTTTATCTCGCTCTTATAACACTTTTGTTTATATATGTTGGTGCGCACAATTCAAAATTTCAAGACTTACTGGCAAGATTACAACTCAGATTTTTTGTATGACCAAAATAGCTGAGTACTACCTCAGTTAGGTCCATCCTGAAACTAAGTTCGTTGCTCTAACAATGTCAGTTTAAAAACACTGATACTGTAATTCAAGTGCATATTTCAATTGTTTGGTATACCACTGCATGCTTAGGTAAAATACCTATCTGCAAAAGTTGTCATTATGGTAAATGTCCCTAGATTTGTTTCTTTTTTCTTATTAAATGTAACTCTTGGATCACTTTATATAGGAAACAGAAAACCGTCATTTGTATGCATCTAAAATTCTAAACTCAGACTTTGCTCCATGCAGCTTCTCATTAATATTAGAAAACTATCATTAGCAGGTCATATGTTTACACTTTCATATGCAAAAATCTCTTTACATTTTTAATCCCTTAGATGCTAATGAAGAATTGAAGGTGAAAGCCTATAGCCTATATATATGACCCCGTTAAGCTTAGAAATCTTTATCATCAGTGCATACTTTAAACTAAGTTCGTGATACTTGAATGCCCAAGAGAAATGACGTAATATTGCAAGGCCCAAATCAGAACTAAAGCCAGCAATTGACCCTGCCGTCATCACATACATTATTCACTTCCCATCATCACATCCTTCCTGCTCATGGTGACCAAAATCTTAGCTCTATAGGCTCTTTCCCTCAGAGACGAAGCATTTATAAATTAGGATGGGCAGTATTTCTGCTGTAGCGTTGGGGTTGCAGGGCCACCTGTTCCCACAGAATGCAGCGAGGGGAGCATATCTATATGATGAGTCCATGGGATTGCGGGATCACCTGTTCTTTTCCTAATTTATGGGGAAACATTTCAATATCCCCAACCATGAATATGGTTGATTTCCTCATAATTTTACTATACTTTAAAATGCAAATTTTATATTTACTGTACATGGGCATATCTTGTCTTTCATGTTGCATGATGAAACTCATACCTTAGGCTGTGCTCTTCTACTTGTTCTGATGTCTATATCGGAATTCATTGTGCTGGTTCTGTAGTGATGTATTGTGTATTGAAGCAATTTTATCAATGAGTTTGTGATATGAATTCATGTTTTAGTCTTGTAATATGCAGTTCTTGCATAATACTGAAGGTTTTTCTTATAAATGCAGATAGCTAATGCACTGTACTACAATCCTCTGCTAGCACTTGAGAAGTTGCATGCTCTTGGAGTTGCAACAGAAATTTTCAATCTATGGTTTGTAATGTTGCAACAAGTCAGAAAGAGTGGGCAGCGAGCTAACTTCAGGAGGTAAGTTTTACTAGCTCATGTGATGTTTGGAAGGTTGTGCCTTTTATATTTACTAGTTCAGCGAGCTAACTACATACTTTAATGTTGTTCTTTTTTGTTTGCAGGGAGTATGCTAAGAAAGTCTGCTGCTTAGGACTGACTTCGCTTATTGGCCTTCCAGCTAGTCATATTCCAGGAGATGCTCTAGAACGGATTTTCAAATCAACACTAGAGCTGCTTGTTGCTTACAAGGATCAAGTTGCAGGTGCAGTTTTGTCTCTTGTTTAATGTGATGTTAAGGAAAATCCGTACCTTAGTTTTACCCCTGAATTTTTCAGTCATAAAATTTATTTGTGTTAAAATTCCTTCTGCCAATTCATCTAGTTCATGATCTTTTGTATTAATTACTAAGCAGAATCTAAGAGACAGAATGAAGCGGATGCTGATGAATTGGATGGCTTTGGTGCTGATGAAGAAGAGGATGATGAAGTTGAATCTGATAAGGAGATGGGTCTTGATGATGAAGAAGCTGATGGAATAAATAACTTGGATCCCCAGAAATTTGCAGAGGTTTTATTTTCTGATCTTGAAATAGGATCTGCATGTTATTATGTTTTGCCTTCATCTTCTCTTTTAGACAGATGTGTACTAGCACCATAACGTAATATTCTCCAAAAGGGTATTTTGAGGAAGCTGTTAATATAAAGAGTGGATCCTAGGAGCAAAGCTACTTTATTTTTCATTGATGATAAAATTTGGTGTTAGAAACATAAATTGCAGAATTAAAGCGGAAATACTGATGCTTTGCTAATATGATACCGAATCACAGTGATTATTAGTTCGCTTTGGTCGTGAATAGAGTGCAGATTATCTTACATATCTTACATATCACATAATGAGATGCTTATTCAATATGATCAGCCAAAATTCTGACAGTTTCCTGAGGTATTAATGTTAGTGTCTAGGTGAGGATTTAGATTTGTTTGGGCTTGCCTGGTGGCCCATCTCTCTGTTCAGTACTTTTAAGGAGATTCTGGCAGGATTGACTGAAAATGTCTTCTGGAAATTGTAATGCATCGATGTTTTAGTATGTCCTCATTATTTTTGTTGCACTCCGTGCTAATGATTCAGGTAAGGGGTTTCCATCATGAGGATTCAGATGATGATTCTGACGATGATTTTAGCGACGATGAAGAGCTACAAACTCCTTTAGACGAGGTGGACCCATTTATTTTCTTTGTTGAAACCATCCAAGGTACAGTAACTTTGTTGTAGTACAAGTTCATGATAATACATCCTATTTATCCTGAGGTACCTGACAAGGTAGTAATCACCTGTTGCAGCTATGCAAGCATCCGATCCTCCTAGATTCCAGAGCCTTATGCAGACTTTGGATTTCCGCTATCAGTCACTCGCTAATGGTGTAGCTCAGCATGCTGAGGAAAGAAAAAAGGAGATTGCAAAAGAGAAGTTAGAAAAGGCAAATGCACAGTGATGAAACATAACACGGTTGCTTCTGGTTCAAGTTTTACCAATGTTTGCGACTGGCATGGGGTCAGTATCCTGTGATGTGGTGATTGCAGGCGAGGGGGTTTGCAGCCTTGGCCTACCTCAGTTTTTTGGAGGCCAGTTTTGAGGCACACTATTGTTGGGCGAGACCTGGATAACAAAACTATCTTGGAAATCTGCTGTCCGAATTCATTTCTTGGGTGGGTGTGGTCGGCTCCCGGGTGAACACTTGTTCTGCGGCTGGTCTGGTCTCCGAACTCGTGTTGTCCCTTGATGAGCCATGTGGTGGATGATGCCGTGGGCGCCCCCAAGGTCATCGCCTATATAGTTTTGAAAAAGGTCTGATGTAGAGTGTATATGGTTGGGCATTTGTTGACAATGGTTCATACATACTATGACGATGAGTAAAAAGTTTTGGTTGGGTCAAGCTGTAATACTAGAACAACAGGAAAATGTCAGAAAAAAAAAGATTTGCGTCTGGATCTGCAAATGTTCTGTTACTGGTTATTACGTGAACTACCTCGTTTCTTTTCTTTTTCCTCTTTCGTATTTCTCACGTGTGAGAAAAGTCTCACTTGTCCGTCGGTGGCCACCACCGCACAAAATGTTCATACTGTAGGCGAGGATTACTTTGTTTTTATCCTGCAGTAGTCCTACTGTTTAACTACAAAAGGACAATGAAGCGAGTCGATCATCTATCCCACTTTTCCTTCCGAGTAATGGACTGCTGCCCCCTCTTGTCTTTGGATCACCATTCAGTGTCGTAGCCTCATAGGGAGTCACTAGCATCAAATAGTTAGTGGCATGCGAGCGATGTGCAGTCCGTGTACAAAGTTATAATAGTTGGTTTCATAATTTGTATTTGTATTCCATTCTGAAAAAGGAAATAAAATAATATGAAGTGTGCATTGATTTTCCGTGAGCAGTTTTATATCCTGAAAATACTTTATTTGCTTTTATTTTGATGTTGCTAAGATAAGAAAAAGACTTCTTGTAACAAAATGAAAATGGAGGAATGCTCAGTTCTAGAAAATTTTGGATGGTCCAAACGGGATATATCCTCTTATGTATAGACCATATAGCCGGTATGCGACCATATAGCCGGTATGCGAGAAATGTCATTCTGGACTGCGTTCATATATAGCCTATTACTTTAGAAAGAAGCCAAAATCTTGGACTTCAAAAGCACTAACTTTTGAGATACGGGAAAAAAGTTAGCCTCCAAACTTCAAATCTCGTACAAAGAAAAAGAAAAAAGAAAAATTATATAAAAGAGTAAAATGTACTCCCACTGTTTTACAATACTTGTGATTCTAGAGAATAGCAGACCAAATAAGAGAGTATAATAAATGACCTACACTACCCTTGTTAAAGTGCTAGAGAAACCTTTCCCCAAACAGCATTAATCATCATAACCCTTCGACCAGCCCACCGGTCATTAATATTGCAGCTTTCCAAGACATAAATCAGGGGTAAGATAGGTACTCCACCTATAGATCTACATTGGAATGTTCGAAGTATTTTGACAAAAAGCTATACTTCATAAAATGTTTCGAAAACTAATTTTACACCATAAATTTTATGAAGTATTGAGGTGTTTGCGTAAGCTAATAAAGGATAATATTCAACTACGAGATCGTACTTTTTCTAGTGTGCATGAAAAGCTGAAAGAGCCTCGTTTCTGGCCTCATTTCAAATATGCTATTGAAGCTATAGATGGCTCACATGTTCCTGTTGAAGTACCGGAGGACGAGGTGGTAAATCATAGGTGTAGACACGGAAATACAACTCAGAATGTGCTAGCCATTTGTGACTTTGACATGTTTGTGGTTCCTGGTTGGCCTGGTTCTACTCATGACACACGGATTCTCCATCATGCATATGAAATTTTGATTCTTTCCCAATGGCTCCTAAAGGTATTACTATTTTAGCTTGCATTTTTAATTATATCCTTATGTTGTTTTTTCATTTATCATTCCTTATGTTGTTATTTTATTTATCATTGCTCATTCTTGTTTAGGAAAATATTATCTTGTCGACTCCGGCTATCCAAACCGACATAGGTACCTTGCACCTTTCAAAGGAAGCACGTACTATATACCAGAATTTCAAGCTCGGGCTGGTCGTCCCCCTCAAGGGAAGTATGAGATGTTCAATTTTTTACATTCATCCCTTCGCAATGTCATTGAACGATCTTTTGGAGTCTTGAAGCAGAAGTGGCGTATTTTGAAGGGCATCCCAAGTTTCCCAATTGACACTCAAAAGCATATCATTATGGCATGTGTTGCTTTGCATAACTTTATTCGTGACAGCAAGTTGCAAGACAAGAAGTTCGATCGATGTGATGCAGATGAGCATTACCTACCACGTGCTGCGAGGAATGCACCAAGTACAGGTTAACAATGCAGATGGGGAGAATGAGGACACCATGAACACCATTCGCAGTAGGATAGCCGATGAGTTGTTTGCTACCCGGGGTAGATAATTGTGGTGCATAATGCAATTGTTCCATTTATGTATACCAAATATTTTGTATAATGCTACCATTATATTTATGTGGACAATATCTTAATTATTTATGTGGACCTAATTAATTCCTCTTTGAAAAATTATCGCTTCCATGTCAATATGACACAAGTCGAGTAGTGTACGTTTAATTTACATGTACACTGAATACATGACATACGAGGGCATTACGGACAATTCAACAACTTTTTCACAGCTCACGACCAACTCATGAACCAAAGGACTTGACAGCTTTTCCACAGTTCACAGCCCACAACTCACAACGAGCTTTTTCACAGACTCACGACCCATAGTCAGCTTTTGGTCACATCCACAACTCAACCAAACAGGGCCTAAGGCTAAAGGGAGAAGAGAGAGAGAGAGAGTACAGCTTTGGCTTTGTTGAGATCGATGTTCCTTTATCACACGATCTTTCAGCGAATGCTGTACTCTCTCTCTTCTTCTCTTAGCACCTCAGTGCAAGTGGCTACAATATAATGGGCAACCACAATGTTGCAGGCCAAAGTAGTCCATATAAATGGGTCCCGCAACAGGTAGTCTATAGTTATAGATAGATTCACAATGTCTAAATTAAAAGCAGTCAATAGAGTAAGAGATGAGCGTGAGTGATAAAATATTTTTTATTCACTACAGCTAGTCCATAAGCATAATGATAGCTTTTACTATTGACTACTTATAGACTGGTTGCACAATATTTCAGTCAGTCAATAGTGACTTTTTTATTGCTTATGGACTACTTTACAACCACATTGTGGCTGTCTTAATACCGGAAAGGAACCTACGTTTCACAAATGACTAATATATTCAATTGGAAGATTACGAGGTCCCAGCAATATGTGTAGCCATCTGATATGTAGGTAACAAATTTATGGTTGAGTACCTAAATTTTAAAGCATGTAGTTCAAATCTTGATAAAAATAATCTCCTATTTCACTAGACTGAAGCTCAGTTAGTACTCCCTCACCGTCCCAATTTATTTCTCATTCTGGTAAGTTTTCTGGTGTCCAGAATCATGAAACATTCCATGAATCTAGACAGTGTGGTTGTCCAGATTCATAGAATGTTCTCTGAACCTGGTATGCACCTAGAGTGAAAAATATTTTGGTATAGAAGAAGTGATATATTAATATGCATTAGAGTGTTGGATATTGCTGGATATCGATTTTTATTATAGAGATAGTAAAAGTTGGATTTGATAGAATTTTCCTGTACTGATGTTCGCTCTTGCATGGTCATATTGGTTAAATTACTTTGTTCTAGTAGACTGTATATCTGTAAGAATTATCTAAGTTAAGCATTATCTCATTAAATTACCTGAGATTAAGCATTGTTTATTTAGAATGAGAGTACTTGAGCGATAAAAATAGAAGTGCTCTTTTGGCAAAACATTATCCACATATTATTGTTAACTAACCTTCCTACCCTCACTCTTTGCGTGATCAATTTGTTAGTGAAATTGTTATTGATTTTATTTGTTTGGTCTATTAGTTGTATGTTTAGGTTCAGTTCAACCTTTTCATTACTAGGTTTTGGCTTCGTGGGGCAACACGCAAGCATTTATTCAGATAATCCTAAAACAAAGTCGGTCCGTCGCATGGCATTTATTCACGTAGGACCCCTAGATCAATGCTCACTTGTCATCTCCATGCAATGTTTGCTATGGCTATGCCAATACTTATGCAGGAGTAAAAAAATGCATGGACTTTTAGGTTCGACAAAAGTCATAGATGACCAAAAAATAAAGTCTGGAGCTTGTGTAGCCATTTTACAATATCTGTTATCTGACAATGAAAAGAAGACTGGTAACCGAATGCCTTTCTGTTTTCTAGACAACACGGATGCTTGTGTTGCAGCAGATTGATTTCAAAGAAATGGGATTCCAGAGGCATGAGAGTCTTATAGCTCTAATAAATTTGTTCAATCAGAAATGATGACACACGAAGACGATACATGGTCATAACAAAACAAGGAGAATTCGATAACTCGATGGAAATAATTGCCTATAGGAGTTGGACTCTTTATTCATTGCCTTTCATGTGTCACTCATCATATGTGATTTAGAATACGAGGCACATCAGTGACAGTTACGAGCTTAATGATGTACTCTTCCGCTCCTGCATCTAAGCACCTGCATAAAAATGTGTATAAAAAATATAAACATCTGCAAAGAAATGTGTTATACTATTGTAGCTGGTAGCTATGCCTTCACTCACTTCTTTAACTCTTCAGGAGTGTAATGGGTGAAAACTATCACTACTGGGATATGCCTCAGTTTAGGTGACTCCTGAGAGGTGAGAAAATAAATTTTAATGTTAATTAGGAATACATATTTAAATATTTGGTGACAGTACAGAAAAATAATTTAACAATAAAAATAATAAAACTACATGAAAATGCAGGTTATAACTCTTATAAAGGAAATGAATTACCTTCACTTCTTTGAGAAGGTCACAACCAGTAATCTCAGTCAAATGGTAATCAGTTATAATCAAATCCACATCATCTTCCTATATTTGAAGTTTATATGAAGATAATATACAAATATATTATGCAATCAGAAATGAACAAATATTAGTGTAGACATAACATTGACATGAAAACTATTGATATACCGTATCCAAGAACTCCAATGCATCTTCGGGATCTTCCATAGAAGTCACTGTAAATGGGAAACTATTAAAGAAACACAAGTGGTGCTATAGCAACCTAAGCCATAAGAAAAATCTGCCATTGGCACAATAAAATGTTTTTTTACATTTAACATGATGTGTATACCCAAAAAGATAATTGGCAAAATGAGCACGAAATTCATAATGGCCATTGTACCGTGAATGTCAAAGCTCTGAAGGAATCTAGATACAAGTACACGGTCTTTGCGGGAATTATCAACTACAAGCACATGAGGAGAGGAAGCCATGACAACCACGCAGGTAAATCTTGAATGTAGAGGTTTCTTTGTATTTCACTGTGTGGAGGGAGAGACTGAAGCAAGTGTCATATTTATACAGTAATTCTGGTCCGTGTTGTTCAAATCTTCAAGGTACATAATCAATGAACAGTAGCCAGAAAAGTACGTTGTCATATCTTTAAGATATAGAATCACTACAGACGCGGCAAGAAACCATATCTGCATTCACATGTCTTTGCAACACGACAACTTTATCATACCTTAACTGGCAATACATATTGATTTAGTTGATAGGTTGTTATATCTTTTTGGATCGCCTCAGTAAATTATAGTAGACCCACAAAGTTTGACCTCTGATTTTGTGCTCTCATTGAATCTATAAATAACCCCAGTTATTGTCCATTAATTTTTAAGAATATTTTTTCCTTTTTTTATTATAACATACTCTCTCCGTCTCAGTTTACTTGTTATGTTATTTTGAGAGTGTATTTTTTTTGTCCAAGGTCAATGTTTAGTGAACCTGGACATACAGGTTGTCCGGTTTAAGAGAATGTTCAATGAACCTCATAAAAGTTTAGGATGACAAGTAATTTGGGATAAATTGAGTGATAAAGATGGTGCTCGGAGTCTTGAAATATCATGGTATAAGTAGAAATAGGTCATTGATGAGCAACACAAGCGTCTGTAGGTTTAAGATTCAAACGCCGTGGCGTTCTCCGACTTGTGATTCTGCACCATTCATCTAAGAATCAACGTTCTAGCTAGATTGGATTTATTTAGAAAGGTTTTAGATGGTTCTGCCATCGTGAGGTCCTTAGTCCCCACGACCTCGGCGTGCTCTTCCTCATGCCCACGCCCTCCGCCGCCGCGTTGTTGGACTTCCACGCTCAACTCTGCTAACTGCTCCGAAAGGACGCGTTCAGGCCCGACCACTGAGTATGGGTCCCGCGGAGGCCTTCTGTGTGCTTCGGGAGCTCAAGCAAGCTGATCCCCGTCTCCAGCTGCAGGAACAGGCTGTCGTTCTCCGAGCTCTGAGGATCACACACACCATGGATAAATCTGAGAAGTTTTCGCAACTGCCTCCTCAGCCAACGTCGGCCACCACCTTCCATTCCACCATCCCCTCGGATCACGACGTCTTCTCCTCAATCCTCACCTTCTCTCGCTCTCGACATAAGGCCAGTCAAATGTTCTTTGCAGATTTATAAACCACAATAGCTTACCATATTTCATTTAGAAAATTCATATTCATGTATCATTTTGGACCGGCAACCGAGCCCGTGGGCTGCCATGGCACGGCTCGATAAGGCCTGTGTGCCAGTCTAAAACTAAGCATTCCGGGCCTCTTTGTGCATGCCTAGGCTGGGCCGAGGCACTCGTTTGACTAGAACTAGTTTCAGCAGAGTGAATCGACAATTTAACTCTCCTTATGTTGCTTGGATGATTTACGATTGATAGCATTGTCCACTCTCATTTGACACTAATTTCCTTGCCATCTTAGATTTTCTTGAAATCTTCCCTTTTCTTTACCTTTTCTCTATTTCTCCATATCCCAGGCCAAACGAAAGTACCATATTGCCATCTTGGTAAGATTGAGTCGAAAGAAAGTCATCTGGGCTGGCCCAAAGGGCAGCGAACAGGAGCAAGAAAACCCAGGGTCCCAGGCGACCGGCTAGAACAACGACCAAACCCAGTTAGCTATCTAAACTAAGAGAAAAGGTAAAGAAAAGTGAAAAATTCAAGAAAAACAAGATGGCAGGGAAATTAGTGTCAAATAAAAGTGGATCGTATATCCACAAAGCCCAACGTAAAGAGAGTTAAATTGTCAATTCCTACGTTTCAATGCATATCTGTTTAACAACATGAATAGGAAACATATACATTGGTTATAGGAGTAAATCACAAGTAAATGCATACATGAATCTGAAAAAGATGCAACAGATCAAGCTAATATTAGATTTAATGGGAAATCCTAAATGATTGTGCCAAGAGGTCCTAGCTTCGATGTGGCCTCTGCAATTTATTGTAGAGGTAAGGCTTACCCTCATATAATCATTTCCCAGATCCCATCTTGCGTGGGACCTTAGGAGTCTGTCCTTTTTCTTAGGAGTCCAAATAATATAACTTGGAGAAATAAATAGGTCACTCCAAGGATAAGGCCGGTCTCAATGAAGAGTGTCTATCACACGATTACCAAGAATAAATTCTTAAAAACCGTGCAGTGGAGGGTCATGGTGATGACACTCATCTCTCATCCCATGACACTCCCTCTCTTCTCTCTCATGCCATGTCAGCAAATTTAATGCTCATGACACTCCCATGACACTCCCATTGAGATTGACCCAATGGGTGTCTAGTGTTGTTAGTCAAGGTCAAAGTGAGCATGATATATACAAAATTTTGTTTACATGTCTTCAAAATGGATTGATCATTCACTCAGCACAGGGAAAATACGCGGATATCCAGGACACTGAGTATGGTCAAAGTTTACTATTATACATAATGTGCATATGTAACATTAAACAACAAGTGATCCCTCAATCAAAACTCATCTTTTTTAGAAACGAGCAGAATTACTCAAGTGAGTAGCATGTTCATGAAAAAGGCTAACTGTCCATTACTCGTAAGGTCAAGCAAAAAATTAATGCCTCAATGAATCGAGTGGTCATAATTTTGTTCAGAAAAACAGCATGACAAGCTAAAAAAAAACAGCTGTAACCAAATACATGACTGTACTTACCCAACATATCAAGTAAGAGAGAAATGAATAATAGAGGTAAAAAAAGTGGTGGTAACCAAAGGCTATTTTTAGTTAGAAGACAAGTGACAGTTATCCTCACAAAAGCTGACAATGATTTGGATAGCATCAGCAAACAAATGTCGAAAAACAAGAGCTTAAAATACTTTGACTAAAGAAATAAGTCTAGCCTTGTCAAGGGCATTTTACATAACCCTGGTCATTGAACAACACTAGTCTAACTTAATAAAAGCATATTGACACATGCAGCCTACAAGAGAACTGGAACTTCATAGCTCAGTAGATAGATTAAGCAAGCAACTACTAAACTTATAGATAGCTAAGTGGTAAGCTCCTTGATGCAAAAGTATGATGCTGCTGTGGCAAACAAAATGTAGAGTTGCATCCTGCATTTAACAATTTTTACTGCCCATCTAATGGTGCCTCCAAGAACAAGGGAACATATGGAAAATAAGGGTCCGAGCAGTCATGTCCAAGATCACGGATAACACGGACCTCTCTGCGGTCCATTATATATGCCATCAACCTGTTGTTCCATCCAGAAACGAAGAAAACCATATTACCTTCAGGGTGAATTGCAATCACTTGATAGTCAAAATCAACCCGAATCCTCTTGCCACGAAACAAGCATAATGTGCTGACTGTATGCTTCAATGTCCATTCATTGGCAGCATGGTCATCAAGAGTCCAAATGGACAGTTTGAAAATATCATCATCAGCAACATTAATAAAACATAGGCGACCCTGAGCTGGATAGATGAAGCCACAATCATTATCGGTTGGTGTAGGAATTGTCCTCCATGTCTTCCCCTCCGTGTCAACTGCCACTATTGCAGCTGGAGTGACTGAATGTAGAAAGCCATTAAGAAAGACACTTCTTCGGCCATAACACACCCAAACATCATCACCCCATCCATTTTCCACGAAACTCCATGATCCAGTTTTGGACGAATAGATCTCCAACCCTGTAACATTTTCATTCTCGTCTACCACATACTCAATGACATTGAAATGCCCCGCGTCGGTTGGGTCGAAGCACAAGCGTGCAGTGCGAGTCTCGTCACTAGCCCGGCTGCCATCGGGCAGCCTAACCCACTTCTCTGTCGCAGGATTGCACACAACATAATGGACCGGCAGCAGCTCGTCACCGACAGCAGGACCAGGTTGAGAGCAGCAGCAGAGGAGGAGGCCATTGCAAGAATCCAAGAGGAAAAGGTCACTACTGGAGGCGGGCAAGAACGAGAAGGAGGGGAAGATGAAAGGTCTGCCCTTTCCGGTGACGTTGGTGAAGTGGTGCGCCCAGATGGGGAAGCGCTCACCGTTTGAGCTTTTGTAGAAGAAGCCCGCGAGTGTCTGGGGCAGCTTCTTGCAGTGCTCAGGGTGGGAGATGAGGTTCCGCCATGACCTGGAGACGCACTTGAAGCGGCATACGGAGCGGACAGGGAGGTAGCTGAGGATCTTGACGAGGATGTCGTCGGTGAAGCTGGCCGCGGGGTTCCACTTCCCCGGCGGCTCCTCCATCTCGTGCGTGGATCCCCCGTGGGGATGAGATCAGCCTGCAGTTGGATGAGGCCTTATTAGGAATCTGTTGAGGGATTTAGCGCATCATTTAGTGAAGAGGGCAGCGATTACCGTTGCCTTTAGGATCTGGTAGAGTGCAGTCGAAGATGGAGGCGGTGGCTGAGGCCGAGGCCACCACAAGTGCGGCGGCGCTGCCGAGGACACGATTTGGAGGCACCCGAAGTCCGGCTTGCCGTCGCGATTTAGCGGCTAACCGCCCTCCATTCGCGGCTAGCCGGGGCCTAGGTGCCGGATCCACTCGATTTGACCGGAGATTGAGGAAGGTGGCGACGGATTGGCTCGAGATTAAACGGGGGGATTGGAAGGATGAGGTTCTGACGAAGAAGAGAGAAGTTTTTTTTTAGTCAACGAAGAGGGAATTGGAGACCTCCGTCGAAGAAGACATTTCTACCCCTGGTTCAAACTCAATTGTGGTTTTACCCTCGTTTTTTTTAACTTTGAGATTTTGTTATGATTTTAAAACGAAGACAATTTTTATCTCTAATAGGGGTAAAATCACAATAATAAACTAAGACAACTTTAGCCTCTAATAAGGGTAAAATCACAATTAGACATGGGAGCAAGGGCAAAAACGCAAGAGCCCCAAGAAGATAAAATGTTTTCCTTTATATTTTTTATTTTTCTTGTATGTTTCTTCCTCGATTTTCTTGGCATGTCAAACATGCTTATTTTTAGAAAGGTTTTCACCATAATTTGTAAGTTTTTATCTAGTTTTTTTTACATATTTTTTATTTAAAATTTAAAAGTTCAAAAAAAATTAAATCAAAGAACCGATGGTACCGGATCAGCCCCATTTTATCGGTTTTCACGACAATCGATATTGTGTACCCTGGCGACAACACGCAGATGCACAGAACAAGAAGCTAAATTGAGTGCACCTAAAAAAAATAAGGTACTAGGAGCGTCGTAGAGCGACCGAGGCGATGTGAGTTCCATCCCCATCGCGACGAATTTTCACGTCTCACCCCCAAATTCCTCTTGTTTATTTATGTACTAGTATGACCCGCTACACGACTTGTTGAGATGGAAATTTATTCTCTAGGCAAACATGATGATACAATATGTTATACAAAATGCTATGATTGGTGCTTCACTTCTTGAAGAATGAAAGTTGGTCGTTTCTCTCTGAATACAATATGTTATACAAAATGCTATGATTCGTGCTTCACTTCTTGAAGAATGAATGGTTGTTTCTCTCTGAATTCATGATACAGGATGTTATACAAAATGTGTGACATCACAACTCAAAGTAAATCCATTTTTGGTTCCAGGACTTGTAAGTTTAAAGCTTAAATTGGGAGGAACCGATCTTGGTGATTCAAAATCTTTAACGCAATGTTTAAAAAGTGGATGTTAATAGCAAGGTTTTTCTTGTTCATTGTACAAAGAACTTATACAAAGACGGGGAGGGCTCACTAATCAGTATTAAGCCAGGTTAAGAAAACACAATAAAATTGTAAATCACATAGCTCAGTTTTGTGAGAAAGTGATTTCTCTAGTATTCAACGCTCAGGCATAATATAACTAAAAACAATTCCTTTGTTATTCCATGAGAAACTAAATCATTATATAATAAGATTCAACAGAAATAACTGTATACAACAAAAGCACAAAAAAATCACAATTTGTATTACAAACAGATGAAAACACAAACAGACAAGGCACCACTCTGCAAGAGGCCTTGTACAATCCAAACATGTTCCTATGCGCAAGCACTTAACATGTAAAGAAACAATCATATGTTATAATCAGTTCATTTAATTTATTTTCTAAAAGACCGAATCCATAAGAAGCCATAAACATAGGACCAACGGGTTCTAGATAGAAATTAAAGGAACATAAAACTGTACCAGTTTTTTCCCCACCTATCATACTAAAGAATGCATTTGGCTGTTTCACTTGATCTCTGTACAAAGGAACAATTTTGTTGTGGTAAAATGATGTACCGGTTATGAGAATCAGAAACCTCATTTTGTTCCAATTTGCTGAATTAAGTTTCATCGTTGCGTTGTAAAAAGGGAAATGCAAGGATCCACCTAGACTATATTTGATTCTATCCAGAATATTTTGCACACATCTGATCTCCACCAGCTATCAGCATATACATTCTCATCTCATGCCACTTCTGCTGATTTAGTAATATAGGGCAACACTTTTTCTAGATGTAAACTCTGATAGAACAATTCTGATGAATCTGAATCGGGGAGCATGCCATGTTCTTAAACAAGGCATGGCTCAATTTCTAAGAAACAACAGCTTAATAGTTTAACAGTAAGGGGTATAAATTTTTGTAGTGTCAATTTATGATACAACAAAGTCCACCAGCAGTATGTAACTCTATCTCTACCAAATTTAGGTTCGTTAATGTGAGAATTGATAGAAACAATCATAAATCTCTGCTTTAGTAAATGCACACACCTAATGAGAACTCAAGCGTGGAGTAAATGTATTCTCTAGCATCTCAATTCATGTGACCATCAGTAATAATTACAAATCAATTTACTACCATACGGTGTACAATACACGTGGCAAAATTAGTTGAAATTATAATGTAGTTGCCTATACAGCCAGCAAACCCCCAGAACAAGGCCACACTTCACAGGAGTGCTGCTTCATCATCCTCATTGATCGTGTTCATCGCATGAAGGAAAGCTTTTACAAAAGCACTATTAACCAAACAAATGTTAACGAATAATAGCACATTTTTGTAGCTCCATCTGCACCTGAAAGAAGAAAGAAATTAAGAGAGACAGTAGAGTCTCGTTTGCCTGAAATAAATTTACTGAGATTGATAGGCTGGCAAGCGGCAGTAGAGCCTCCTAGAGCTTTGGTCACGGACTTGCTGAGAGAAGGTGTTTCTTCGTACTGAAGATTTGTCAAGGCATTGATTTGAAGCCCAAACTTGATCTAAAGGAGGATTAAGAAATTCCTAAAATCCAATCATGCAAGCATCAAAACTGAAACCTGTACCAAAAGAATCCCCAAAATCCGAATGAAAATGTCGAATCAAAATCCAAAGATGAAAATGTAGTGTAGGATTCAAGTCAAAAATAAAAATTTAGTGTAGGCAAGATTAGACTATTCGCACTCGTGGTACTCTATTTTCATACTCTAAAACGAATATTCCGTCCTAGTCAGTAAGATTATCTCCTGTATATTCAGTTAGATATGTCTAATTGCCTCTCTGTAATGTCCGTATCCATGATTTATATTTTTCAAGTAAATTAAAACTAAAAGTGCTAATATATATGGCGAAACTAGAGAAAAAGCAATGGGGGTGCACACTACTTCATAATTGATCCAAACTACTCTCTTAATGATGAAATTTGGGGTGCATATATGGTAAAAACGAACAAATTACTAGTAACACCCAAAATTTTGTGGGTTCATCACCTAGCTTCGCCCATGTATACATCAAACATCTCCTATTGAGAGCATCGACACCAGGTTGCCGATCTAAGTCTATGTGAGCTAGTGACGGGTATTGGTTTATTCACAGACGACATAAATAATTGCACGTTTATACGGAGTATATCCTAGTCATTCTGTACTCTCTCTCTCTCTCTACATTATAAAAGGTTCTCCACCCATTTTCTCCTCTGCTTGCAAAAAGAGTCACTGGCATTAGCAAATTAATCTTAGTAGAATAATTTTACTCTTCCTTTTCTGACAGAATATCTCTCTTCCTTTTGTTACTTTTGAGAACCTAAACTGTAAAGCCATTGGAGTTAATTAGGCCAGTCTCAGTGGGGGTTTATCATGGACAATAAATAGAGTGTCATGTATGCATTTTTGATGATGTGGCAGTGTATCAATGAACAGAGATGTGAAATGAGTTTCATGAGGATGAAACCCTACATACATAGTTACCTAGACATCTTGTGTCTTGCATGTAACCTAGAAAACAACAATAGATGAAACTATTCATTGAGAGAGGGATATTTCATCCTAGTTTCAAATATTTTTAGATGACGTGTCACTCTAGGTGAAACTTTCATTGAGACTGGCCTTATAGTTCAATATGCCCCAATAAACTCCGAAATGTTGTTGTCAAAAAGCTTTACATGCTATATGTATTAAAAAGAAGAGTACGTTAGCTAAACTAGCCTGCAGTTTCGGTCGAGATTTCAATACCATTGACAGTGATAACGAAGTACAAACAATACCACGGTGTGCCATTGATTAACGGACTCATTACAGTTCAATGCCCCAATTAATGAACTCTGAAACTGATGTAGTCAAAAGCTTTATATATGTAGTATTAAAAAAGAAGAGTACGTTAGATTAGCCTGCAGTTTCGGTCGAGATTTCAATGCCATTGGCGCATGGTCGTAAGTACAAATACCATGGCGCGCCAGTGCTTAATAACGAAACAAAAATCGGTGGCTGAGGACAAGACAGAAGTGTGAGACATGGCAACAATAAGAGTTCCCCAACTTGTCCCTTCGCCCGCTGAAGATGCCGCAGCTCTGTTGAAGGCCTTCCAAGGTTACGATCACTGTACTTGCTCAATGCTAATAACGTGGCCCAAAATTTCAATGTCCCAATTTGAAATCAAATTTTCTACTTGCGTTCTCCCGCACAATTTTAAGGAAAACTGATGTCCTTGGGATTTATTCTGTGTGGTTCAGGTTGGGGCACCGACGAGCAAGCAGTTATAAACATCTTAGCTCACCGCGACGCGAACCAAAGGAAACAAATCTTGCTGGAGTACGAGCAGAAGTACGACGAGAGCCCCATCAAGCGTCTACGGTCCGAGCTCTCCGGCGATTTTGAGGCAGGTTCTATCAACCATGTTATTCAGAAAGAATAATAAGCACATCATCGCAGCTAACTCTTGATACTAGCTTTGTGCTATATATCTATTTCACGAACTTCCACTCCTTCCACGAACCCTAACATATAGTACTGTGTGTTCGTCCCCAATCGATGCAGCATGCCATGTGCCACTGGGTGCTGGACCCGGCGGAGAGGCAGGCCGTGATGGCGAACGCCGCAACAAAATGCATCCAGGAGGAGTACCCGGTCATCGTCGAGATCGCGTGTGCCAACTCGTCCGCTGAGCTGTTAGACGTCAAGAAGGCCTACCACGTCCTGTACCAGCGCTCCCTTGAAGAAGACGTCGCTGCCCAGTCCTCAGGAAATCTTCGCAGCGTATGCCTAATTAGTCATCGACGATTAATATTACCGCTCATTTCCCCGCTAACATCAAATTCTTATAGCTGCTTTTTTTTTTTTTACTGATGATAAGTAACGACCACCCATTATTGATTGTTTGTCTCCTTCAGCTCCTGCTCGCGCTTGTGAGCACCTACAGGTACGAAGGAGACGCTGTGGACGCGAAGCTAGCGGAATCGGAGGCGAAGGTTGTCCGTGAGGCGGTACGAAACGGCGCGACGCAGCACGAGGAGCTCATCAGGATCCTGGGCACCAGGAGCAAGGCGCAACTCGACGCCACCTTCAGTTGCTTCAGAGAGGAGCACGGCACCAGCATCACCAAGGTAATTAATTAGTTAATTAGGTGGCTCCACGCAGCCACACATTGTCTAGTAATTAATCGCGTCTAATTGGACTTGTTCAAAAGGCGCTACATTTATTATTTACAGTATCCATCACAAAGATCAGAGGCTGTTTCCATTTTTGCTAACTGCAGGCACTGCCACACGGATCTGATCCCACTGGATACCTGCGCGCCCTGCGGACCACCGTGAGGTGCATCGCTGACGCAAACAAGTACTTCGCCAAGGTGAGATATATGAAGCACTGAAACGAAAACAAAATTTAAATTTCCACGTACTTTGATCTTGAACTTGTGTGATTCGCATTTCTGACGACATGTGAATGAACGCAGATTCTGAGACACGCCACGCGTGAGTCGGGGACCGACGAGGAGAGCCTGACCCGGGTGGTGGTGATGCACGCAGAGAAGGACCTCAAGGCCATAAGCGACGCATTCCAGAAGAGGTCGTCGCGCACCTTGGAGCAGGCCATCGCCAAGGAAACCTCCGGCGACTACAAGGCCTTCCTCATGGCTCTCCTCGGAAGCTAAACAGCCTGAACCCACATGGATCTCGCCCATTTCAATAAATAACATGATAAAGGTGTCTATATATTCACTAGATCAGCAGCGGTTAGTTCGTGGTATGCGCTATGCGGTGCTGTCTCAGTGATGTCGCGTTCTAAATTTAGTTTTGAGTGAGAGGTCGTGGAGCACTAGCAAAAATAAAGGAGTCTAACAGTAAAAAAATGATGTACGACTCTCTACTTGAATATTTTTTCAGTCTTTTATAAGAGAATAACCATGTTCTGTTCTTCCCTAGTTGATTTTTTTTTTCATTTGTCCACGAAATTGTAGAGAAGAATTAAAATATCCCTGGTGAATCTGACTATGAAATTCGGGACAATTGCATAGTTGACCCTATTTTTAGTCTCAATAACACGCTTGATCTCGTTTTTTAGGGTTTACATGGTTGACCCTACTTTTTAAAACGAAACTGCCGTCTGACCCAATTTTTGAGCCGTCAGTTAGATCAGCCATTTTTGGTAAATAAAATAAATCAGAAAAATAAGAGCATAATTGCAGGCCAGCCTAATAGACCGAATTGCCCTCTGGTTTTGACTAAGACCTCAACTCTCTCTCTCTCTCTCTCTCTCTCTCTCTCTCTCTCTCTCTCTCAATCTCGACCTTGACGAGACAATGGCGCGGTGAATTAGGGGACTCGGGCGGCGCAGACCCCAGGCGGTGCCAGCTGCGGGACAGACACGAGGTGTGGCCGCGCGGATCGACGCTGACCCAATGCGACGCCCACGGCGGAGCGAACGCAGGGCAGGGCAGCGTGGTCTCGAGGCAGCGCCCACGGCGGAGCGAACGCAGGATGGGGTGGCGTGGACCGGTACGACACCCGCGGCGATGCAGACTCGGCACGGCGAGGGGCGGCGTGGACTGGTGCACGAACCCGCGGCGGCGTAGCATCGGGAGGGGCGGCGTGGATTTGAGCACGGACTCGCCGCCCTTCAATCGATGAAAGTCTAAATTTCAATAAAAAAAATATATAATATGTTCAAATTGTTGTTAAAATCGTGGCATAATTATATAGACAAAACAAACTAAGGTCATTCATGCAACTCAAGCAAAGGTCAACAATGCAAAGGGTAAAAAATGCCTTTTTATCATGAATTTAACACCGTTACCTGCTCTGGGTCAACTAGCATTTTTCATTTTGAAAAGAGAGGGTCAAATGTCTAAACCCTAAAAAAAGTAGGGTCAACCGTGTAATTGGAATGAAAAAATGAGGTCAAATATGCAATTGCCCCATGAAATTCCTGCTACAATTGAGCTCCCTATAACGCAATGGTGAATCTGACCCAGCGAAACTAGATTTCTTTTTGAGACATTTGTTTTTGACAGACGAAAAAAAAGGTGTGCTCTGCTCTCAGGGGCAGCACGCACATGAAGTAAGAAAAAAAAGGGAATATAATGGCTTTGATTTCCATACTCATTTGACAAGGTAACAAACCCGCCATATATCAAGGTGGCTGGGTTCTATTGTGATTTTCACTTGTTCTCTAATTCTGCAAGCCTCATTTTGGCATTTAATTAAAAGATCTCACTCGATTTGATTTGTTAATGCACATATTATTAACGCTTTTGACCATGGATTAAATTAAACTAGAAACAAGCTAACCATCCTTGCTTTTGCCATCTTTCATGTTCATTTGTGCTCTCGTCAATTATGGCCTTACCAGACACTCGTGTTGCTTGAAACTGTATTACACATGCTGCAAATCTTATACTATTAAGTAATTATAGACTTCGTTTAAAGCTACCATATTAATCAGAGAAAAAAATCTTAGAAATTCTCACAAATAAAGCAAACAATAAAACATTTGATCATCGAATTGAATGTTTGATAAATAACATCTATTAAATGTAACATGACACAAATTACCCAACACTACTATTACAAAAAATTATCCTACATTGCCCCTAATACTTATTTGCTTTTTACCAGTCCCAGGCACACTAAAACAAATTCAATTTACCTACAATATTATCCGTCTCTCTGTCATGCATGAATATATACGGACTCTCTAGGAGAATACAATATACAAAACCTCTTTTTTGCAAAAAAAAAGAATAAAAATTAAAGGCAAGAGTTTTAATAGAATATATATATATATATATATATATAGTAGTACTATATCACTCCCGGGTGTGATATAGTATTCCACACCCCGCCATGTCACACAAAACAAACCAGACTACAATAAAACTAACCGTGAAAAACCAGAGAGAAAACCAAACTAGCGCACCTAATTGGGACCATTAGCAATTAATGCCATTTGATGTCTGCTATAATTCCTGTATTAATCAGGGCATCCCTTATATTATGATATTTCCGTATTCCATTTCACCACCACCGGTATTGGCTCCAGTTGCTACTTTTTTCAACCCGGTTTGCGTTCATCTCCTAGGCGGCGATGGAGGCCATGCTTTCCCAGTCGGCTTTCTTAGTTAGGTGCAATCATCTAACGTTTTTACCTGTGTTTTTTTCCTAATTTTTTTACGCATTTGATCATTCAAGTGAGTCAAAACTGTTTTGCTATTGATTTTGTGCTTGCGATGGATTGCAGGAAGGCCCGGTTGCAAGTTTGCCGGAGATCCTTGGGCTGCTGCAGGTGACAGCTACCACAAACACGAGGACAAGATTCATGTCTGCCGATCCATCTTCGAGACGGATCTTTATTTTTCTGATTTAATCCTCATCGTTTCTTTTGCAGATCCTGAAACGTTGTTTTCTTCTACGTGGATGAAGAATCCCGATTACAGGAACATGTCGGAAGAGCTGCCGGAGCCGTCCCAAGAGCTACTCGTGGGAACTAATCGGATCGCTAGAATAGACAAAAATTAGAGCTCCAGAGACCCATGCCGTCAAGGTATGTACCTCAATAGCTGACCATTGTTTGCATATATTTAAGTGAAACTGGCTCATCGTCTCTACTGATCATTCAGGTCACTCGATGCATCTAATTCCATGTATGTATTAACTAGCTCATGCAGGCCATTATTTTTTGCTATCTCCATGACCGCTTGGCAGGATACCTTCATCCTCAAATGCTGAACAGTGCTCGTGCTCCTATCGCAACCTCTTGCAAGGTATGCAAATCATGATCGTATTTTACAGTTCAACGACCATTTGATTTTTAACTCTGGTCAGAATTTGATCAATGAATATCTAACATGATCCATATTTGTTAGGCTACCGGTTCCAGTTACCCAAATCTTTGTATGTCCGATTAATCCCAGCCAGACATGAGGTGCATTTTTTTTCTCTTTTATTCGAGGCTTGTTGCAATCGTAAAATTTGCATAATAACTTTTTGTCATTTTGCAGGCTGAATCGTACAGGCCTGTTGAAGAGGTAAGCATTTCATTTTTTATGGTTGTTCCAGATTGCAAATATTCAATTTTTGACAGAGTTTTTCTTCTCTCCCGATCTACTAATCCTTTTCTCCCAATCTAATGCTCAACGTTATCCTATTTCGTGAGGACTTAGTACTATCCTGATCTCATCATCACACAGGAAAAGCTTCACCGTCAAATCCGGAAGGAAGAAGAGACGAACGCAATAAAACTTGTCTCTGTCAAATCAAGGGTTCTTGAATCATTGTACTTGTGGTGCTTGTTGTCAGATGCGGCGCCGTTAATCAATGCACAAAGGAAAAGCGATAATGCAGAATACATAGTTGTGTCTCCTGTAACGTTAGTGCTTAGGTGAAGATGCAGCAAAATGTACTATTTACACATCTGCTGTTTAGATTTGTCAGAAGCATTTAGAGAGTGAAAAACTATCATCTTTTGCAATAATTACGTCAATAATAAAAATGGACAAAGTTCATGATCAAGATCGAGATCAGTGATGCATAGTGTAATCATAAAATGTATGTTTTCTTTTTATTGTCTCCACTGACATTCTGCTATAAGAAGTTAAGGTAACTGTATTTTTGATTGGACATAATTGTTTTGATCCTTTAAATATAAACTTTATTAATAAGATTATTGATGGGTGATGCATTTTACTCTCACAAAACAGATGTTGCGTTCTTTTGCAAAATCTGATCCCTTATATTTTAAAATTTTATGTTCAATAACAATATCATTTGTGATCCTGGTACTGTGGTTTCACACAATAGTAATATTTGCTATAAGGATATTCTAGTAGCAAATACCTGAGGTTTTTATTTTCCACCAATTTCATCCTAGATTGATAAATTGTAAGACTAAGTGAAATTTGTGATAAAAACATGTCACTAATATGTATAAAGTAATATTTACTGATACACTCGAACTAGTAAGGAATAGGTGACGTTTTCATGGTCACACATTAGGATGTTTTCAGAACAACATTTAGGGAGTGAAAACAAACATCTTTTGTAAATAAAAGAGCAAAGTTTATGATCAAGATTGTGATCCATGACCTATACTTTTTAAATTTTATGATCAAGATTGTTTAATTGAGAATGCAAAATGTATATGCTATCTACCAAGGATCTAACAGTTCAAATTTTTCTATGATTGACCAATTGCATTCTCAATTAAACAATGAAATAATTACATCTCATTCAAGGAGCAAATAGTCGAAGCTTGTTGCTATCAGGCTAAACAAGGATGGATTAGTTACCAATAATTTACTGTTAGTACCGGTAAAATATTTGTCTTTTAATCTTAAATACATACCTTGATTTTTACATTCGTGCTCATGCCAATTTGCTATCAAGGTTTAAGATTAATCAATAGTAGTATGAAGTATTTATGGTTCATGAACTGCACTCCCAATTAAACAATAGCAAGAGTACATGTAATTCCGTCATCAAATAGTCTAAGCTAGCTATCAAGATAAGCAAGCTCCGGATTACTTGCCAATATTTTATGGTTACATGATAGGGTTTTACGGTTACAAAATTTTACATTCATAACCAATAATTTTTTTGTTATGAGGTTAATGAAGGAATAAAATGCCCGATTAACCTGATAACACAACTGTTTTGTTCCTAAAAATGAATGTAGTCTACAAGAAATTGTGATTACGCAGTCCATGAAATTTTTAGCTAGCCAGACGCTCAAAATAGTCAACTCTATGTACCCCCAACGAAATCAGTTTTTCTGCTCACAAAAGTTTGACTTTTTCCATATTTATTTATGTTTCCTTGTTATGAGCACACCTTCCATTGTCCCAAAAAAAATGAGCACACCTTCCATTATTTTAATTGATCTGGACCGGATTCCATGGCTCAATTAGAGGCTCATTATTAACATGCGGCAGCCATCGGTGGAGAAAAACCAGATGGTTTTGGTGTCCAGGAGAAAAGAACAGGCGTGCCTAATTATGTATGGGTGACGCACTAATTAGAGAGGTACGTTAATTAGAGAGGGACGAGCAAGATGCAGAGCCGTAAATATCTACCTGCAAATGATGAAGCTTCTCGTAAAATTTCTGCATCAATTTTTTTACTCCGTCACCAAAGCTTGGATCAACACGTTGTCTGCTGCGTTGATTAATTTATGGGATACCTGACCTTCGTCACTCAATCTGTGGTCATTAATATGCCACAATCAGTGGACAAACCGGTCCTGAAAAAAACCAGCAAACCTGAGAAAAAAAGACCCGATTCAATACTGTTTCAGCGGGTGCTGGAGCACTGGGTGCCACGCTGATGAGCTGGTGCCTAGTTGGCACTGGGAGTGATACAGTGATTTAGCGCTGTCATATATATATATATATATATATATATATATATATATATATATATATATATATATATATATATATATATATATATATATATATACGGACCGTATATTCTATAGCCGGCTATAGAATAGTTTATTTTGTAGCCAGGCTATTTGGCCGAAACAACCAACCAGAAGCTGGTCCATGAGGCAAAGCCATAGAACTAGCCCTGCACCCTCACGGCTCTCCAACCGCGTGGCTCGTAATTAGCCTGAATACGTTTAGGAAAGAAGCCAAGCCAATTCTCCGCTGCGCTAATGAAGCAGCAATTATGATCAGTGCTGAAAGGGAAACGGAAACACTGCATTTACGAGCCTTAAACACAGCCCGGCATCGCGAGGAAATATTTTCTCTCAGCATCTTGCAGTCCGTTCCTGGTATTTCTCATTGCTGCTCATCACCGTGAGTAGTAAAAGTTGAGCGCCGGTGTCTGCGGAGACGAGGTCACGGGTGCCGGCAACAATTCACAACTCCGGCCGGCATGGATGTCGTAAATAATGTGACAGCATTCTCTGTGGCTTCGGTGTCAGGAACATGCTGTACGGCGCCATTGGAGCAAGTCGTAATTCCGGCTCCGACTCCTCTTCCGCAAGCACCGATTGAGATTCCAGTGTCCGCCCCAACAACGTCTGTGGCGTCATCCACCACTCTGCCAACAGAGACACCTCCCCGACCTGTGTCACCGGCAACCATGCTAACACCTGATCCTGAAGAGATTTACTTGCACGTAAGTTCTTTGACCATGTGAGTTGCAATTTTTTAGTCCAGGAAACCTGCACAACTTTATTTTACTATTTCTGAAGGCTGTTATAGGGTGTCAAATTCAGTAGCTGTAGTTTGCACCTATGAATTTTCTGTCTTTTTGCTTTGGACGGCATATGCCCTGATAAAGTAGTGAAATTTGCCTCATTCAGGATCCCCTGTTGCCTCATTCAATTGTGCCAAATGAGGAAATACGTTTTGCTACTAGTGATGAAGCCTATGATTTCTATTGTGACTATGCATCGAAGGCTGGATTTAGTGTGCGCATAACCAAGACCAGGGACTCAGTGCTGGAGTTGTCCTGCAAAAAACAAGGAAAATGGGAGTTCTACAAGCCTGGTCAGGACAGAGTACGTGAGAAGATGTCAATGAGGTGCGCGTGCAAGGCATTTGTGAAGGTTAAATGGAACAAGAAGAAGAATTATTGGTTTTTTGAAAGGATCAGGATGGAGCACAACCATCCACTGCACCCTTCGCCGACTCAGACTCAATTCATGCATGCCCACAAGAACAAGGACCCGGTAATGATGGAATTTGTTGATCAACTGTATCGTGCAAACGTTAATCACAATTCTACAGTAAATATGTTGTCGGAAATACATGGTGGCAGACAGAACCTACCATTCACTGAGATGGACTTGAAAAACAGGTAATCCTTTATGTTTACGACAGCAGATTTTCTTCCTCTGTTTGTATGATTTTAGAGTGGGTTGTAACCGAATTACTATATTTTGCAGGAGAGCCGCAGCTGCAAGGGCAGAGCGAGAGAATGATATCCCAAAGCTGCTTGAATTCTTCAAGGAGATGAAGGCCCATAATGAGTATTTCTACCATGAGGTTCAGGTTGATGATAAGAATGTGATAAAGAACGTATTCTGGAGTCATGCAAGCCAGCGGGCAGAGTATGTTGATTTTGGTGACGTTATTACGTTCGACACGACTTATCGAACAAATATGTATAACATGCCTCTAGCCATGTTTGTTGGTTCAAACCATCAGCTACAGAATGTAGTGTTTGGGCAAGCACTGTTGCAGGATGAGAGAGCAAACACATTTGAGTGGCTCTTTAAAGCTTTTCAAACTTGCATGTTTGGGAGGGACCCCAGATTGATACTTACTGGTGAGATTTGAGATAAATCTTAGCAGTATTTCGTATTATTCAAATCAAATGAATCACTGATAAGATTTCCTATTACTATAATGTGATGCAGATCAAGATAGCTCAATGGCAGCTGCGATTCCTAGGGTGTTTAAAAAGACAAAGCATAGGCTATGCCGTTGGCATATGCTTAAGAAGTACAGAGACGAACTAAGGAAGCTGTATGATGATCATGATGGTCTGAAGGTAAAATTGTTGACTGTAATCAATCACCCGCTAACAATAGCAGAGTTTGAGGCGGCATGGAGAGAGCTGGAGAATGAGTATGGAATCAAAGATAATGAAGCTATAAAGGGACTATGGAAGTATAGAGATATGTGGGTTGCAGCATACTTCAAGCACCTGTATTGTGGGAGAATGACTTCAACACAAAGAAGTGAGAGCGTGAACAAGATGGTAAAAGACAGAGGTTTCATGGATCATATGACATGCATGAGTAAATTTGCACGCAAGATGCTTGAAGTCATACAACACACAAATCATACCTCAGCTGGAGAAACCCATTGGTCACAGGTAAGCTCTGTATAGTTGATGATACCAAATGCCTTTCACTAGAATTGTTAATGTGGGGTTCACCTTTCTATTTTGTAACCGGTGCAGGCAGAGAGAACATCAGGGCGACCTTGCAACCATTTGACAAGCATTTGAACCGTGTGTACACAAGGGCAGTGTACAAAAAGTACAGGGAGGATTATATGGCAAGTACCGCATTCCGTATCGATGCTGACCCGGAAAGGGAAGACACATACCTGGTGACTTACACAAATGAATCCAAGAGTTATGCATGGCTCCAACATTCGTTCAGAGTGTATGCCAATGTGGGAGCTGGTAAATACACGTGTGAGTGCCGGACATGGGAGCACACCGGTATGTGCGAAGAATTATTAAAGAATGATTTTTTATGTGCCTGATGTTCTCAGTAAACTATTGTTGATGTATATTGATCTGTTAACAACAGGTCTTTTCTGCCGTCATCTTTTGAAAGCCTTCACATACCTCCAAATTACCAACATACCATCTGACTACATTCTGAAGAGGTATACTAGGGACGCCAGGTCCGTTCCTATGTGGGACAAACATGACATAGTGACAGTTGGCCCAAATTGCAGCACAGAACAATGGAGAACATCGAAGCTATTGAACCTTGCAATGGCTGCCGTCAGGGCTTGCAAAAAATCAAGTGTGGGATTTGAGACAGGCTGTGAAAAGCTGATTGCATTAACAGAGTTGGCAGCAACTATACCAGATGATATTGGCCCTTCAGCTGCTGGAAACCCAAGGAATGAAGATAATGTAGCCAGGGAAGGTTCAGTTCGGCCATTGGCACCTCTAGTTGACAATGAAATAGAAATATCTGTAACTGCTCCAAGGAAGGCTCAGACCAAGGGCAGTAGAAAGAGAACAGGGGCGGCAATCGATATAGGTGACGGATCCATGAGGGCAACCGGTGGAGTGCGAACTTGTAGCTCCTGTAATTTGAAGGGGCACTATTCGACAACATGTGCTTTGAACCCAGAAAATGCAGGAAGAGGCCGCTGCAGTGGTAGGGGACGACGTGGGATGATGGGTGGAAGAAGGGGGAGACCACGCACCGTAAGGAAATTACAAAAGGAGTTTGACTATGCTGCAGGAGATGAACATAATGATCCAGATGGTGGAGATATGGATTTGGAATAAAAGCAAAGAGATGAAGGGCATAAGATAATTTACTAATTTTGTTGTACTTAGCCAACACTATTGGGTTTTAGGTACACTTTTATGTAATAAATAGAGACTGAATGCTTGAGACAGCGAAATACTTGTGCACATGTCGCCTATTTTTTTTTATCACTGCTATGTTTCTTGCGGAGGATTGCCAGTTTTTGTTCAGGTTATTACTACTATGAATTTCTGGTAGGGTTGACACCAATCAATAGTACTAAACTATTGTTAAGGTCACATGACTAGAATGTGTCGTATGGAACAGTGTTACAAACAACAAGGATCATCTATTTGTACATGTTGGCTATAATATGAAGTAAAATTGTGAGACCTCATAGATTGTTAGTATATTCATTGACAGTGTAGAATTCCTTGGGCAAAAAATTCCCTTGTGGAACAAGACAGATTTGGGAACCTGTATTTACTATAAAAGGATACTAAATCTACGATGAGTTGTTGGTTGTTACTGTGAATATGATTTTACATGTACTTGGGTACCACAATGCTTGAGACACTGAAATGCATGTGCATAAGTCGCCTACTTTTTATCATTGCTCTGTTGAAGTGGGTTACCATTTTTTGTTCCAAGTAATTACTACTTGGAAGTGGTAGTAATTTATTATAACTAATACCAGGATTTTGTGGTAGTAATTTACTATAAATTTCCCTCGTGAGACAGGATAGGTTAGATAGGTTGGGAACTTGTATTTACTAAAATAGTACAAAAAATACGATAAGCTATTGGCTCTGTTACTACACATATATGTTTGCATGAACTTGTTACCACAATAGCTGTAACAAATTACGATATAAAATATTCTGACCCTTTCAATGCAGAAAGATAAGAAACTCATAGTAATTGACTCATTAGAGGTGTTAACGTGCAGTTGGGTACAAATCTGTTTGAGGCATACATGCCACATTATTGGACCAAATGCAGGCCAGCAAAAGAAAAGGTTCACACACGGCACTAGTATATATAATTGTAAAGTCTTATTGACAGAAAAAGACGGGTGTGCACGTGCCGTCATTAGCGAGGCCTATATGCCTCGAGTCCAGCAGGAAGCTTCCTCTTCTCATTTAGAGGGTGGTAAAGCATGTAGAAGAGCATCTCGGACTTGATTTGCGTCCCATGTTTCTGCATTTGAAAAAATGATAATGTCATGGCAGTGAATTAAAATAATGTGGCATGTATTTTTGATAAATCTTAGTGTTCTTTGATTGATAATACTGACCGGAATTATTTGGGTTTCGAGAGCTACACCATTCCATAGGTCCATGAGTTTAGCAGATAGGAAACCACTTTCATTTTCACATGTCTGTTGTGGCACACGACGAATGTGGCTTTTCCATCTACCAAAATCTTTGACACCACCATTGGTGACCTGCTGGAACAGTGCGTTCAGCCTTGGAATAATGCGGTCATGCAGTACCTCATGGTAAACCGTATGGTCTGTAGCACTAGAGTCAAGAATGTCTATCCTGTCATGCATCATGTTGATGCAATACACACTCCATTGATCGAGCTCCAGAACAGGCAAATGAAACCGGGGCACAGAACGACAAATGTGAGATTCATAACAATTATAGTAATAAATGCACAGATTGTGTGCTTACAAGTTTCACTTTGTGAGGGACAAAACCATGGAGGTTTCGCTTCAAGATCCTTTCAGCCAGTTCGACGGGCCACTCCGGATCCTCTTCATGCCCATCTATGTTGATATATTCCTAGGATTTTCATTGAGAGTGCAAGGGTAGTCAGTGAATTTTGAAAATCATGGTTAAAATTGGTAGGAAGTTGATAAATAATTAGACTCACCCCCAACTCCTGAGATAGGAAGACCCTGTAGCCACCACCGTCCGGCATGTGGATTTGTTCATCGTACATCGGGAACTTAACGTAGGCTGACATGAATCTACTTTGAAGCATATTTGATTCGTCATTGTCACCAAAGGATTGAAATATTTCTTCTCCAGTGAAGACATTCCCACCCACAGTGATGAAAATCTCGCTGCATTGTGTTCGAGAGAGCAACATGAATGTGAGGATGACAATGGACAAACAAAGTAAATGATGATTCCAAAGAGGATAATGTTCCGTGTTAGTAACTGTATTTATTACCTGCTAGATTTGAGAGATCTGCAGAACTTATGCCTCACAGCAATTGCTTTTGTCTTAGGTATTTTAGGGCGTGCAAGAGTGCCTTTGAAAGGTGACACATACTTGGCGGGAACACTCGGTGAACCTTTTGGGGCGTGATGCATGAGGTGCATGGATCTGGTTATCTTGTTGAGTACACGGTCGCATTAGTACAGGTCCCAAATGATCTTCACCGGTGCCAATGTTTCCTTGAACCTATGGTAATAATGAGTACACCATTATAGTAATTATCTACCAGTAAGTTAGTACACAAGGGATCAAAATATAATGATATGACCTGACAGGTGTCGACGACGAGTGACATCGTTCCCTGCTCCATCCTTGTCCAGTGGATGGGATTCGTTGTGAGGAGGCGCTGGCTTCGGTGTATTATTGGCACTGTCATCTTGACCATTAGAGAAAGCCTCAACCGGTTCCTGCGATGGTTTTTTGGTGACATGCAAAATACAGTGCACTACGTTGCTTGAAAATAATGATTTACCTGTCGGAGCGTTGCACTAGGGTGAAAAATGGCAGCATGCAAGTCAGGGCACAACACTCCGTCCGTGGATGCCTCTATCGTATCAATCATAGCGTTCGGGCTTGACGTTGCACACTCATTGTGACCATGGGAGGCTCAAGATAGATAGCGAGAATTAACTATGCATAGTTTCACCATAATTGGCATGCTAAATTACAACGGTGTTCCAAGACACTTACTATGCATGGGAGAGGTTGGGCGCATGGGTCCCTTGACAGGTGGTATAATACGATCAATTGTCACGTCGGTTGGGAACTAAATTTATGCAAAGTCATAGACATAGTATAAGTGAGGGCTAATGAAGATGGAGAAACAGTAAGGAAAACTACTTTGAAGTACCAGGTGTAAGATAATAAACTCACGAGGGAATTTTCAGGGGCCCTGTGGTTGTCAACATCCAATATAGTGTCCTCATATGACAACTCCTGCCAATTTGTATGAGAATTGTCATTGTGCAATTATAAGCAGAACAAGAGGCCGTAATAATCTCAAATTTAGTTACAATAAAAATAATAAATACGATGCTTCAGGGGCTTGTTTAGATTCATGAAGGACTCGTACATTGTTCCGTTGTGCAGGCACCTCATCATTGGCCAACTCACGCCTATTATTTTCTACAAATAGAAACCCTAGTCAAATGAGAATCGACTTTTCCTTATAATTTAATTGACTACTAATAATAACCAAACGTGGCACTAACCATACTGTGTGACTGCTGGTGTGTCGCCATGATGGACAGAATCTGCCTGTCCATTACCATCTTCCCTCAATGCGTAATCTGCAGCTGAAAAAGCCAAATCAAATAGGTAGCAAAGATTTTGAAGATTTATTATAATTTCTTATTTTATTTACAACGATTGACTACATATAGTAACCCAAATTGTAACCAACCTTTGTCACGTGGATTATTGTTAGGCGCTTCAGCAACCATTATTTCTGGCTGTATTGACGCTGCTGATGGGCCAACGTCATGGATAGAATCTCCCTGTCCATTACCAGCTTCCATCAGCACGTCATCTGCAGCTTGAAAATAAAAATGAAGTACAATTCAGAGTTTGAAGATTTTCGACAATTTAACAGCTTATTTAAGACAAAAGAGAGTATTAATTACCATCGTTCCCTGCCAATTGCGTGGCATGTGAAGGGGTTGCACCGTGCCAATTCTTCCTTCGTGTTGGTGGGCGTTGATCGGTGTCTTCGCATATATTTCCATGCACCTCCTTCTCCAGTGTCTGCCTCAAACTGCGAATGACTTCATGGTGTGCGTCCGGAAGCATTGATTGACCCTTCTTTATGTAGTTCAAAGCATTATCCGATTGGGAATCAAATGATGCCAAAGCTTGTGATGCCTCTCTTTTTCTTGTTGTGCCTACTATCTGAGCAAGTAATCCACCGAGTTCAGCTTGGATACTTGGATAATGAGTTGGAGATGACGGTTCAGCTGCTGGTGGGGCTTGTGATAATAACGTTGGCTTGCTCCCGTAGTAGCAAGTGTTGATGATGTTGCGAAGCTGCACACCAAAAAGATTGGAAAAAAGATATGGATCATTAGTATGGACAAGGAATAGTTTGTACTTTATACAGCACATCAGGATTCATGTGTGATACTCACGTGCAGCTTGCCAAATGTAACCTTCCCATCCTTGTCCTTGGTTTTGTCCGCCTTTTTTATCTCATCAATTACTATTTTATCAAAGAACTTCGCACGGGGGATATTTGTGTGATCAATCTGATGGTGGCACCTTAAATTATCCAAATAGAATATCTGCACCATAGATTAATAAGTTAGGAATCGTATATATGTTAGTGAGAACCTGACAGTAATTACTTTAATAAAAATTACAAAGAAAAATAGGAACTCACTAATAAAAAGATGGAGCAACCAGATATTGATTTGTTTCCTTCCTTGTTCTTGTCCATGTGCCAGGTTAGTGCAGCAGAACGAAGGTTATCCACCAGGGCCTTGCACCAGTTCATATTTCGGAAGCCAGAAATATCAGCAGTCATAAAGGCATCCTTCCCTCTAATGTTGTTGCTTGTGTCCGGGAACAATAGCTTGTTAAAAGCCATGATAAAGAAAAACCTAATTGCCATGTCATCAGCGACCTTGCCGGTCTCCAGAAGCATTTGAAGGTAGTCGCTTTTCACCGGTGCATTATGTTCCAAATCAATTTCCTTCCTAAAATCAATCAGGGCTTGAGTTGCTTGAGATTTTGTTGGCAAAGGTGTGTCGCTTTTACCAAGAGGTATGTCAAACACTTTCTTCACAGCAAGAGGGGTGATTCGTAGAGGCCTCTCTTTACCAATGTCGATCTCCATATTAGTGGGATTCAGCCTGTCCATTAAGAACTTGAGAAGGTCCCTACTCTCCAAACCCTCTGCTGCTATCTGCATTAGGCCACCAAATCCCATGTTTATGATCCTGTTACGCTGACGCATTGTCAGGTGATCAACAAAAGAGTTGAAAATTGAAGGTGCACATCGTGCCGTAGGCGGGCGTGCATATTTTATTGCTGCCTTGGCACGCTGAAAAATGAAGATGAGAAAAGCAGTAAATACACGGTGCAATTTACTACTATTTTACAATTGTAGGTCGTAATCACAAAAGCTGATTCAAAAAATGAAAACGCCAATAAATCATAGGACGTGTGTTCCATTGTGAAACAAAATATTTCAATCTCAAAATTTGGAATCACTTTACCAGAACAAGAAGATCATATGACCATACCTTTTTAGTAGCTGCATTCCGAAGAGGCATGTTTGTCCTGTTGGACAAGGGGGCCCTAGGGAGTGGACTCATGAAGTCATCATCATCATCACTTGGGGTAAGAACCCGATTAGTATTGCCATTAGCATCAGGCTGATGTCCACTTGGAGCTGGAGGTTCTCTGTTGATTATCACTGGTGCAACATCACGGCCAGCAGGTGCTTTGGGGGTACCATTGGGATCGGATCAGGCTGAAGCGGTGCATGGGCTTCTCCGGATGCCAGTGTAGTGGCTGCCCCTGTGATGGAGCTCACATCAAAGCGCCATGCCTCTTGGGAGCTCTCAACAATGACAGCTCTAAACCTTCCCCGCATTGGCCGAGGAGCACTCATCTCCTACAGGAAGCATCATGGTTTTATTAGAAACCTCATGGAAGATTAACGAGAACTGAAAATTACGACAACTAGAGTGACATGAAAACACAGTTTTACTATAAATATAAAACTTTTTACTATATGAGATAAACAGAATGTTGACTCTGCTCATAAATCTGGATGAATAACAACAGTAATGCCACCTAGTTGCAATATACATTCTGTTAAATCTTGGAAATAACAGGCAAAATTAGCCACACAGTAGCTGGGGATGATTGTATAGACGATTTAGGATACAAATTACGAGAATCTCACATCACGATGTACTAGTGATTTATGCTGCAATGATGCATTTAACAAGAACCGACTCCCGCAATTCTTTAATCAATCTGATGGTTGACTTCTTGTTCAAATAAAACACATACGAATAAACTGAATCACTGTTAGCTTCGTGGACTCAAAATTGTTGGGATCAGTGGACAGAACTAGGCACAAACCACTTGTCAGATCAAGGTCTAAATTGAAGCGGAAGGAAACAGTAACCTATATTTATAACCGAGTAAAATAAGCTCTTAGGGATTAGGAAACATGCATGAGTATGAATCGGATGTGGCTACAGCGGGGCTCCTCACCTCCAAATTCGAAGACTTCTAGGACCGGCTGGGGATCAGCGGGAGTTTCTCCAAAAGTGGCTGCGTCAGGTCGCCGGACTCGCCGCCGATTGAAGCCCGATGTTGGGGTGCTGCCGCTGATGACGGAGGGAGCCGGTCCAGATTTGCTGATTTGTGAGTTGCAGAGGACGACACCATCGGAAGATTGGGACGAATTGAACAACCAGAGCGGCGAATCGGGGATTGGATGGATTCGGCGTTCATCTCGGCCGAGTACGGAATCAACGGGATTTTGCAGACGTTTCTAGGAATCTTTTTAAACAAGCGCCATCAGGGGGCGTGATTAGTCCGAGGATCGGTAAGCCGGCTCGCTGATGTCCAACTAACCCGAGCCGGCGGCATCAGGAGCGCACCCTGTGTTGGTTGGACCCAGGTACGGCACCATCGGTCGATTGGCGAGGTTGGGTCCAGCTATAGAATTAGTTATTCTGTAGCTGGCTGTAGATCAATAGTTCTATATATATATATATATATATATATATATATTGAGACATTGAATGGATCAAGGTCTAGCTAATCGCTTACATATCGACATGCAGCGGAAAATGAAAAGTGAACAAGAGAGTATTGATCATATAGTACAGCTGATTATTTTCGTCCAGAAAAACTAGATATAATCCCTACCTCGCTTCAAAATAACTCTCAAGACAAAAACGTACCATCATTCCAAACATTGCCGTACAATAAAGGTTGGATGTCATACAGAAGATAACTTTGTTATGGTTCTTCTATCCAACATTTCTTACATTACGATCGCGCGTGTTAATTGCACATATAACTTGGAATTTTACTATTACATAATGTATATTCAAGAAAAGACTATTACAAAATGTATAAGATTTTCTTTTTGATATGAAAACTTCTATAAATAAATCCTTTTCATAGTTTTTGTAGTATCACTAGCTCGTAGAGCTGCACAACAAATCTTTGTTACACTAGTACAATGCCCATAGTGACAACAACAAAATACATATATATCATGAATTAGCAAAAATTAGATTGGAAATAATGAACAATTATAGTGCATTGCATGTCATGAATACATAAATATGTCATAAAGTTTGTGACCTCACTCTCTAAACTTCTAAATCCATTGATTAATCTCACACTTGAGTAGATGTATCGGAAATCCAGTCCTCGTTGTATTTACATCCTGCACATGTGGTTTATGAACCTTGGTCAAAACATTATTTTTAGCATAATTATGAAAAAAATACGCTACCAAATGACACTACTCACTGTGTAAGTTAGTGGTAAGTTTGCATCACCACACCGACGCATGAACTTCATAACCAAATAGCCTTGTGAGACACCTACAAGAAAAATATATAAATTGTTATTGTCACATGTATATAGGCCAACTAATATGAATTAAATTGTATTAAGATAGATAGATACCAATCTTCTGTTTTGGGAACACATGGTGGTAATACTTGATGCGAGACATAGATATCGCCGTTCCAGTTTGGTTTGAGATTTTCCATGTCGAGGTGTAGATGATTAGTAATATAATGCAATTTGTCATAATAGTATATAGCTGAATTAAGGCCATGGAAACAAGTTTGTATCTGCTCTGGGTCCAATTTGATGACACTTCTAGCCTCAATGTCAATTACAAACAATTTGAAGTGACCATTATAATAGTGTGGAGGTAGAATCTGCAAATATTTCTATATAAGAAAATATGATCAAAAGATAATAACTAACGACGAGACATTTACTTATAGTGGTAGAATTTGAAATATCATAAGGCAAGTCAGTCCAACATTCATACAATTCTTTCAACCGTTGGACATCGAGCTTGGGACGGTGACGTGGGTCTTGGCTAAAATCAGTAATGCCCTGCTTTGAAGAAATAGCACGTAAATCAAGCAACAATAACCTTCTCAAATATAGTGTCGGGGGCATTCTACTCAATGCAGGCATTTGGCAACACTATAGAGGTTCCTGGTGATAGCTGGCGTCGATGATGTGGTTTTTTTTCATATCAAAGGAGGTGTCGATGCGATGGGAATCGCTGCGGAGGAGATGTCGTACTACCATGGGCCGATCGCAACGTTTGTAGCGGTCGAATCTGTTGTGGGCCCTTGGATGTGTAATAAGTGTTTTTCTAGGTGTAATTATTGGGTACATTTAGGCTATTTAATGACTGTTTAGGCTAATTGGATGTACTTAGGTGGATGATTGTAGGAAAGTTTTGACTCGTGAATTTAAGGGTTGAAGATGGAGATGGAGATGGAGAGGAGATGGAGAGATGAAGATGGAGAAAAATTGAATTACAAACGTTCATACACATGGAAAATAGATTTTGAGATATGGGACTAGCACAGCTTAGGCCCCATTTGTTCCAGCTTTAGATCGTGGATTTTAGATTATAGATTGTAGATTGTGGAATCTGGGATTGTAAGAATTTGAATCTTAAAATCTGAGGGATGTTTGTTTGTCCGGATTCCACAATCCAACTACAGTCACTTATAGTGAGCCATGATAGCAAAGCAGTAAATATTTATGTCATAATCCAGCAAAATCTAGGTGTTGCTAGATTGCCGGATTATAGAATCTAGATGCTCAGATTATAGAATCCAGAATAAAAATCCAACCCTTTATTTCAGCTTTTGTATTATGTAAAGGGCAAACAAACGGAACAAAATTCTCTGCATACGTGCTGCATATGGCTCCTTGTGGAGCACAAGGCCGATTGATGCCACGTGTACTGACGAATCAATCTGCGCGCAGCGCGCAGCCCACCTTAGACTTGGCTCGGCACGACTTGCTTCGGCTTCGCAAAATAAGACAAACGAAAGCCGATGATGCCATCACCATCCCCATGCGGGCTGCCATCATTGCTTGATTCGGCTGCTCCAGACGTCGGTGTTTCTTTTTCGGACTTTGAAGAGCTCCGCCCTCCCACTCCGTCAGAGATGACTTTGTTGATGGATATCTTTCTCCTAGCATCATCGGTCATCTGCAATGCCTTGTTTGCCATGGATGCATGCAACCCACCTGCCGCCAAGTAAAATAAGGCACAAGCCACTCGAATCCGATCGACGTTGAAGATGCATCATGAGTAGCACGGCTTGGACTGGAGCATGATCTCTTCACGGAAGTAGTAGGCAGGTAGCAAGTCAGCGCCGACGCCCACTATTGGCTGGCGAGGCGAGCGACGGGATCCCAAGCTGTAGGAGCCAGGAACCCTTTTATTCATGGATCGGCTCGTTTCAAGCCGGCGCCTTCCTAAACTGTCTCCTGTAATCACGCGCAAAGAATCAGGGATCTACGTTGAGATCAAACAAGGGACACGTGGCATGCATCCACGCTGGTGCTGCACCAAGAGCCATATACAGCACGTATGTAGAGAATTTTCTTCCCAAACAAAGGGGGCCTTATCCCATAGGATTGCACGGCATGGCCCATCTTCTTGCCGTGCCACACGGTCATATGATTGGGCTGAGCAAGATCCTGCTGGGCCGACCTGCTGGTATAATTTTTGTAGTCATGGACGGTGAGGTCGTTATTGACAATTTGCCACTACCAGAGTGACAATAAACAAATGGAAATGCGTGCATAATCAGCAATCACAGTAGGATATATTTAAAAAATTTAGATATAGATGGCGTATCTAATAATTAAATACATTAATATGAAGTTTACGATTTTAAGGACCTGACCATTCTTGTAATCAAGTTGAGATAAGAAGTAGAAACTGAGCGTTAGTTATAGATAGGTTCCTTATAGTGGAACTAATTGACTTGGATTCAAATATAATTTCTCCGTCTCAAAATATAAGGATTTGAAGGATTTTTTTCTTGCAATGTAAGCATTTCTAGATATATGAAATCTGTTAGGGTGACGGATATGTGAGAAATTGATGAGTTATTATAAAATGAGGAGTGTAGATGACTTTTCTTACGTCCACTAATTTAGCATTTTAATTCTAGAAATACTTACGTTTCTAGACAAAAGGATTATTAGTCAGGAGTGTTGTATTTATGTCGAGCAATACAAAGTGGTAGGCAACGTTCTTATTGAAAGCAATGTATTATTATGACTCATTCGAAGGTGTAGGGTATGAGAGGATGTGTACATATGACTATTTGTGCTTGTTTCTAAAAAAGTTAGACAATGACCGCTAGTTGTGTAAAAGAAATGTTGACCACCCCAGGTAGACAGACGGAGGAAATGTTTTTGTTGGAGCAAGCGAGTTGTCAGTGTTACACGGAAACGTTAAGGTCGGGTCCGAAGTTTTTCCTTGTTTTTATTACACAAGTTTGGCTTGTACCTACTTGTAGTAGTAGATAGATATTTGGAGGAACGAGTGGACCCTTTTAAGACCGACTAAAAAAGACGCTGGGTGCGCCGGTCGGGCCGCGAAAGGCGGCCGTCTCTCCTTTTTCGGTGCCTTGCTTCGCTTCCCCAATCCGCGCCGCTGGCACCAGGAGGACGAGGTGGTGGTGGAGGAGGAGGACAAGGATCGCCGCCGCCGGAGGGGCTGCCGTTCGGCAATCGACATTCCTCCTGCCCGCGAGCAATGGCAGCCGCCTCCTCCTCCCCGTCCTCGCCGCCGCCGCCGCGCTGCTGCTGCTCCTCGCGGCCCCGGGCGCCGCGGCCACCGGCGTGTTCCAGGTGCGCCGCAAGTTCGCCGCGGGAGCCGGAGGCGGAGGCGCGAACATCAGCCACCTCCGCGCCCACGACGGCGCCCGCCACGGCCGCCTCCTGGGCGCCGTCGACCTCCCGCTCGGCGGCCTCGGCCTGCCCACCGACTCCGGGTACGTTTCGCTCGCCCCGAGCTTCTCCATTATTCCCCGATTGATCCGGATTGACGAGGGTTCCGGCGCGCCCAGGCTGTACTACACGGAGATCAGGATCGGGACGCCGCCCAAGCGCTACTACGTGCAGGTGGACACCGGCAGCGACATCCTCTGGGTCAACTGCATCTCCTGCGACCGCTGCCCGCGCAAGAGCGGCCTCGGGGTCAATCTCCCAAACTTTTTTTTTGTTTCCCCTCCCCATTTCGTCGTTTTGCTGCCTGCCGACATTTCCGTTTCCGCGCGCAGCTAGACCTGACGCTGTACGACCCCAAGGGCTCCTCCAGCGGGACCCCGGTCACCTGCGACCAGGGCTTCTGCGCCGCCACCTACGGTGGCAGGCTGCCCGGCTGCACCCCCAACGTGCCCTGCGAGTACAGCGTCATGTACGGCGACGGCAGCTCCACCACCGGGTTCTTCGTCACCGACGCGCTCGAGTACGACCAGGTGTCCGGGAACGGCCAGACGAGCCCGGCCAATGGCAGCGTCACCTTCGGGTCAGTCATCATCCCGCTCTGGTTCTGGTTTGCAGCCGATTAGATTTGCTCTGGTGCCATTATTGATGTCATCTGTTAATCCACTCTGGGTGTCAATATTGAGTAAATTTACTGAATTAATTATACTGGGCATGACAGCTGGTCATTTTTATGTACTCACTTGCATAGTGTGGACCTCTATGTGAGATCTGAACTTGTTGCTATTAGGCTAGTTTTTGGCAAGACTTGCACACCTAACTTGCCATTCTGGTACATGCTTCAATTTTTAATGATCCATAGGAGGTTTTTCTGCTGTATTCTTTGCCCCCCTTCTTGGCTTCCTGCTCCCACTATGACTTCATTGGAAAGTTAGGTATCAGGGAAGGTACCAAACTTTGCCGTTGGGTCAACTAAAGATCTGTACACATGCCTTATTTAGAAAATACAGATTTATACAACTGAGTAGGCAACAAGGATCCAATAAACGGCTCTACTTTTCTTCTGTAGGTGTGGTGCTCAGCAAGGTGGGGATTTGGGCACCTCAAACCAAGCCCTTGATGGAATTCTTGGTTTTGGCCAGTCGAATACATCAATGTTGTCACAGCTAGCTGCTGCTGGTAAGGTGAAGAAGGTATTTTCTCATTGCTTGGATACCATAAATGGTGGTGGCATTTTCGCTATCGGAGATGTGGTGCAGCCAAAAGTGAAAACGACACCATTGATACCCAACATGTATGTTAACCTTATCATATCAATTACTTCTTTTGCTTCAGCTTTGTAGCCTTGCTTTCCGATTTACAGTATTTCTCTGCACTAATGGCCACAATTGTTTGGGCAGATCAAGCATCATGTATTGTATTTTTATTGGTCTAACCATTCATTATATTTTACATCATCATTGATACATATGATAGGAAATGATATTATGAATCACTATTATTTTGCATACTTAAAAAGTATCAGTTAGAATTTAGAGAGAACTTTCATGTCACTATCCAAGGTAATTATCATGCTTGTTTCAGAATCTGAATGACAGTGATACATTTTACAATGCTACCTTAATGACCTGTGTTGCCAATGTTTTGACTAGCTTTTGTTACAGCTTTACTTCGTTAATTATCATTGTTTAAATTTTCAAGGCAGTTGCTTCAGTTTTACTAATTTCACTGATGTCAAATTTGATCGTCTTGATATTGCCACCTCCTTATTAGACTTAAATAGCATATGCTGCAGTCTTGCAAGTGAAGATATTCTTGTAAATGTGGAATTGTGGTTACATAAAAAGGGCTTCCTACTTCCTACATAATGCAGTGGATTCAAACACAGCGGAAGACCATTGTTTTTTTAAGGCAAAAAGACCATTGTTAGATACTTGAGTTTCACAATCCTCTAGTGGATTGAATGCACTTTTTTTCTGGAACATGGTTTGATGCCGAGGGTTGTTAGTGTAGGGATCCTCAGAATGCTAACTGTGAACCTAGGATGTTCTATTGGAACATTGCAGTGATCTGGAGCAGTTGTGGCCTATACTGGCATGAAATAGAATAACATGTGCGAGAATAGGATGGGATGGATAGGAACAGGGCAAAATGAGATAATAGAAAAATCACTCCTTATAGATAAAAAAAATCTATCTGTAAACCTCTAGATTTTGTTGAATGAATGCGATTTCTTGCAGTATGAAATTTTGGGTTTGTTAAATTGTTCTCTGCTGTAATCTGTTGGCTGAGAGAACTTGATAATTAAGGCTATGTAGGACATCTGGACATGCTTCTTGACAAGAGTGCTAATGCATTGCCATTTTACATTCAATTCCTTTTGTGGAGTTTATCTATAATCTTCTCTTCAATGTATGATGGGATAATACATAGATGGTATAAGAAGGGGAATAATTTTCTGTGCCTGTGACCCTATTACAAATTTGACGTGAATGCACACATTGTTTTGGTTTGGTAGATAGTGCAATAGTTCTACCTGATATGCCATACAATGCAGCTGTTTGCTTTTACTGCATTCTGACCATTCTAACATTGCCATGGTAACCAGGCCGCACTACAATGTAAACCTGAAGTCGATTGATGTTGATGGTACCACACTACAGCTCCCAGCTCATGTTTTTGAAACAGGAGAAAAAAAGGGTACAATCGTTGACAGTGGTACAACATTGACATACCTTCCAGAACTTGTTTTCAAGTCAGTAATGCTTGCGGTATGACTTACACCCTATCTTTCATCAGTGGATCATTTGCATTCCTTTACATATTATAGCTCTTCCAACCAATTTTAGGTATTCAAGAAGCATCAGGATATAACCTTGCATAATATCCAAGATTTTTGGTGTTTCCCATACGACAAAAGGTATGCTTTACACAGAACAAAGCTACAGTTGGAACATTGCCAGATTAGTTTCCTTGTAGACTGCCTTGCTTATTTGCCAAAATAATGTATCGTATCGGTTAGTTTTTGGAAGATATCATTTTGATCTTTTTTTTTCTTTAGTATTAGAATCTCCGGCTCTTTCTTCCACCATATATGGATGACTTCGTTTCTGTATACTTTCCCTTTTTAAATTGAATTGGTATAAAGATGAGTGAACAACACATAAATAATTTAAACCTTTTCAAACTGTTGTGTTCATTTATTTTTCAGTGTAAATGATGGATTCCCGACCATCACCTTCCATTTTGAGGATGACCTTCCACTACATGTATATCCACATGAGTACTTCTTCGAAAATGGGGTAACATGACATTTCCCTCCTAATTGTATTTACCCATAGCTTAAACTAATTTGAGTACTAATGTTTACTATCGAATGCATGGGTGAGCTACATGTGACTTCATAAAAGAAGGAAGGTTCAGAAATAAAAACATCCATGCACAAATTTGAAATTAGAGAACCTTCCATGCTGTCATTTCTAGTTCATTGGTTTTTCTTAGTTTTTTGTCCTCAATTTTGGCTGATGTACTCCAAGTTGACAAACCAATTAGATTCTTTATTCTTTCCCATAATTTATTATGATTATTCATTTACCCTTAGGTAGATAGCTTTGCTGAATAAAAAGCTTACTATCAGCAATGCCTTTATGGCGTGTACCCTACTCATGTATAGACATGGTTAAAAGTTGTTTGTAGTTGATCTTTAGCCAAAGTCTGTTTATTTTGGATTCAACAGCAATGATTAGATACCTAACAAGTACCAAGCGAGTTCCCTTTTACAGTGGTTCCTTTTTCAGATTATGTGTGTTTGAAAAATGAATATTCTCGTAACACTTGATATCCTTATTTTGGAGCAGAAGGACTTATATTGTGTTGGATTCCAAAATGGTGGATTACAGTCAAAGGACGGAAAAGACATGGTGCTTTTGGGAGGTCTGTATGGCAGCTCACAAGAAAATCATTTTTTGTCGTAATGTTTTGTTTCTGAATTATAATGCTATGTTTTCTTTCAGACCTTGTCCTTTCAAACAAGTTGGTTGTCTACGATTTGGAAAACCAAGTCATTGGGTGGACTGACTACAACTGTAAGTGGTTAAGACATGTTTATTTTATTTTAAAAATTGACTTTGCCAAAATTATTTGAACAGAGCAGTGAGTATAGTGTATCACCTGAACATGTTACAATTATGTGGCATTACTTATATGTTTTGGATATATGAAACATAAAGCATTTTAGGTCGAATCATGATAAATGTCAAGTTATCCACGTAACTGACACTAGTATTTACTTTTTTTTTTTGTTGAGAAAGTTCCTTTTAAACAGGGACAGGAAAAACTATGATTGTTCAGTAGTAATGTTTCTTTCATGTTGCAAGAGTGGTATATTCTAGATTATTAACCTGTCTAATCATGTACTTAAAAATTCAGGTTCGTCTAGCATTAAAATTAAGGATGAGAAGACTGGAGCAACATATACTGTGGATTCACACAATATCTCCTCTGGATGGAGATTTCAGTGGCACAAGTCTCTGCTTCTGTTGGTAACAATGGTGTGCATCTGTTTAATGTTCTAACTCCAGTGTACAACACACACGCTGACGAAAGTGCATTCGATTTGTATTCTTTTCACGGAGAGGAAAGTTACTAGGTTTTAGATTGTGTTGTCTAACCACGACCAACATTGTAAAAACCTGATGTTGTACACTAAACAATGAGCTGCTGTTGTATGAAGCTTCTTTCTGTTGTCTGTAAGACAATACAAAATGTTTTGACATTTCTTTTTAGGAACCGAGATGAGATATCTGTTGAAAAGTTATGACAGAAATGTACAATACAAAGTGTTTTGCATTATGTGGCATACTGGCCTTCTCCTGGTTTCTCTACATTTTCCTCATTCTTTAAGAGTTTGTACCGATGGTTGTTCCTGGTGATTGTTGGTGGTGGCCTGGTGGGGGTGGAGGCATCTCTGTTCGGGCGACAGCTGCGCTGGAGGCGGCCCGAGGGACGGTGCGACAGAGACTCGTCTCCCGTGCCAGCAATCATGTCGGTTTCATTTTGAGAGTTAGCTGACCATTTTGTCTTACTATGGATCTTCATCTTCTTTATCTTCATCGTGAGACCCCCACAAATTACTCTGAACCCGCGTTGTCTGTTGCTGTAGCTCCTCCAGCCAGGTTAAAGCAGGTTGTGGCCCACCGTAGCCCAGGAGACCACTGTGTAAATGGTAACGTTAGCAGGCCTTCGCTCACCTTAAACGGCCCATGGAGGCCTTCGCTGTTGTTGCGCAGGTATTGCTGACCAATGAAACGTCTCTCATCGGCATCGCTACTGTTGTCGCCTTCCCATGTAATTGCCGACACGTTGATTGAAACCCAGCCCGCTGGACACGTGGCATACCCCTCCAATTGCTGCCTCCCACGTACTGAATGGTGCTGGCTCAAGCTCAGCCAAGAACAATATGCAAGCAACGAGTTTCCGTTTCTAGTAGAGCAACAAGAACTTGCGATAATAATCACCATTAATCTCGAGACGGCTCGGCTCAGCTGATTAGTCGTTTACTGCTGTGGTGAAAACGGCGTGCCGCCCTCCCGTCGCTGTCCCATACACCCACCTGCTGCTGCGTTTCCTCGTGCCCACTTGCCGCTTCTCCTCTCGCTTTCCTCAGTTTCCTGTCGCCAGCGAGCGGCCGGGGAACTGTGGCCACACGCGCGCGCACGGGGCGGAAGCGGAACCCGGTAAAAGCGCCACTGCTCTGCTTGACTGCTTCCCTTCCGCCCCGCCCGCCCGATAATATCCGCCGCAGCCGAATAAACTCTGCCGGCTCTTGCGCTTCCGTTGCAGCCACGACCTCCCTTCCCTCTCGGCACGTCTCCCCTCCTCCGCCTATACAACATTTCGTCTTTTCCCCTTTCCAGTGCCTCGCCCGAACAACCTCGCTCGCGGGCGCCGCGGATCGCGAGGAAAAGCTCCCGTCTTCCTTCCTTCCCTGCGCGCGCGATGGTGGCGGTCGCGGCGGGGCGCCGCGCCGGGGCCTCCGGCCGCCGGCGCGCGGGGTGCGGCGGGCAGGCGGGGCAGCAGGCGCAGGCGCAGCAGCAGCAGCACCGCCTGCTGGCGGTCGCCGTCGCCGCGACCTTCGCGGAGGCCGGGGCGGCGCCGGCGGAGGCGGCCACCGCCAAGAACAACTGCTGCGTCGAGTTCCTCGAGTGCCTGCTCGGCGTGCTGGGCGTCACGGCCGCCGCGGCGCCCGCGCCGGCGCAGTACCGCTGGGCGATGCGCTCGATCCGCCGCCGCCGGCGCGGGGCCTCCTCCTCTCCGCCGCCGCCGCGCCCCGCGGCGGACGGCGGCGCCGGGGCGCCCGGCCGCATCGCGGGCAACGGCGCCTCCGCCTCCGCCGCGGCCTCCTCTACACCATGCAGGGGAAGAAGGGCGTCAACCAGGACGCCATGGTGCTCTGGGAGGTAACTTAAAAACTCCGCCGCCGTTTCCGAATCCCGACCCAACGCAGTAACAATTCACCTTTTTTGCATTTTCTTTTCGTTCCACGACGATGCCATTTCCTTTGCGCGGTACGTTGTCTGCAGTAGCTGCCGTCGCGGGCCTTCCAGAAGTAGATTTTCATACGACGAAGAAAGGGGAAGTAGATTTTGATACGAAGGAAAAAGGGGAACGGTTTGTTGGGGAGGAGAAGCTTTGGCCACTTCTGACGTTAACGTGAAAAGGCGGAACTGTCTCTCGGCTGACGCAATTCCTTTTTGTTTATTACACGGCGAGCTCTTAGGTTTTTGCTTGAGCTGGCCCAGACAACGAGAGGCTTCAACTTTGACACTGGGGCACACATGTGGCGTCTCCGTGTACAACGCCCGTCTCATCACCCTGTATCTGGGTATTAGAATACCGCTTTGATCCGTCTCCTCTTACCTCGGCCTCACATGGATTGGCTCTTGGATATTGCTGATCGAGAGCGGCTTACTCACGAGAAAGGTTCCGGGTTAGGTGTTACCGTGTTACCAAATTTTGTTTGCACCTCTATAATGCTCAAAACATTCCAACAAAAAATATGAATGGATAGCTCATGTCACCTTCTACTAACATGCAAAAGTTGAGTTGTAACGGAGACTTATAAAAAATGTAACAAAAAAGAGAAATCAGTCTTTCAACAGTAACGGGTTACGGATTTAATGTGAATAGTTGCAACCCGCACTATTCACAGGCTGATTTCTCTTTTTTGTTACATTTTTTATAAGTATCCGTTGCAACTCAACTTTTGCATGTTAGTAGAAGGTAACATGAGCTATCTATTCATATTTTTGTTGGAATATTTTGAGCATTATAGAGGTGCAAAAAATTTGGTAACACGGTAACACCTAAAGGACCGGTAACACCTGAACCTTTCTCGCTTACTCAATACAGTAGTTTAAACGGACTTAATTATTGCTCTCCTGACGAGGTACTACCTGGAAGCAACTGAGGGGCCACGCATCATTCTCATCCCTATCCATAGTGTTTTTTTTTACCTTCTATGGACGGCCTTATCTGCTCCATGCACTGCTTAAATTTTACAGCTGGGACTTGCCATTTCCTTTAGTATCTATCTGTCTATGTATGACACATAAGTCCTTCTTGGTCATATTTCCACTAACATCAATTATTTCCCAGGAATCTTCTTCATAATCCGCTGAAGTTTGTATTATAAAATGAATCTAAAATTCCTCTGTTTTTTGCTGTAGCCTCTAGTGTACCATATGACATTTTAATGGTCAAATCAAACTGGCAAAATATCAGCTCCTTTCGCCCATTTCCTTCTGGAAACAGTTGCCCGATGAGGCAAACAAGAGTGCGGTTTCTACCATTCTTTCACTCATTTCCCCAGTTTTCATTGATGGGAAAGTGGTTTACTGATTGTAGCATGTTGTAGTTTTTGTTCATTTCCTATGGACTTTTGTCCTCAAAATTCAGTTCATTTGCTTCTTTTACTTGATTGCAAATGTGAACAGGCTGATCAGCAGTCTCCATTTAATTGTTCAATGTGTCCTCCCAGATATTTTTAGATGGTTCTCAGAGTAATGCCTCTTTTTCACTTGCAGAATTTCGGCTTTAAAGATGGAACCATTTTTTGCGGTGTGTTTGATGGCCATGGACCAAATGGGCATTTGGTGGCAAAGAGAGTGAGAGACCTTCTCCCTCTGAAGTTGAGTGCAAATTTGGGAATAGATGACTACAAAGAAACTTCGACTAGCACTGTCATTACTGGCACAACTACAGGAGGTACTACAACTCAACATGGGGATGAAGATACTAATGCTGCCCATGGAAACAGGGAGAATGGCGAGTACCCAGAAATTTTCTCAGCATTAAGAGCTTCGTTCTTGAGGGCATTTTATGTAGTGGATAGGGAACTAAAGATGCACAAAAATATTGATTGTGCTTTCAGTGGATCAACTGCAGTGACAGTAATCAAACAGGTATGAAAATTGAGGGGTTTTTCTTCTCCTGTTTTGACGAGCCTAGTCTTTTCTTTTTTGTAAAGCATGAAGCCTCAGATTTATTTTTGTTTACAAAAACAAAAATTAATAATAGTTCTAACATGTTTTTCTTGCTATTTCTACAGGGGCAAAATCTTATAATTGGCAACTTGGGTGATTCTAGAGCTGTCTTGGGCACTAGAAATGAAACCAATCAGCTAGTTGCGCTTCAGCTGACGGTGGATCTGAAACCTAACATTCCAAGTATATTTTCTACATCTTGTTTGATATTCAAGAAATTTTCCTATATGATGCTTGTTTAATGCTTGCTTTCTTTACTGCTAGAATGCTATTATGAGTCCTTGATAGGACCCTTTCTTATGTGAATATTTTTCACTTCCTGTAATTATAATATGGTCCTCGGAATGCGATCCTGTACATATAAGGCAATAAATCATTTGTGATCTATCCAATAAATCCAATAAATCATTTATGATCTGATGTGGCAATATGAAAAAAGTTGTTAATATTATGCAGCGCTGTCAAAGGAAAATTTAGTGTAACAGCATATAGTAGGACATTTTAGTTGTGAAAACAGAGTTGTCAATCTTCTTTTGGCTAGCAAGGGCTTAACTTTATCATGTGAGATCAAGTATTTTTTTCTTTTATCATTTTCCTTTGTCTATGTGAAATAAAGTTAAACATGATTTACAGGTGAAGCACAGCGGATCAGACAACGAAGGGGTAGGATATTTTCCCTTCCAGACGAGCCAAATGTTGCTCGTGTCTGGCTTCCAACGTTCAACTCACCAGGTCTGGCCATGGCAAGATCATTTGGAGACTTCTGTCTAAAGAATTATGGCGTAATTTCTATGCCTGATGTTTCCTACCATCGCATCACAGAAAAGGATGAATTCATTGTGTTGGCAACCGATGGGGTGAGTGCTGATTAATTTCAACATATTTGTTAACGTACGTTGTGGAACTGGAACTCTTTTAGGACCATGATGACTTTTACTATTTGGTTTCTTTGTTCGCTATAGGTGTGGGATGTACTTTCCAATGCTGAAGTCGTTAGCATAGTCAGCAAAGCTCCTTCTCAGGCTGCCGCGGCAAAGTTTCTTGTTCAATCTGCTCAACGGGCATGGAGGTCTCTGTACCCTACATCAAAAACTGACGACTGTGCTGCTGTGTGTCTGTTTCTGAATACAGAAATAACAGACACATCTTCCAGTTCTGGAACCAAAGTCTTGGTATGTGACGCAGAATCAAGCAGCACAAAGCATTCATTGACTGTTAAATCAAGTGCTGGGGTTCCTTCAAATCTTGTGACTGCATTGGTAACAGATGACCAGTGGTCTATTCTTGACGGCATCACGGGACCTGTCACTGTGCCATCTTTGCCCAAGTCGAGTTCAGTTACTAAGGAGAGTATAAAAAATTGAGCTCTGGTCAAATGAGTACCATCATTTTTGCTGAAGATTCGTTCAAGTTTGTACATGGATTTCGTGTTGAAGAGATGGCCAGTGGCAGCTCTGCCGGCAGAATTGGCGTTGAGTTCTCGTTCTGCTTGCTTGATGGTATGGGTAGGACTGCAGCTTTTGTTCTATTTATTTTGTTTATAAATTATTCAGTTAGTTTAGTGTAGGCAGTTCGTAGTAATAATAATAATAATAATGAGCTAGCTATTGATGGGGTGATCGCAGATCAGAAACATGCGTGGCATGAAGTTCCTCCCGTACTTCTGTAATATATTTTCATTTCTTTTGAAAATATGACAGTTTTTGCTTCTCACTGTTAATTTCTTTTGAAAAAATAACAGTTAATTTTTGTGTTATCCAAATTTTGGATTTTATCTTCAGTGTTTCCTTTATTATTGACAAACAACCCACCCATGGATGTCAAAGTTCTGAATTCTATGTATCTAGGAATGCTGGATTTGGTTTATGACATCACATCATTACCTTCCACTTCCATATTGCAAAAACGCTGTTTTGAGCATAACTCCTAGCTGGATACTTAGGTGAGACATGGGAAATGCTTTGGTAGTAGACACTGTCAGCATGACCACAGACCTGTTACTGGTAGGGGTAATAACCCCGGTTAGTTCAATTGTGGTCCAAACAGAACTCGATGATCAGAACTATGGCGAAGCAAGATAACACGAAATGAAACAGCGCGTAAGCCCAACTGTATTCCAAATTCCAATAATTGATCCCCTTCACAAGTGCCCTTTGGCCTTCTTTTATAAGGGCAAGGGGGTTTTGATTTTTACATGACCAAAATGCCTCGGAAACTAATACACACGGTTGGGTGACATAACCCTAGAAATACACTTGTGGGCATTTTGGTGATTTTGCAACCCACAAGCACGCATCACCCTGTCTCGGATGTAGCACTCGGGGTCTAGTTACGCGAAGTCGCGTGGTGGCTGCTTCGCGGCCCTCCTTACTTCGCACCTTGCTTTCGTGCCTCTGCTAGGGTGCCTCGTAAACAAGAGCCAGCTGAAAGCGTTTCCTTCGCGAACCAAGTGGAACCTCGCTTGAGCCCCCAACACTAAGTAAAGAGATAAAAAGGAAATCTTGTTGGGAGGAAAACCAGTCACTCAAGTTATTAATCCTATATATCTAAGGCAAATCCTTTGACTAGATCGTATCTCTCAAACTTGACTATCCTACACTAAGTGGCACAAGTTAGTGGAAATGGCTCCTTGGTGACGCTTCACACCGATCCCCACCGGGGCAGGCCTCTTTTATAGCCCGCAGGCCCGACCTAACATGGTTGGCCCCAAGGGGGGGGGTGGGCGGGGGGGGGCTGATAGGTCGGGCGACGGTGCATCTAGGACGGAAAGCCACCACCGTGGCTTGGGTGCCCTGGATTGCATTGGGTAGGTGGTTACCTAAGTTGGTAACCACCACATTAACTAGATCGGTTGGGTTGTCTTGATTGGCCGGGTGGCATGGTGGGCCGATCGGTCTCCAAAAATCTCCTAGGTTGTTGTCCGATCCACCAACTTGTTTGGAAATGACTCGGATGGCTCTGCTCCAAGTTGGTACTTCATCTTCTCTATGGTTTGAACGAACGTTTGAGGCATTGGGGGCGGCTTGGGCTGCCTCCGGTGAGTTGGGCCACTCCCCAAGGGTTTGGCAGAGCCGGGCGGCGGTGCATCTAGGACGGAAAGCCACCACCGTGGCTTGGATGCCCTAGATTGCATTGGGTAGGTGGTTACCTAAGTCGGTGACCACCGCATTAACCGGCTCGATTGGGTTGTCTTGATTGGTCGGGTGGCATGGTGGGCCGATCGATCTCCAAAAATCTCCTAGGTTGTTGTCCGATCCACCAACTTGTTTGGAAATGACTCGGATGGCTGCTCCAAGTTGGTACTTCATCTTCTCTACGGTTTGGACGAAAGTTTGAGGCGCCGGGGCGGCTTGGGCTGCCTCCTGGTGAGTTGGGCCACTCCCCAAGGGTTTGGCAGGCCGGCGGCCTCCATCTTGTCTTTTTGGCTCCTAGAAGGGTTGCCTCCGTGACCAAGTGGAAGGATTGCCGGGTCGGGCGACCAGATGTTGGCCTCGGGCGATTGCCCAAGTTGCTGACCTTGCCGACATGTGATGTTGGTGTTGCCAACTGCCGAGCGGTCGCCCGAGTTGGCAAACCACCGGCGGCGTCCCTACCCAAGGTGCCCTAGTTGCGGGGAAGCTAGTTGTCGAGCTGGATTTTGCCAGGATTGCCCGATTTCCCAATGGCAGTGGTTGGAAGGTGGTTTGTTGGTGGACATCTTCGGCCGACCACAACTTTCTCCATTTTTATGACCTTTTTGCCTTGTTTTCGCTCGCAATGACATAATTCTCAAAACTTGTGGAATCGCTTTAGTCCTAAATTTTTTTAGAGAACTTTGGACCCATACCTTGCATTTTCCCACTATATAGTACGCATAGCAAATTTTTTGATATTTCACCGCTTAGAGAATTAATTATGGTTAAGCTTATCTGAATTTTAGATAATAAAATACACCTTAACCCTGATCATCAACTTCACCAATGGAAAATTCTCATCACAAGGATTGAATTTTTTTTTTGCTATTTTATCAGTTTTATTTCAATAGATATGGATTTTTCCATTTAGGAATATTTTCTGCTAATTTATTTTCAATTGCGCGAAAAAGGAAAAAGAATAAACCGAATGCTGTCCCTGCGCACCGGCCAGCCCAGCAACAGAAGGCCCAACAGGCATGTCCTGCCACGTAGCGGCCAACGCGCGCTTGCCTGGCTTGGCCACGGCGCGGTAACCGCACACACGGCACGCGGCGTGGCCCGGCTCCCCGGTGACGAGGAGGCGCCGCCGCCTAGCTTGTCGAGATCGCAGAGCTGGAGCAAGCGCAGGGGCATGCGCCACACAAAGAAAGGAATCGAGGATGAGGTGGGGTGGGTCCTAGGAAAACAATTTTGGTGAAATTTCACCGAAATATCGTATTTATCGGTAAGTTCGATATAATTTTTATCGTCGACATTTCATCGTTGACTATGCTTATTTATCGAAAATGGTTTTTTATTATACATACAACTATGATCGTTTGGAGATTAAAGATCATTTCTAGTCAAATTAAGCAACTAATTTCAAAATGAAATTAATTTTAATCATCGAAATTACCGATATTTCTAAAATTCCATGTTTATCGGTGACCCCGATATTTTTTTCATACCGAAATTTTTTGGGTCACTGCAGCCGTACTCGTGGAGATGGGTGCGATTCGTGTTGCTCACGGCGGGATCGCGGAAGGCAGCGCCATGGGAAGGTGCAGAGTAAGCTTGCGGAGCTTTGGGTAGAGGAAACCTGACCGAGGGTGGTCGGATGCGACCGGGCGGCGCAAAGGTCGGAGGCGGCGGCAATGGCGCGTGGGTTTGAGCGAGAGAGAGCGAGAGGGAGAGATAATCACGGCAGTGCGACCTTATCCGAGCTCGAGTGGTGGGTCCCATGTAGCATGTTGCTAACAAAAAATGCTAGGCAACAAGATGATGGTAGATGCCATGCTAACACGGCTGAGGAAAGTTCAATTTCCACGACAAATCGGTAAAGCTTTTCCCGCAGGAAGAACAAGTGTTTTGCTCTTAAAACATCAAAGCAAGACGAAAGTAATAGATGCAAAATAACGAGAGAAAATTGTGGATTGATTGTGTTCTGTCTTTTTTCACGGCAACAGGCTGCCTTATATAAAGAATTCTACCAAATTCTAACCGACACTACTACACCGACCCACTGTAGCGGCAGGCCAAATGGGCCTACAGCGGCACGCGGGCCGGGCCGCCGCTACGCCTCCACAGTTATAAATGGAGGTTTGTAGCGACTACCCATCACCAACCACCGTTAAAAAGATCTTTGTAACGGCGGTTGGAGGAGCCAGCCACCGTTAATAATAACCTTATTAGTGACGGTTGGCATCTACAACCGTTATTATTAACGGCGGGCAGCAATATAAGCCGCCGTTAATAAGACCTTTGTAACAGCGGTTTTCATCTCCAACTGCCGTTAATATTTGAATACCGAAAAAATTTAAATTACAAGTACACCAGAAATACAACAAAGCTCAAAACATACATATATATTAATCACAAGTCATTGACATCTCAAAACATTCACATATATTCATCATCCAAATGTTTACTTCTCAAAACAAATCACAAGTCACTTGCATATATATATACATATACATTGTCTTTACATGAAAAACTACCAAGTCTCATCAAACTACTTTCCTAATCCACTCATCATTGTCTTCATCGCCATCGTTCACGAATGGTCGTGTCGAACCACACCACTCATAGAGAGAATGATGGTCTCTAGTGCTCTCATTGTCTTCGTCGAAGAACCTGCCAGCAGGAGAGATAGTCTCTTTGTGCACGAACCGACACATCCGCTCCAGCATCATTAACATTTGGTCCGAAGTCGGATGTTTCGATCCTTGCGAGAACCCTTTGTTCTTAAATTCTTGTAATATCTGTTTGTCCGTTTTGGTTCTCTCGTCATTAGAATTCCTTTATTAACAAGATTGCAATTATTATTAAAATCAATAGAATGTGATAAACTCAACAAAACGCACCTGTTGGTCACTCTCTTCAACGATGGCATACATATAACTGGAGAAGCTATTCGTGTACAAACAAGTGTAGTAACCATAGTGGACACTACCTTTCACTTGTTTAACACACTATAGAATAAAGGAAATAAGTTACTATTTTATGAATCACAGCGATAGTAGGACAACGGCATAGAGAACTGAGACAAATATATCTTACCGAGAATTTGTGCCGAAAGTACATATTTTTCGGCCGCCTTCGGTTGTGCGGCCCGCCAGCCTTTACATAATTCTCGTAAGCGCTGCTCCATCGTAAAAACGTATCGTTAGATAAAACTATCGTTTCCGAATTATAGATGTGTATGATGATTAACTACGTACCAGTCAATGACGCTCACGATGTCGGAAAAGCTTTTTTGTCCAAGTCGAGGCTGTCGAGGACAAGAAGGTATCCATTTTTGGGCATAAGGACAAAGCAGATCTAGTGATCACGGCAAGAATGATTGTATGAGTTAGTATTCAACCAAGCCTTTTAATGCAAGAGAAGATGAAGAGACTTGTTGGAACTTACTTATAGTTATAAGGCACGAGAATAGAACATCCGTCCCGCCACTTGATGAAGCAGTTATAGATGTAGGTTGCAACATCAAATTTAGCTTTGGTTGTCATCTCGGCCTTGAGTTGATCTAGCTCCTCGGGTTTCATGTCCTTATATTTTGGGTCCTTCTCATTTATCCACGGGTTGATCGCAGATTGATTTATCATGTTCGGGTTGAGGTACCCGACCCTCCAATCTGGTCTATTGATTTTCTTTTTCTGAAATTCCAAATTCATCCTAAATGAAGCATAAGTAAAAAATGAACGAGATTAATGCTTGAAATATGAGAATATGTACAAGATTGATATTTGAAATACGAAATAGAAACATGGGGTTACTTACAAGCACCGAGAGGGATATAAAGGTTGTATCCACTTTGCCAAGCCGGAACATAGTGTGAGGATCGTTGAAATACAATCTAAGAACCGAGTCGGCTTCATCGTTGAACACGTGTTTTAGAACTTTGCACATGATGACATCGACTCCAAGCTGCGATGCCTGCATGTACCGGTCGTGCAGCTTACGCATCACGCCCGACGGGTTCTTGTACACATTCTTCGATATAAGAGGCTTGGCAAACATGAATGTGGGGTAATCCGTGTCATCATTGTACGAGATTAGTTGTCGGGACTCGACACGATCTGCGGCTTAGGAAGCTGTGGATTGTCAATGAATCCAAGTACGCTTTAATGTTTGCTTGAGTTTCGGGCGATGCAATCTTGCACTCCCGAGTCTCCGAGATTTCCGGAGGAATCGTCTTAATTGGCTCGATGATCTCAGGCTGCTCAACTGCAACCGCTAGAGACGCCTCCTTGGAGATGACTGTCATTTCTTGATGCTGAACTCTCTCTAGCAAGATCTCTTCGTAGTTAGGGAGGTTAGGGAGGATCGGGCTGAGGACAGCTTCCCCGCCGTGTCATCCGCCTTTCGAGAGGCCGAAGCAGCACCCGATAGATGAGACGGTTGTCCATGTGCATATTCGACGTGTTGGCTCGCATGGGCTGATCCGTGTCCGTAAAGTGGAGGTGGAGAAGCTTGCGGGGTCGTGGACATGACAATATCACTACCTTTCCGGATAATGAATGTCCCGACGACGTCTCGCGAGTCTCGATCCCCACCTCAAGTATAGGGTATTCAAGCTCGTCGTCCTCATGACCTCGGGACGACCTCTTGGACGCAGACACACACATAACCCTCGGAGATTTCGACATTGTGGATTGTCCGCCCCGTTGTGTACGCCCGTCCCGCTGCAACCTTCCTCTTCTTTCCCTTGTATCCAAACGGGACATGAAGCCCTTAGCGTCGGGGAATCATTTATCGTCACAAAAATGATGGCTTTGAGCATGAAGGGCGCTCTACGGTGCTCATCCCATATACTAACCCTTTTTAACCACGGTTTCTACATGTCTTTCAATAATGGTTCCAAGAACACATCTATGTCGTTACCGGGTTCTTTCGGACCAGATATAAGGATTGTCAATAGTAAGTACTTTCTCTTGTGACACAACCATGGTGGAAGGTTGTATATTGACAATATAACTCGCCAAGTGCTGTGCGGATTCTTCAATTGACCATGAGGATTCATCCCGTCTCGTACTCGGAGCAAACCGTATGTTCCTTGTCTCTTCGGAGAATTTTGGATGGTTAGAATCAAACTTTTTTCATTGGGTCCCATCAGCTGGATGACTAAGTTTCTTTGGGTCCCCGGGGTGCGAATGCCACGTCACCAGTTCAGCATCCTCGGGGTTGGCAAACAAGCATCTTATCCGATCGACAACTGGTAGGTACCACATGACCAATGCAGGAATCTTCGTTTGTTTGCTGTCATCGACGGTGATGCTTTTCTTCCTCTTCCTCACATTCCCGTTGCTCTTCTTTCCACTAACAACCGATGTGTCCGCATCATAGTCGTCCTTGCACTTGTACCAACTACGCTTGCATCTTGGACATCTCACGGCGTCCTTGTATTCCTCCCGATACAGTATGCAATGATTAGGGCACGCGTGAATCTTTTGCACGTCCAACGAAAGTGGGGTTATGAGCTTCTTAGCAAAATAGGTGCTTTTTAGCAACAAGTTGGGCTTCGGCAGAATGTCCGAAAGGAGTTCTAACAAATCCGTCAAACTAGCATCCGATCAACTATGGATGGCCTTTATATTTCATCAGCTCAAGTACTATACGTAGCATAGTACACCATTTTTCACATCCTTTAGATTCCTCGTATAGTGGATCCTTCGATGCTTTCTCTAGCGATGCAAAGTTGCTCAACCCTCTCGTTGTCCCTCCATTGAGTAACACTTGCGGTTCAACGTGTTGCAACATTTTTTCAACATCAAAATCACAAGACTGCTTGGTTACTTTCTCGGCTCGAACAGGTCTCCTCATCATTAACATTGACATGATCGTGAATATCGGGGTCATCGTCAACATCACCATCAACAGATTGCTCGGTATTGCCTCCACCACGTCTTCACCATGCTTTGTCCACCTGGTGTAGTCCTTAACAAAACCTCTCGTTATTATGTGTGAATTGATTATAACCGTATCTTTCCACAGTTTCTCATTTTTGCAATCACGACACGGACAATGTATTTCAGCCCTTCTTTCTCGCTTAGCATGTTGTGCGGCCTGCGTGACAAATGCCTTGACTTGTTCTCGAAAATAACTTCCCGCTCTTGACGCCTCATACATCCAAGATTTATCCATACCTCAAGCACTACACATCAAAAATAATAATTACTTCAACAAAACATGGGACAATATATCTCGTAGAATCAAGTTTTGTGAGCTACAAATAAAGTGACCAACTAGATATGTAAATTATTTTAACGAAAAAGTATAAATTTCCTCCTTTACCTAACCTAGCTCTCCATCTATCATGAGAAACCTAGATATATAATTTTCCTCCATGGAGAAGCCTAGAGATACAACTTTTCTCTATGTAAAAGACTCAAGATACAAATAGAATGGACAAAAACCAACCATAGCTCTACAAATCTAGAGAATTGTGACAAATAGGCATAAAATTCAAAGAAAATTACAAAGCCAAAATTCTACTAGATTCCAACATGATAGGTAGAAATAATACATGGGATAGATTGCTCTTATCCTAGGGAACAAATCTATCCAAGAAAAAAGAACTCAAAACCTCCCCCCCCCCCGCCCTTGTTTTTCAATTTTTGCCTGAATTTTCGGGCCGCCTATAGTTGACAAGCTCGTTGTGCTGTCCAAACGTGCTTATTTATAGCAGGTCATTTGTACCGGCAGGTCATGTTTCCAACCGCCCCTACAAATATCTTTTTAACGGCGGTTTACTACTTGAACCGCCGGTACAATTCATGTATTTTGTATCGGCGGTTGGTAAAGCCAACCGCCGCTATTAGGTGGTTATAGCGGCGATCGGCTTTGACCCGGTGGTCAGCCCAGCACTCGTAGCGGCGGGCCTCTTCGGGCCGCACCGATAGGCCGTTTTTGGGCCCGCCGCTACATCAATTCCTCCTGGACTCCACCTTCCTTTCCACTTGCGTACAGATGTGCACCTGTTCTTCCCATGCATGTCAAAATATAAAGGAGCACATGTCCCCTGTTTTTTCAAGCAATTTTATAATGCCGAAAAACACACCCTTGGCAACCATTGTAATAACAAATCGGCCTTCTTAACACGATCTTCATCACCTAATAAACCGATAATCCTCAAACTAAAGGCCGTGACATGTTACGCTTCCTGCGATACACTTGGGTGATACTTTTTCAAAATTTCCCATTCAGCGCTGCAGCCAAATTTTTCCCTTCTAGTGATTCTACAAAATAAGAATTTCCTGGGACAACTCTAACGATTCTATACGATCCATCCCAGCTTGGCAATCACTTACCATATTTATTGCTTCGGGTTCCTAGAGGCAAAATCGTTAGTCGTTCTCCATACTAACGCACCGACCTGAAACGATTTTTGTCTCACCCCCTGTTATACGCCTTGGTTATTTTCAGTTTCTCTCTCGATTTCCTGTAGCACTTTGAATCTGCTTTCTGGTAACTCATCTATTCTATCTATTATCAAGTTACTATACTCTATAGTCGATAAATCAGTCTGCCTAGCTACCCTGCAAGCTTGCAAATTCACCTCCCTTGGTATCACCATGTCCAAGTTTTTCAACATCGCCAAATCTTCGAAAGCTTCACATATATTGTTATTGTTAAAATGATATTCTTTAGTGCACTGTTGCAACCAGCACAAGGCCTCTTCTCTGTTTTAACATTTATATCTTCAAAATTTCTAGCCGACTGACATGCGCGGCTTTACACTAACAGGCACAAATCCTTCCTCAATGCTATCACCATGCTGATCCATGACACTTGCAACACTGTTTGCATCGCTGTCGCGATCCTCTCGGGCAACCTGTTTCTCCTTTCAAGTTCTTTTGTGCGGAACCATAGGCCGGGCCCAATTAAACCATTCATCACGCTCTTCGTGCGCCCTCTTTCTGTTAATCTCTTTCCTACGCATCTTCTGCAACCGACCCCTCTAAGTCTTGTTGAGTCCGGAAGGGCACCACCTGGTCTTCGGCATGCTCTTCGTCACTTCCTGTTGATCACCACCCGCCCCGGCAACATCCTCTTTTTCGCCGGATCCCGACCTGCTCCCTGCTGTCAAATTTCTGACAACAACGGCATCACCACCAGCTAATCCCGCAACTTGTCCAGCAATACCCGACTCCCCAGGTGCCTTTGCCCGGACATCCCATCCTAACACACGGACGCGACCTGTTCCTCCCCCATGTGGGATCTCCGGCTTAACGTCCCAACCAAACGCGTGACTCGCCTTTCCTCCATGCGCATGGTCATGCTTAACATCCGAGCCCAAGTTGCCCATTTCCGTTTCCGCTCAGACCCTTCTTCCGAATATGCAGTTTGCCGTCCGCACACTCGTCGCCTGCAAAAGATGCTGCCATGCTGATAATACGTCCCCCCCTTCCCCCTCCACGCACATTTCGGACGGTATCTTGTGTTACAAATGCAAACATATTTGCTCTCATTAAGGAGGTCATCAAAGAGATAATGAAGGGCATCCTAAAAGCCATGTTTATGATCTTGAAAAACAACCATCTTCATGGTTGTAACAGCCATGGGGCTATTTCATGGTCATTAGGGCATTAAAAGATGACAGTTTTCTATGCTTAATGGCTCACTCATGTACCCCTATATATATATGTAATCTAAAGATCAATATAAGGACACACAACTTTCACTATTCCCTTATCTCATTCGCCATTTTACAACACGTTATCAACAACTTCTACCTTGAGCAAGAAAAACAAGGGTAAGATGGCTCGCCACAGTTCTCGTTCTTCCCGTGCTAGCCAACTTCGTTGCCTCATGTACCAACAACTAGACTCCCTACTTGAGGCACCGGTTCGCCGTCCTAGACGTGCTAGGGGTCAACGTTCAAGCAATGCTAGTCATCATCCCCGATGTCACGTGGACTGTACCGCGGGCCGTAGAGCTCCAAGCCCCATCACACATGATGAGCCTAGCAGGATTTCAACCCCTGTTGTGTTCCACCGTGGATCTCCCGCACCACCCGAGATTTGCATTGCACCGGGACGTGTTCCGGTGGAGTCTCCTCACCATTGCGCAACCCACGGTTGGACTACGAGGCCGAGGCAGCAGCCCGAGGGGGCTTTCAAGGATGAGACTCTCTCTCCAACCTACACGCCGGCATCGCTCGTGTACAATCCTACACCGGCCAACCCGTCGTAACTCCTCCTCGGAAGAACCCTTGATGCACGCCGTGGAGCCCCACCATTCTACATGGAAACCAGCAGCTCCGACAACATTGCAGCCGACTACGTCGACTCTGATTCCGAAACTCCACCTCCTCCTCCCCCGACCCGCAATTTCATCAAGACCGGACACATCCCGGTTGCGATGTCCGCCCACGATGGCGTTCGTCGCCCCCCCCTCCCGGTGAGGGGGAGGCATGAGCATCAAATTAAAGATGAATAAAAGGTCGGGAGGAAGAGGGGAGGCACGACCACGAACGCGAGCATCACCGGCGATCGTCCGATGCGAGGCCCGCATGCGGCGACGCTCTCCGACGTGTGGTGCACCGGTAGCGGCACCTCCGGGCATGCGACATACATCGGCGGCAGATCAAGCTGGCAGTGGTGCTTCCACGCGATGGTGCCCTCCAACGCACGTCCCGGCGGCGTCTCCGGGCGTGATCCACCAGCAGCGAAGCCTCCCGGCGTGCGGGCTCCAGCCGGCGGTGGTGCTCTCCGTGGCGTCGTCCTCGGGCATGTGTGCTCCCCGTGGCGGCGTGCGATCCCCACGGCTGCGTCTCCCGGCGCGTGAGGCGGCGCCTTCCGGCACGCGAGCCACCCGTGGCGGCGCCCTCTAGCGCATGGTCCCCGTGGTGGCGCCCTCCAAGCGCAAGTTGCTCGGCGGCGCTCCGGCGGCCCTCGGGCCACTACGCCCGAGTGCTAGCCGGGCCATTTTGGGCGCCTCCATGAGCCGCATAGGCCAAGGCACCGCCCAACCTTCCTCCTGGACCGAAACGGCCCACGACCGTTTCTTATTCGATATTTCACAATTTACAATTTTGAGTGTGTTTGGATTCAAGTCATCGGACTTTGAATTTCATTTAAATTAAGCAAATAATCGGAGGATGTTCTTGCTTTCAACAAATTGTATTCCTTTGTATTTATCTATATGAATTTATATTCAAGCACTTTATGCATTTCATGTCTTTATTTTTTACGGGCACTATGCAACTCTTTTTCATCGCTTTTACTTTAAATTTTATTATATGCAATCAAATCCTTTAATTTGGAAGAAATTTAGAGTATGAGATCCTATGGATTGATAATGCCTCAAGCATTGCCACAATCCCTCTAGAAAAACTCAAAATTCTACCAAAGACTAAAGGATTTTTATCTATTATTTGAGTTCTTTTGAATTCACATAGAATTGCATATATATGCCATAATTTTCTCAAAAATTTGTGGCTATCACATTGTAGGTGAAATGGCAACCGAAGAGTTTGATATCCCCGCTCTTGATGGTTCCGATTTCCCTATTTGGGCGATGGATCTCAAAGTGAGTCCGTCGACCCTTGGACTATATTGATGTATAGATGAAACAGATCGAAGGAACTGTTGCTCCCTCAAACATGTCCAATTTCTTTGCCTTAATGGTCATGAGGAATCATATCCATCAGGATTTGAAGATGGAATACATGTACGAGGAGAATCCACGTGCTTTGTGGACGGTGCTCAAAAACCGATATGAGCAACATAAAGCTATCATCCTCCCCGACGCATGAGTGAAACCACTTACGTCTACAACATTTCAAATATGTAGATGAGTTCAACCATGCTGTTCATAAGATATGCTCCAAGCTCAGGTTTTGTGAGAAAGAACCTCATCGAAGAGGAGAAAATTGAGAAGACTTTGTCTACAATGCTCCCATCGGAAAGGATCCTTATTCAACAATACCACGAGAAGAATTTCACACAATATTCTTCACTCATTCAAACATTGAAATAGGCAGAAAAGAATTATGAGCTCACTCTCAAGAATTCAATCCAGCGCCCATTGGGCACTCGCTCCACTGCCTAAACTACATGCGAATACGAAGAAAAATGATCATAATAGGAACATTAAGGATGTGTTTGGCATGGCTCCGGAGCAAAACTCTAGTCGGAAGCTGTCCGAAACCAGCCAAACACCCCAACTCCTAAACTCCTCGGAGCAGGTAAGCTCCCAAGAGTTGGAGGAGCTCTAGTTCATTTTCGTGGAGCACCTCTTTTGCTGCTCCCGGAATGAAGGAAACCATCCTAGACGCGGAGTTGATGGGTAATTACCCACAAGTGCCACTGGTTACACAAAAATAACGTTTCCTTTCTGTTTTCTTTCTCCACTCGAAGGCTCCCGTACGCACTACTGCAAGAAAAAAAAATAGCGCAGGACTCGGTCGGCCGCGCTCCGGTCCCGCTCATGCCCGCAGCGCCGGAACCCTAGGCTGCCGCCACCGGTCCTCCCGCACGCTGCGCACCTGTTGAGGCACCGCCGCCACCGGTCGGCCGTCCCGCACGCGTGCGCGGCCTGGTGTTGCACCGCCGCCACCGGCCAGCCCTCCCGCACGCGTGCGCGGCCCGGTGAGGCACCGCCGCCACCGGCCGGTCCGTCGCGTCCTCCGTGGGCTATGATCTACGGAATCCCGGAGATTGTGGTGGAGACGCCGGTGCGACACGTGTCCCTCCTGCTCGCCAGGGTCCCGTGCATCTCCGAGCTCATCGTCCCCGACCTCCTCATCCACCCGGACCCCGACCCCGGCAGCGACGAGGTAAGCCTTGGCCACGGAGGCTTCCCGAAGACCTCGAGCGGCGACGGCTTACTCCTCCCGAGCTTCATGGATTTACGCGGTACAGCTCCCGTCTTCGCACGGCGGCCCCCACGGCGCGACTCCGAAGCGCAAGTTGCTTGGAGTCTACTTGGACCACGACATCTCGCGCTTCGTCCGCAATCCCCTCGGTGGCAAGATGTTCCGCCTCCCCGACATCAATGGCAAGAAGAAGGTATCGAACTGCGCAGGCATGGGCATCCTCACCCAATCCGAACGGCCGGACGGGCCGCCCGACGAGTTCGTGGTCGCCGAAGTCAATGCCCCGGATGATGGCGTCGTGGATTGGAGGTTCTTCTTGCGTCGATTTGACTCGCGAGACAGGTAAGGGGAGTGGGACAAGCCGGTGGCCTCGCCGTCCCCGCTCCCGCTCGTGCACCGGATGGACATAGACCGTGAGGTGATCGTCTTTACCGGTCGACCGTGGTACGTCGACGTTAGTTGGGGCGCGATCTCCGTGGACCGATTCAGCGACCAACCTGACCTCCGCTTCATCGAGCCGACGAGGGGCAGCGTGACGGAGCCACCGAAGGGGCGAATGGAGCTGGATCCGGATGGGTACCGCCGCATGAGGGTCAGCCAGGGGAGGCTGGGCTATGCCGAGGTGTCCAAGAAGGAGCCTTTTGCGCTCGGCTACTTCGCCCTTGACGACGATGGCAGCACCTGGACCCTGAAGCACCTGGTGGAGCTCAGCCGACTATTGCCGCACGAAGACCTTGAATCTGCGAGAGGAAGCGCCTTGGATTTTTTCTATTGACTATCGATACAAGAAACTGTGAATGCCATGCTAATGCTGCTATGATCTTGTTGAAACAATGTCGTAGTTTTGTTTGGTGGTTTAGCTATTATATATGAAATGGACATAAATGTAACGTGAAAAATACAGGCAGCCCAACCAAGGGCATGAGGGTCAAAGCACCCTCAAAACTCTATTTTCTCGAGCAGCTCCATGTGATCTAGCCAAACACCTCCACAGACAGCTCCAGCTCCACCACGAGTTGCTCCGGAGCGGAGTTTGGGAGTGGAGCTACTCTCTTGTGGAGCAGAGCCATGCCAAACATGCCCTAAAGCGGAAATTCTTCCGGCAAGGGCAAGCATAAAAGAGCCAACAAGCCACGAGCCAAAAATAAAAAGGGGAAAGGCATTTCTAAGCCCAAACATGATAATAACAACAAAAACGCTCGCTACAGACTGTTGTTGCTACAATCATATCACTAAGAAGTGCCGAACCCCTAAGCATCTTGTTGATCTATACATGAAGTCCATGGGTCGTACACAGAACACCAAGGATATTGAAGCACACTTTGCTTCTCAAGTACCGAAAATTAGAGCTAAGGACCCCATCTCTCAAGAAACAAGACCAAGCATCACCAAGACTCCACAAGGCGAAGATGATGACTTTGAAGACCTGCTCGTGGAGTACTCCTCCAATGACATTTTTGTAGACCTCCATTAAGATCCATGAGCTTTAGTGTTTATATTCTCAAATGTAACCAATGTTATAAAAGACATGATGTTGCTATCATATTGTAATAATGCACTATTACTTCAATAAAATTATGTTTCATCTATATTCTGCCGTTATTCTTTCGAATTCCAATTTTGCATTATATAGATTGATACGGGAGTTGATCCAATGGAAGAAGAGATATGCCTAATCGTTTGTTGTACAACTAACATGATACTTAGGGAAGTAAAATTTTTCTAAACTCTCACAAAGAGAGAAGGACAAGTTTTGACCATCGCGAGACGCGATGCTATGATTGTTGGTTCCGGAAGGGCCACTATCATACTTCCAATGGATACACAAATTCATATCGAGGAGGCATTATTGTATCCCAATTCAACATGTACCCTACTAAGTTATCGTGAGATCCGAAAAATGGGATTCACGTGCACACACATGAAGAAAAATAATGAGGAGTTCCTCCTCTTAACCAAAAATACCGGATATGGCAAACAAACACTTGAAAAAGTGTGTGCTCTCCCATCCGGATTGTACTACACATACATCAAATCCATACTAGACGTTGCATACAAAGTGATTTTTCAGAATGTTGATGCATTCAAAATTTGGCACGAACGCCTTGGTCACCCCGGCATTGGGATGATGAGAAAAATCATTAGCAATTCAAGTGACATGGTATGAGTGATAGAAAATTCCCACAATCTTCAGATTTTGTGTGCACCTCATGTGCACCTGGAAAATTAATTTTGAGACCTTCACATCTCAAAATAAAGGCTGAACCACCAAAATTTTTTGAACACATTCAAGGAGATATTTGTGGCCCCATTCAACCATTATCTCGGACCATTTAGATACTCCATGGTTCTCATAGATGCATCCACAAGATGGTCTCATGTGTGTCTATTATCGACATGGAACCATGCATTTGCAAAATTGATTGCACAAGTCATCGGACTTAGAGCAAATCATCCTAAGCACTAGATAAAATCAATCAAATTGGGCAATGCAGCAGAATTTTCTTCCAAAGCCTTCAATGATTATTGTATGGCTTTAGAAATTGAAGGACACCATTTTGTACCAATGTTCATACCCATAATCGTTTAGCTGAATCTCTAATTAAGAGAGTAAAACTCATAGCCAGACCACTATTGCAGAATTGTAACTTACCAACCTCATGTTGGGGTCATGCAATGTTACACACTCGGTGACTTAATACAATTGCGTCCAACTGCATACCATACAGCTTCCCCGCTGCAATTGGTTCGTGGTGATCCTCCTGGTATTTCCCATATGTAGAAATTTGGTTGCACTATATACGTACCGATCTCGATCACCAAACGAACATCAATGGGCCCCATATAGGAAAATTGGGATCTATGTGGGGTATTTATCTCCGTCAATCATTAAATACCTAGAAACCCTTATAGAGGATCTACTCACAGTCCGGTTCGCTGATTGTATCTTCAACGAAGATAATTTTTTGGCATTAGGGGGAAAATTCAAGTATCACACCTGAATAGCCGGAAATAAATTGGGATTCCTTAGACTCCCTAAAGGAGGATCCTCATACCCCAGAATCTGAACGACAAGTTCAAAGAATGATTGATTTGCAAACTGCTATAAACATTTTGCCGGACTCATTTACTCGTGAGCAAAAGTGTCACAAAATCATCCATTCCTGCAAAGAATGTACCAAAAAGAATAGAGGTACCAAACAAAACTATTCAACTCCCTAACTCAACAGAGAAAGGGAGAAGTACGGAAAATCCTCGAAAGCGCAAGAGGATACAGAGGAAAGATTCCTCTAACATAGTAAATGAAACTCAACCTCTAGTTGAGAGACACAATGTGGATTCAGGCAATCCACCGCCCACATCAACGAGTGCACTCAATTTTTTATGGTGGGATATTGGAACACCCCGGCGCTATCGTATTGGGAAACACCGAGCCACCAATTGGGGTATAAGAAATTTCCATCAACTACGTTGAATCTGGAGAATCATTGGATTGTAAGACTACAATTGTCGACACATACTTTGCCTCATGAATTGCCAAAACCATACAAAATGATCTAGATCCAAAGTCCATGGCAGAGTGCAAACAACGCTTGGACTGGAACTAATGGAAGGAAGCAATTGAAGCAGAGTTAGCCTCCCTCAATAAAAGACAGGTATTCTCATCGGTGATACCTACACCTCCAAAAACCTCCAATGTGGGTTTTAAATGGGTTTTTATCCGGAAGTGGAATGAGAACAATGAGGTGGTGAGATATAAGGCGAGGCTTGTAGCACAACGGTTCACACGGAGACCCGACATTGATTTCAATGAAACATTGACTCTCGAGTCATGAGTGGAATAACGTTCCGATATTTAATTTCACCGGCAATCCAAAAACATCTATCTATGCAGTTGATGGACGTCGTGACAACATATTTATATCGGTCACTAGATTCGGACATATATATGAGGGTCCCCTATGGGATCCCTGTACCAAATGATAACAAAAATCGAATATGTACTCGTGTGAATCTCAAAAGATCAGTCTATGGTCTTAAACAGTTAGGGAGAATTTGGTACAACCGATCGAGTGAGTACCTTCTACGTAAGGGATACTCCAACAACAATGATTGTCCATGCGTCTTCATCTAATGATCCTCCACAGGATTTTGCATAATATCGGTGTATGTAGATGATTTGAATATCATTGGCAACACCCAAGATATTGATGAGGCCCACAATCACCTCGAGACGGAATTTGAGATGAAGGATTCAGGTAAAACCAAATTTTGCTTAGGTTTGCAAATCGAGCATCATCACTCGGGAATTTTAGTACGTCAATCTATCTACGCCGAGAAAATATTGAAGAAATTCAATATGGACAAAGCTCATCCAAATAAGACTCCCATGGTTGTTCGAACACTCGAAAATGAAAAAGACATTTTCCGACCACGGGAGGAAGAGGAAGAGATATTGGGACCACAATATCCTTATCTCGGTCTCATTGGAGCATTCATGTATCTCGCGAATAGCACCAGGTCCGACATTGCTTTCGCAGTGAACCTATTAGCATGATACGAGTGCTGCTCCAACTAAACGTCATTGGACCGAGAGAAAAATTAATCCTTAGGTACTTGAATGGCACTAGGGATCTTGGCTTATTCTTTCGAAAGACAAATGATCTCACCTTATTTGGATACACAGATGCTGGTTACATGTCCGATCCCCATAATGAAAGATCACATACCGGTTTTGTATTCCTTCATGGAGGAACAACCATCTCATGGAAGTCATCTAAGCAAACTTTAGTGGCTACCTCCATAAATCATTCTGAGCTCATCGCTCTATTTGAGGCATCATGCGAATGCGTATGACATCGTAGAATGATGCACCACATTGAACAATCTTGTGGTATTGGTTCCTCGAATCACCTACCATTATCCATGAGGATAATGCTGCTTGTATCGCACAGATGCAAACATGCTATAGCAAGAGCCAAGTCACTAAACATATTACCTCTAAATTATTTTATCCCCATGAGCTTTAGCAAAATGGAGAGATACTAGAACTACAGAAACATATTTTTTCTTTGGGCTCTCTTGACGGTGGTGTAAGGTTATCATCGTCCTCGGATTCTCAACGGCGGTCGTGCTCCTAGAACTCCCCTAGCACGGTACGCATGCAGCCATGAGAGGATGCCCTAAGTTCCAAAAAATGCGGATCAGGCGATTTGGCGATTCTTGAGGTCTCGCTGAGATAATGATTACCGGTGTCTTTCTTTCCTGATCCGATCTTAGACTAGTGTGCGCTGCTCTCTCAGGTACTCCCTTGATACTCTCCTCATCCCTCTCCCTCCTGTGACGGATTGCCCGGGCTTGGATCTTCAGCCTGGGCTAGATCTTCAAGCCTCGATCCGAAGTCTCTGGGTTTGCCAATCAATCACTCTCCAGTCCTGAATCATAAGGATTTCTTTCTGGCTGCCTTCTTTGGTAGATGCAAGTTCCACTTAACAGTTCCCCCTGTGAGCCAGATGCTTTGTGCTGCTTTAGGGGTTAGGCTGATTGTTTCAATGTTCAGCAGTTGAACGATCGGGTGTTCAGGTTTTCTGTCTCTTCAAAACTAGTTGGCTTCTAGATTTACAATTTGAGATCCTTTTCTTGCCACCATTTCAAGGTGTTATTTCATCTTTGAACTTGATAACTGATCTTGTCACACTATTACCATAAAGTAGGTAGGAATACATGTTTGCTGGTAGTAGTAATCTTCCTATTTTGGATTACATAAAACTTTAGCCGTTTCCTAGATTTTGAAAATTAATTAGCACGATGGACAAACTTATTTTACATGAAACCTACTAGCTGCCTGCTTCCTTGCTTGCTAGTTTAGATAGTTGCATCTCCTTCTCCATCCTCGATTCCACCGTCACTCCGTCTTCCTCGAGCATGGCAGCCCAGGTAAGCTGGCCTCTCTCCCCAACTCACTTCTTTCATTTGTGCTTGGCTGTAGAACTTTTCTTCAAGTATCTCGTGCAGCAGTGTAGGTTAGTTAACCTCTGAGATTAGCAGTGCAGCAGTAGTAAGTTGACCTCGTATGCGAATCCTTGCTGAGTGTGTGTAAAATGAATGTGGGAGCTAGAACCACTGTTTTATAGCATCATGTGTTCCACAGTTTTTAGGTAATATAGATGATTAATTCTTAATCAGTGTTGCCTATATGTGGTGCATGGTTATAAATGCCAAATCTTTTTCATGTTATCCCCTGAATAGTCCATTCCTCCTTTTTTTCATGCAAAGATCTGATATTCTCTTTAACCAATAGATTCTGATTCTGCAGTTTTAGACACGTGCTGATACAAGAGGAAGTTTAAGATTCAAGCAGTAGAACTTTATTTTAGTTTGACCAAGAGTTTACATGGTTTAGATCAAGTAGTAGATGATACTCCCTCCGTCCCATTGAAAGTGTCGCTATGGTATTCGTGCCAGTCAAACTTTTTAAACTTTGACTAGATTTGTAAAAAATACTAGTAATATTTGTATCTCTAAATAAGTTGATTATGAAAGTAGATTCAATTATCTATCTAATAATACTAATAATATTCAATAAATATTTATAATTGTTTATATATTTTTGATCAAAGTTAAAAAAGTTTGACTTCTTGGGAAGCGAGAACGACACTTTCAATGGGAAAGAGGTAGTAGATTTTAGTTTCACGAAGACTAGACTAGACTACCTCTTTGGTTGTACTGAAAAAAAAATCAATGTCACTTCATATGGTACTGCGTACTGACTTGTTTATGTGCTTGAGATGGTGCTTGAAAATGACCTACCAGATTGTTGAATTGTTTATGTGCTTCACTTGGTATCGAATGTTGAATTGTGTAATTTTTATCATGTTCTGAAATGTGTATGTGTACCATGGTTCATGGATTTAGTCCAAGGTTTCATGCTTGAGTTAATCTGTGTCATGCTGTTGAGTAATATTGGAAATGCTGTATCAATTCCATGTTTAAAGAACCAAAGAGGTCTTAGATTTTAATTCTATGAATTCGATTCAGTATTAGCCAAACAATAATATTTCAATTGAATATGTTTGAAACTGATTCAATTCTAGGCAAATGATTTCCCAGAATTAAATTTAGTGAAACTGATTCAATTCTATATTTCAATTTAATATGTTTTTATCATCTATTTAGCCACATGCTTATGATCAAATTAAATTTAGACTTTTGGATAGTTTTGAATTTCAAATTCAATTGGTTGTGGTCCTGTTGTGATGAAACACCTCTAGTGACATTGGGGTGTCACACTTAATATTGGCTACGGTTTCGCATCAGCCGTTCTCGACCAGTGACCAAGGAATTTTGCACGTCTACTTGTCTTTGTTGGTTTGCAAATAACACCAACTCGCACGCCTCAAGAATTCTCTGTGTTCCAATTTGGTCTTGCACTGGAGTTAAGCAGATCTCGTAGATCACATGTGTACGTGATTTCAAAAAAATGATTTTCTGTGAACAGAGGGCTCAATGGTTGAACCTATCAAAGCGAATGGTTTGGGTTTGGTTGTTGAGGTTTCCTGAAAGGCTCGACATGGTTTTGTCCTAGAGGGTATCGGTATGGTCAGCGGGGAAGGAGGTTTTCTAATAAATGTTCTAGGATTTCTCTTCCTTCCGTCGTGGTCTTATGTATGAGCGATCGCCTAGGGACAATGTCGAGATACAGGGTAGTCTTCTTGCTATGTCCCAGAAAAAGTGTTGTTGTAACACTAACACATGGTCATGTATAGACAAGTACACCTATAGACAAGTAGTGATGAAAATCTAGCTCATGCTACACCTATATAGATTCGTTCTTCATCTACTGAAAGTATATAATTCTCTATAGAGGGTTGCGATTCGATAGAAAGGATAGAAAGCTAGATAAAATTTATCTCAATCCTTTTCCCAATCACTGTTCACACTCCCAACGTTGTGAGTGTACCGTTGTTTTACCTGTGTTTGAGGGAGAAGGGAAACAATATTCACTTGAGAGTCTCTAATTCCATGCCCTCAGTCATTAACTTGGGCACAATTGCTCATACTCTCGCAGATGATGATATGAACTGACTGCATTTAATGAAATTCATTATATGCAGTCAGTTCATTTGGACCAGTATAAACTCAAAACAACATCTAGGTCAATAGGGTGAGTTATCTCTTGAGTACAACCTGAAAGATGAATACATTCTCAAAGTGGTCGAGAATGTAGTATACATGGCCAATTTAACAAACTATATGGCAAATATAATCTTGATAGTAACAAATATCAGACCAGTGTAATGAGCTACTAAACTTCTTTGACAGATTGATATTATATAAGAAGGTAAATCTCTTAATTATTTGGACCATACTAAAAGAGAACTGGTTCATCAAGCAATAGTGATATCCACTCCTTTAGGCTTTCGGAGTTTGTGTATCCGTCAATGTTCCTGTACATAGTCTCCATCATCCGAGCAAGATTAATTATGTGAAGCAGTTGCCTTGTAGGAACTGATGTCAAAGTGATGTATTCCTGATTCATACTCTTCCAAGCATAATCCACATTATTCCATAGAACATCACATGCGTTTTCCATTGTAGTCTTGTACTCCTTCATGTAGCATGTAACAGCCGTTGCAACATTGTTCCGTTCCGTTTCAAACTACAACCAGTGCATTTTTAGTTCGTTTGAAGATACTAATGACCAAATAATATGTTTAAAAGATGCTCCAAATAATATGACGGCAGGGAACCATCCAATGATATTGCACAAATAGGAAAAATTTGAAGTTGTGTATACAATAGTGAAAAATAATCACTAATTCTGAGTTATAAAGAAATTTTACCGCATGGCCGACAATATCATCCATTAGTCGGGATATAACACATGAATCCTTGACAATTTGAGGAAAATTTGAAATCCAGTTTAGAACATCTTCTGTAACGTTGTGGTCAAACACAACAAAAGCTGTGCAACTTATGGCCCAATAAAAGCATGTGATAAGTGTGACTTTCAAATGCTCCTCCGTGGAAGGAATGTACTTTCTATCTCTCCAATCAACCTCTGTTATATAGCCTTTGCATACTTCATTGATCTATAAGAGAACAGATAACTAAGATTCTATTGTGAAAAACTAGATTAAATTAGTTTCTCGCTTCTATTGCTAAAAATAAAATTGCAGTTCTGGTAGATAATTATCAGAACATGAAATGTGCATTATATGTTAAAACTTTTAATGCAGATATATGCCAATGCCACTGCCTCATACCTCCACCCACTCCGCCATCCTTGGACATCAATCTGGTATCCGAGAGACCAGCCCCGATCATTGGCCACCATGTCTAAGCTTCCCAAGGACATCACCGACCTTCCAACCTTTTTGATGGGTTTCGAGGAATTTGCGGAGAACCAGGAGAAGAGCCATCCGGCATTCCGAGACCTGATGGACAAGAACACGAAGTCCTTCGAGCAATTTTGTCACTACAAGAACAAGGAGGAGGAGGACAACGATGCCGCGTGTCGTGCTAAGGAGGAGGAGGAGGACCGTACGGTGGCAGCCCCGCACGCCGGAAAGAAGGCTTTTGCTACCTGCTATGCTTCATCTTCAGCTTCGCACTAATCGACGACATCATCGATTCCATCACCAAGGATGCCATGGCAGCGTCGGGTACGCCACCAAGCGGTTCTTCAAGCACTTATCGCACCGACATGCCTCTCGGTTGTCCCTCAATACCACAAGCTCTCCTTCCCGACGTTCGATGGCTAGGAAGACCCATTACGTTGGCTCAACTTCTGCGAGCAATTCTTTGTCGCCTAGCCTATTGTTCATGAGGAGAAGTTGTGGTATGCTTTGTATCACCTCACCGGGGCGGCCCAACAATGGTACATGCGCCTTAGCAAGGAGAAGGCCATCCCTTCTTGGAGTCTTTTCACACATATGGTGAATGGGAGATTTTGGGCCCACAACATGCACCAACCCATTGGGCGAGTTGGCCACTCTTTGTCATACTACAATGTTGGACGATTACACCGAGAACTTCCTAGCACGAGTGGCACTTGCTGGGGATCTCCACGAGCTGCTACAAGTCAACCTCTACATCGTCGGTGTTCGGAGCCTATAAAGACGGAGGTAGACCTTGCCAAGCCTCCCGATATGGAGGAAGTTCTAAGTCCGGCACGTGCTTATGTGTGCAAAGCTGCGGTTGTGGTCACAAATCCCTATCGGTACATTCCACTATTGTTTCATCTTGTCCTCACAATCCTATGCCTCGTGCCGTTCTACCAGCACCCAAGACGAGCACTCTATCAATGACTCCAAGCACCGTGGTAGGGAGTACTTCAACTACTCCTCCTAATTGCGTCTTCAAAACTTGTGCTTTAACTGCGATGAGCAGTTCTAGAGAGGACATAAGTGCAAGCAACTCATCTACATTGACCTCCTCAATGACCTCATCGACATGTATGGTGATGATTCTCTCATGGTTCTCCTTGGTGAGGAAGGGCGCACTCGCTTCTACTCAGCCTTGTTGCAAACAAGGGGCTTTGCATCCTCGTTGACACCGACGCCACTCACAACTTCATCACCAATGACATGCTCCATCCACTTCATCACACCCGATTCAAAGTCATCTTGCTTTGGGTGATCATGTTATCAATCGCGGTCTCTGTCGTGGTCTCCAGCTATCCATTGACTCGACTTCATTCATCGTTGACATCTTCATGGCTGTCCGTCCCAACAATTCATCCTCGACACTCCTTGGTAGGCCTCATCGGGGCCTATTAGGATGGACTTCAGCACGTTGAGCATGTCCTTCTTCATCAACGATGTCCATACACTCGTTGGTTGTCCATGGATCCATGCCTCACTCGTCAAGAAGCATTGCCCTCCGTGTCATTAGGGGAGGCGCCAAGGACGTTTCTCTTGCCATCGTGGGTGGTCCTTGTTGCATTATAGGTATGACGATCTTCTTGCACGACCATTCTCGGCTCTTCACCAACCTCAACAACGACATCGACATTGATCTTGACCTCCTTGGTCTCAAGGGTCATATTGAGAATGGCTATATTCATCGCTTCGTCTCCACATCTTCATGAGATCTTCAATATATTGCTTCACCATGGTGGAGAAAACTCGCTTCATCAAGTGGCTATCGTATCTGCGGGGATTGTCACATGAGGAACATATTACTCCACCTTTGATTCTTCTACTACTAGAGATGCTTTTCACTATGGGATGCTCTTTGGACATTACATCAACTTGACTATTCGTTATCCTTATCCTCGTGATTCTTTTGTGGTGGTGATTCCTGGTCTTCTTCTTCAAAATCAGCGTGCAACTCTGCTTTATTTTGCTACTCCTCCTAAGATGGATCATTTTTATTTGGATTTTGGAGTTCCTCATGGTTTCATCTATGTGCCTGGAACCCAGCTGTCTGTGGGATGGATGCTTCACCGACTTCATTCCCCTTTGGGTTGGCTAGCTACATTTGGACTTTGCACTATCGTTTTATCTTGACCGTGGAATCTGCTCACTCATTTGGTTCATGGATCATTGATGTCATCAGTATATCTATGTATAGTTCTTCCAGCTCTACCACCGCTCGGTGGACCAGGTGATGTTTTGGCCTAGTGCAAGGACGCGCTGTCCGGAAATCCGGGTGGAGATGTCATGGGCCAGCCACCCGGGCTGACCTAGCCATGACCAACAGGCGTGCCGGGAGGGTAGCAGGCGACGGCACGCCACCACGAGGAATCCCAGTCAGATTTGGACTCGGTGGCGCTTTCCAAAGTGGCTAGGATTCTATTTAGGAAAAGAGTTTTTATTGTGTTTAGGAATGAATCTTTAGGAAAGGCTTGAGCTTATTTAGGAAAGATTGACAAAGCGTTTGATTAGGAATCTATCTAGAGTTTGAGTAGGGTTCATGTAATCCTCCCTCATATAAGGAGATGCATTGTAATCATATTGACCATGTATTAGAAGGGTCCCTCTATCTCTCTCTCCCTGCCCTCACGCCACCACCATCAGCCACGCGCCGCCGCTGCTGCCTCGCCAATGTCGCTGCCTCATACCTGCACTCACTCCGAGCCCCCCATCATTGCACATAACACATTTATAGCTCTCCTTGGAGTACCATTTATAGATTCTATTGTCAGTGTTTAAAGAATTATGTACTCGATACACACTGCTAAAAAAAGAGTCCATAACTTCCCGAGATTTGACAGTCCAGTCCGTGAGATGTAATTTAGAATGGCTGACACGGATCCGGAAACTGTAATTTAGTATCATCCAGGTTCCTTAGGTCGAAGGTCCGAAGAAGTTCAATTATTCCGGACTTAGGACGCTGTACCTGAAGTAATGTTCGGTGTCCAGTTCAGCGAGTTAAATCAATTGGGTCATTTGTAGTCTATAAGGACTCCCATGTCCGATGTACTCCTCTCATCATACAAACCTTGTTATCAGTTATGATTGTTTTACATCTTAGAATTCTGCTAGGATGTAAGATTTACTTCCTGTACGCTCTGTGTTTTTTGATACATTGGAATACTCCTGGTTGCGAAAGCTCCAAATTATCCATATGTATGATGATTTATCCGCAGGCCTTTAGGATTTACCAACATGCAGTTTCATGTCTCCAATTAAAATAATTAACTATTCAATTGGGGGACCAAAAGTACTTTCCGTTGTGGACTATAACTATTCACTTGGTTTCCACAATGTATGTCGACAACAGTGGGAGAATCTTTATACTATGGGAAACACCACACTGTAGTGGTAATACGCCAAATGTGTTAGAGCCGAGTAAAAATAAATCCACCCCTATTTTTAGAAAAGGGAATATATTAAAATATTACTGCCTCTACGTCGATGCATATATCCTCCACTTATTACAATCTCAAAGAACTCTTATTTGAATCCAAGGTATGTGTCATTAGAGTACCCTAAGATCCACCTCAATAAAGAAACTTTATTTATAGAGGCTTGCCATCCGTGTCAGCTCTAAAATTTGATTTTTAGAAGCGAACTACCATATGTTCTACCTCTAAATCATTAGAACCTTTTCATTTTTTGGTTGGTCCGTTTGTCCCAATTCTCTCCAAACACTACATCTCTCCCACAAATGCTGGCCTCTCCCCATACCCTAGATCTATGTGCAAATACTTCTCATTCCCTCCTCCACCCGCCATCGGTGACCCCCGTCCCCGAGATTGACTTTCGCCGGCGACCTCCTCCTATTAGAAAAACCAGCCGCGGAAGCAATTCCCAAAGATCATCAAGCCAAGAACACAAGATCACGAAAAAGAGAGACGCCGAAACACGATGTTTTTGTACGAGGTTCAGCGATGTGCCTACATCCTCGGGGCATGACTACGGGCGCTCCTCCCAATAATAACTATAGCTATACGGACATCCAGGAGTATACCGACACACGACCTGGCTGCCGCTAGAGCACGCCTCTCCCGGCCGTCGTCACCCCTTGTCTACTACATCTGTCGTCTCTTGCGGTTACAACGGTGGTGCCCCACGTATATATGAGCCCGGGAATACAAGTCCGACACAAACACTATCCCTATCCACCTAATACGACTCAAGTCCAATTTGTAACCGTCTCGTGTACACACATGCGACACAAATCCAACAAACTCCACCTTGACGAATATGCACGCCATCCTGAAGCTTGCCCATGCTCGAACTTCCGTGTACGCAGACTTGAGTCGCCTCTTCCGCTGCTCACCTCGAACAGCCCGGCGAGGCCACCTCGCCGCCAGGATCTGAATGCTGCAACATTTGTAGCTCCATCCTTCATGACTCCACCTTTCAGCCTATAGTGATGTGTCTCCGACAACTCGCCTATCATCGCAGTCTTGCCATCCCGCATCACTCTCAAGGTCCTCCTAATCGGCACTCGCTCGATATAGCCAACCTTCTCCGTGCGGAACACCAAGCGAAATAAGATTTCTTCTAAGTTCCGGCACATGCCGCACATCCTCAAGTAGCACCTCTTGTCCATCATACATTGTCAACTTGATCTTGCCAACTCCCATAACACGATGAACCGTGTTACCTCCCAAGTGAGCAAAACCAAAGTCACCCTCAACATATGAAGAGAACCACTCCTTCTTAGGTGTTGCATGAAACGAACTTGCGAGAATCTAACAACCACGCTTCTTCATCACAAGACTTCTCACTTGATAGCACAAGAACATCACCATCGCTGTCCGAGTCATCCTTCCTAGAAACCACAAATATTTGCCATGTCCTTCCTCTTCGATTCCGGACAATCGCTCCTCACATGTCCCCATTCCTTGCACTTGTAGCACTGCGGCCCCTTCTTCTTCTTCTTCTTCTTGTCGGTCTCCCTCACTCGATCACTCTTGACTACCAAAGCATCACCAGTGGAACCAATATCACCTGCATTATTGATCTTGATCCTCTCATCACGAGAAAGTAACGCCGTCGTGATATCCGCCACCTTAACTTCAGTTTTGCCATACGTCAATATTATGACCAAATGCTCATAAGAACTCGGCAAGGAACACAGAAGAATAATGGCCTTGTCTTCATCATCAAGCTTCACGTCCACCTTCACAAGGTCAGCCACAACTTGGTTGAAGACATTGATGTGCTCAAGCAAGATCTGCTTCTGTTGCATCTTCAGCCCATATAACTTTTGCTTCGGATACAACTTCGAGTCGGAGTTTTGGACATGAACTGATTATCCAACTTATCCCAAATTACTTTTGGTAACATCTCATCCGGTTACATCGTAGAAGATCACGAGAGGCACGATGGGGTGCTCCACACCGCGCGGAGCTTGCACAAGGCGTCCGAGAGGAGGACATGGCACAAGGTGGAGCATGGCGGCAATCGATGACTCGATCGGTGGAGTTGGACACTTCGAGCGCGGCGGCTCGAACCGTCCGATGAGCTGCATCAACGGGGATCCGTCCGGACGTGGAGATCGAGTTGATGGTGGTTGGTGGCTATTGTTCGATAGGGACCGATCGGACGTGATAGCCAAGTGGTATCGAGCCATGGTCGGAAACCTAAAACAATCTTGGGGACCTCACATGGTTATCGGGCTGTCGGAGGGGTGTCCACCCGGATGTGAAGGGGAGATGGGGCCATCCGATGTGTGATGGGGGAGATTGTTGGGTTTAGTCCCACATCGGATATTGATGATGGGGGAGCCCAACTAATAAGGTAGAGGAATCCTCACCTATCGGGCTAGTCTTTTGGGTTGAGGTGGCCTAGGACCTTAGTTGGGGCTCCGGTTAGGCCTATAGTTGGGTAGGCCCAATATGACCTGGGCTGGCGGCAAGGGCTCGTGGGTACGACGAGCCGGGCCGCACTCTAACACCTCCTCTAGAGATGGCGCCCTCCCTCTAGGGTTAGATCCATCATGGCGGTGGTTACACTACAGAGGACTATTTTTTTTGCTGCAGAAGCATAGCGGCAGATTGGTTAGCCTGCCACTACAATGTTCTATCGTTGCAGTGAGGTGGTCTATCCTATATGAGCTCACCATGTAGTATGTATATATGCTAAGCAAGAAATGAAGCATAAAATGAACAAAAATTTGAGTTACTTACAATGTCCTTTATAATATAAACATTTTTACTTGCTCCATTTTCCTGAAGTGCAGCCTCGATTTCATCCATGGTACGAAACATAAAGTTGGCAAAATCTCTGTAGCATTCTCGAAGTTCGTCAACCCTCTCCATATTCCAACTACAGAATAGTAGATTCACAGTATTAAAAACAACATGTAATTTGCACTGTCAAATATTAATTAATTATTATTAAACATTTCAGGAAAGGATTGAACTGGCAGATAATATAGGTTATTCATATTACTCCCTATATTTGATTAATCATCCATGAAGACTAGAACGTTGTAGACAGGAAAACAGCAATAAACCTTTTCATCACATCTGCAAATGGCTGCAGCTCTTCCCATATTCCATAGTTGTCAAAAGTATCATCATATGGTGTAATTGTTGCTACAAATTTTGCAAGCAACTTTCTAGCCTTGGCATGTTCTGGTTCGTAATACACTCCCAGCGCCCAAAAATAGGCTTCTGCAGGCCGGTGCCTTGCATAGAATAGTTTCCGTGGTGCCTCTAATCCATGGTACCACCTCCATAAAATTAAAGTGATATTCTTAGAAGCTGTCGTTCAGTATAGTTCTAAACAAATATATAGTACAATACTTTGCCAGTACGCTCAGTCAATCTTGTATTGGAATGTCAAGAAATTGGAAAATGTTCAGTATGCTGGTATCGAAGTTTGTATCGGAAATATTTAGTTTTAAAGAGATGTACTTACTCGCATATCTCTTTAACTTCTGCCCGGTGAACATGCTGTAGCAAGTAGAAATCTAATTTTGCAAGTTCAAGTATGAGTTCATTGCACTCGTCTCTGTCTTCTTCATACAGAGGGATATATAGTCGAGCTTCAAGTCTTTTCATTCTGCGGAAGGATGGTGTGTGCAGCGCGTGTCGTACTTTATCCGCAAGTGGCTTTTGAAGATGGTCAACCATGACTTTCAAAAGATTTATTGTTTGCTTCTGACATTCCACTAGAAACTGTTCAGCTGGAGTGGCTAGATAAGAAGCATCATAAAGTGCAAGCAATGCACGTACATCAGAACACAATTCAGTTCTGAGGTTTCCTTTTCTGTCCATGAAGCTCTGAAATACATTTGAAAATAGTAGTTCAATACATGATAAGATCCGTGTAAACCTGTTATAAGGAAATGTAATTTAAGTACCAAATAACCCATTTCCTAACCTACTGTGAAGGGATGTGAGTAGCAATGATGATGTTATATTGTCACTAGTACATAGCTCTGTTACCAAATATATGTTTTCCATATACACAAATTTCTTGACTTTTAGTCAATTCAGTATCTATGAAAGTATACGGGTAAGTCACTACATCAATCAAACATATGTTGGAACATAACTGAATTTGGAAGGAAATGTACTATGTAAAATTTTAACGCACTACTGATATTGAAAATGCTGTTGCTACAAATTTTAGGATCCCTTTGTATGTATGTTTGTGTGTGTGTGTGTGTGTGTGTTGTGTGTGTGTGTGTGTGTGTGAGAGAGAGAGAGAGAGAGAGAGAGAGAGAGAGAGCACATGAAATGTGGAACCGCTCTTGTCTCAACAGCCAGAATTGGAGAGAAATTTCATGGAACCGTTCACTGTTGAAGACAACTGATGTAAGCTTAGTCTATGATCTATTGATCTCTTCCTGGAAGTGGTACGAGATGCCAAGACGCTGAATAGCATCAATCAGCTTCATTTTTTCCATCTGGTTGCTCATGTGAATTAATATCTTCATTATATAAGTAATCAGCAGTTCACGTCTTTCAGTCATCCATTGCAGTGATTTCTGTGGCCCTCAAATTTTAAAGTCAGAAAACATAACATGACCATAGTAAGTACTGTACATAGTAACGTTATCATAGAAAAATTCTACATAGTAAGTATATTCATTACCATATCGATAGTTCCAAAGATGAAAAGTTTCTTTGATGTAAATATTAAACAAGAAATGAAAAATGTTCATGGGTTTAAAAATGGGCTGTAGACTTTGGTACTGGATGTATATAGCTCAATCCATTCCCTAATTCATGTATCTCGGAGGATTCGATGCTAACTGAATCAGCATTTTTGAACACAGAGGTAATGCACATTGAAAGTTTTGAATAACAGATAGTTTTTAGGTGTATCAAATGCACAAAAAGATTAACATAATAAATAAACAAATGCTCAACCAGATCACAATAGCAGCACATTTAATACACAATATAGTAGATTCATTCATTTGTACACACTTGGATTGATGTGCTGATGCCCACAGCCTAAGGAATATTTTGTTTGTTGTGACATAACGTTTCTTGCTGCTTGGTGTAAAACATGGATTTGGTTGTGTAACAAATACTACATGGCCTGGCAGACTATTACTCAAACTACAAAATCCAAAAAAGGTAAAAACACCAAATTTGTTTCTTGAAGAAACAACGTTTGAACGTCACTACAAACGTGCATCATACTATCGCCTGGTTATTCCCCATTAGTATCTGATGATTAATTTTTTATAATCAGAAAATATTCGTCTTTACTTTATATCGTGTAGTGAAATATTCCCTGATTATCTTATTATAGTTTCTTCATGGTGGAACCAAATGCATGGATGCTGCATTTAAATGTAATTATTAATACAGTGATATATTTCCTGTCAATCGAGGTGCCAGTGGTGATAATATGAAATTTCTGACCACCTCGAGCGGCCGGCATCATATTGTCAGCATCGTTACTATGTGCACAAAAGATATAGTGTCACACATAAACAGTCTGGCACCTATAATATAACAAATTATGGCGAATGGCTAGGCTTGATATGTTGCTGTTAAAAATTAGAGTACAACATTTCTAAGCACAGGGACATGGGCTCACCATGTTTTAATTATTGATTGTGGTAGAATATTATAGATATCAAATATCAGATTATACTATTAAACTTGTCTAATCAGTTGTTGGTATGTCTTACTTATTCTTCAAATCATAAATTCATGTAAAAAAATGTCAAATGTATGCATCATATTCATATGTTAGACAATAATTTGCCATGTACGAGCCGTGAGATCTATGATCAGAAACTTTGTTGGTCTTTATTACACACTTAGATAAATCCGGAAGCGTACGGAACATCATTGTAGCATTTCACCCTGAAGTATTCCAAGGTATCGTCTTTATTTCCACATGGAAGCATGGCAAAAGAATATTGATGGTTTAACAAGACAAGTCTGTATTGAATTCACCAACTAAACGAAAGTAGGAAGGTAAAGATATCCAAATGAAAGAATGAGTGAGATGCATAAGGAGAACAACCACACTACGATAAAGCTAGACATAGTTAGCTGGGAGGACAACGAGTCTTAGTTTAGTAATCCTATCATATAACCATCCTAATACATCCAAGTCAAGCGTCAAGACTAGTTGCTCATGTAAAGGCTAACAAAATCATTTGGGCTTCCCATGGCTCCTACCTAATAGTTGACTTCGGAGCACGTAAGTTCATCAAATAAGAGTCGAGAATCAACTACACTACAAGAGAGAAGATGCTTATGCTAGACAACCCTATTCAGACTTCCCAAACGTGGTGGTCTACAAAGGACAGATGAGGTTTTCACCAACTGCCTCTTACCACACAGCCCATGGGGAGGAATACATAACCATCTAGACACTACCTAGGTACCACACCTACGCAGCACTAGTACTCTTCCGTCAGACTTGGCGTGGATCCTCCGCTTATGGAATGATAGCCAAGAAGTAACCAACTCTAAACCCTACAAAGAGTAAATACTTAACTTAATCCGAGCCGGAAAACCCATGAACGTATAGGATCAACAAAGTTCAGCATCAATAAATGCAAGTAAAGTCTAACTAAGACATAAACTTGATAAGAACATAAAAGAAAGGAGAAATTATGTTGATATAGAGGAAGTCCTGGATAAAGGGAAAAGGATACGAGAAATATTCACCCGACTCCATAACACTTCCAAACTCCTGAGGCAGAGATGACAAGACTCTAAATCCCTAACTATCTAACCTATTTTACAACATGTCACAAGTAGTGGGAAGTGTTTCTCCAACATGATCTTCACTCCATGCCTATCCCACCATGTAAGGGCCTCCTCTTAACTAGGGGAAATGGTACGAGTCAGCCCTATGGCAGTGGCACCAAACGGAGGCGATGGCTAGGCCGGGAGGATGGTCGGCCGGGTGGCCGTCCATCTAGGGTAGTTGCCAACTGACATGAAGTTGGACGGTTGAGAATGCGTCTGGGAGGCGGTTTCAATACTTGCTTTTGGTGGAGGTCTCCTACCGTAGTGATAGGAAATCAATTCCTAGCGCAAGAGCTATTCCAATTGGCTGACACATAGGCACCTTGTCTCTATTAAACCCGGGCCAACGGCACTACCCACAACAACCTCTTGTAAGCACAGGATAATGCTCTCAACTACCAATTTTCCAGATTTGCTGGGATGAGGAATTGTGGGAATGGTCGTTATATTCTCTGATAGGGGCACCTATTGGATGTCATTATGCAGATATTCGAGGTCAATGAATCAGACGTGCAGCAGGACAATTGCAAGCCGGCAGCTGCATGCTGCTCCATCTTGTTTTTGAGATGGATGCCAGAGGAGGCAACTCAGGCAAAACACCAACAAGAAATGTGATGTTGATGTCAGCTCCGCCCGCTATTGAAGAGACCCCTACAATAGCACTGCACCCCGATGACGTCAGCAATGTCGTCGCCCTGTAATAGCGAAAATTTTTGTGCCCGCTATTACTAGAAAATGTCAGATGCTATTGCAGGCTTTTTGTGTAGTAGTGACACAAACTTTTTATTATTGCAGTCCATTAATGGACAACTGGAAAATACCGCGGGCCTGGTGCCTGAGGCACTCCTGTCGAGTTTTCATTGTAGTTGTGGTAGTGGTCATGATTTTAGTGCCTGTAGATCTTCAACCACTGCCCCTCAAAAAATTGATGTTGGCTAGCTCCACCACATATAGTATATACAATGTTTTTAAGGTAAAGCAACAATTATTTTGGGATAGAGGGAGGACATATGATGTTTCGCAAACAATCACCAGATCTATCGCTGAAGAAGTATTATAGGTGCATACCTCGTGAGTGTGTGGTAGTGTTGGGTTCTTAATAAAGTAGTCACCCCATATACTACGCCTATAGTCCACCTCATGACGTTCCTCATTCATCATCCTATAACCATGGACAATAGTTCTGCAGCTTGAATCCATACGGTCGTCTTTGGAGTCCCTCTCACACACAAACTGATATGCTGCTTGGACTTTGATGGTTCGCCTCTGCTGCAAGCTTGTACTTGTATTTATAAGCAGAAGTATGCATAGGCTCTATATGGATATTGGGGGTGTTATGTTACTATGTACCAACAAGTTATACCCAGCAACCTAAACTAATGGGAATTTATGTTAAATTTGTTTATGGTTTAACACTCCTCCTCACGCTTAGCTCACCTGAGAGCAAACATAGAAATAAGAGTGACACGGTGAAAACTATGGTTGCTAGGATTTGAATTCAAGTCCTCTAGCTCTCATACCATTTTAAGTTAACTACTTGCACCAAATAGCGTAAACTTATCACTTAGAAAAACAGCCAAAGGTCATGATAAATGGTGTGCAATTTACTTTGTGGTTCCACACAGGGATTTCAACATGTGATTCAATGTAAATTAGTATATAGGTAACAAGTTGAGCCTTTTAGGTGGAAACGATCACATGATCAATTTAAGAAAACATTTTATTTTGTAAAATAATTTTCATGGTCTGACAATAATTTATCTTGTCTCATCAATCCCCCAAAAATGCCATCTGCCACAAGGCCATTGATCAATGGATTTTCATGGACAACTTCGTCATATTCTACATCCCCGTCTATGACCTCATTGTCAACAATTCTGCCAACAACAGCATGGCTAATCTTGGTCATGTCCTCTACCACATCACCATCGACCATCCCGTACTTGACTCATTTTATCAACCAGATTGTGTCACTCAACAACATGGCATTGTCTACATTGTCGTTGCTATATCATTGTCGATAGTCTAGCTCCGGTGCCCATTATTGTGCCGTTGAGCAGCACGCCCTCAATGCATTTGATTTGATGAGCACCATACTATCCAGACCCTAGCTCTAATTGATGCTTGACCCTAGGCCATTATAGATTTACCACTCGTCATTGCGATTCTACCACTAGTGTGCCCCTCCTCCATGGACCCCTCTCTCTTGTTGGAAGTGATTCGTGTCTATTTGTTCTGAAAAAAATTATTTATGAATTCATCGTGGAACAATTGGCTGTTCAACCTTGAACAATTTATCTGTTTTTTCATAACATCTAGTTTACAGGCATTGAACAATTAGGTCATATAGGTAGAACAATTGGTTGTACATCTGAAACAACATATTTTTGGAGTGGAGTAATGGTAGAACACCCCAACCCATTAGTAGCCTATAGTAGTAGTAGTTTCGGCCCAAGAGACTCATGAATTGAAGTGATGGTGGGATTAGTCCCATATTAGAAGTTTAGGTTGGTCGGTGCTTGGCGAGATCTTTTATGAAGATGACCTTGGTGTTGGAGTTTCTTGCTGAGCTGTATGTTTTTATTTGGTCACACTATAAACAGACCCTCGCCTACCGGCCTTATTTGATCAGAGGTGGCGAGTTACACCATTGGTTGTCTAGTCAGCGACTACCAACATATCCGTTATTACATACGAAAATATCTCTCTACGGTGCCTTGCCGTTTACCGAAAGTCTTGTTAGTTAAATCGTTGCTCCATCGAAAATACTATTTAATCAGAAGGCGGTTTGTTGATTATTTGTTATATGTGTCAATTGAAGGGTTCTAATTCTATGGACAATCACAATCGACAATAAAAATTCTTAATGAATGCTCGGACCCACACACACGAGTGCGACAGGTCATGCAGGTACTAATTAATTTCGTTGTTAATGGCTAGCAAGGACTGTACAAGATGTACCGGATTTACATTGAGTGATCCCACTGTATGTACGTTGGCTCATTGCACGTGAATCACATCAGCTCATCCGAATTTTGTCTAGCGTCGCAAATGTGGATCTGTATTCGTTCTCCGAGCGTCTGATAGAAATAAATAAGAATATTTGCCACATTCTGGATGTCTGGATGAGTAGGGCACAGAGCAGTAGACGGAGGTCACGAGGGGACCGAATTTCATTTATGGAAATCTCAAACTAGTTCAACGAAAAAAATGGTGCTATGTGATGTTGACGGCGTAGTGATACTAGCGTGGGCGGCGGTGATTGCAATGTTAGGCCATTGTAGAAAATGGTTGCCAGCACCCACATCACTATGCCCTCATGAAATCACCACAGTACACCACAGTGACGTGATGTCAATAACAGCAGCGACGTGAAGTCACCACAGTAACATATGTTCCATCGAAATTTATGAGTTTTCTTCCGAATAGAACAAAAGGGGCAATCCTTTATTTCTTATGATATATTGACAAAGTTAAAGTTTGTACACGCTGAGAAAATAAAATTATTACATGGTAAGTGATTTCACCTACGTTTTTCCTTGCTGAAGTGAGTCTCTTAGTCCTATGTAATAGGGACGATAACTCCCTCTCCATGAGGTTGTAGTAATATCTGATGAATCACATTTAAAATGTACCTATAGCATGGTTTTCAGATGCTCCAGGTAATAAAACCGCATTTTCTAAATGGAATGTGACATTTAGAATTCTTTTAATTTCGTGAAGAGCATATAGGACTATTCCTGTGTTGTTGATCAATGTGAAAATCACGCCTTCACACGTGACCTGGGAGATCAGCTTAACTTCACTGCAGAATCAAATTTGGACGATTAAGTAAAACTGGATGAAGCAACACGGATTCTGAAGCCTAACTTGCTTCACTCCGAATCATCGTGGTTCCTCTTTTCCACTATCCCGCTAGTACTCAAGAGATATCCTAGAGCATCCACACTCCTATCTACTAGGGCCACCTAAAAGAATTGACTCAAACCCTCTTGATAGACCGGTTTTTCCTATCGACACAAGCCCTATTCAAGCTAGACAAGTGATTCCATGTACTTCGACCTAGGAGTCCTTAGTCATCTTCCATCTCCTCCACTATGACCTGCATCAAGATCCTTGGACCTCCTGTCCAAGGAGTCGTCACCTAGCCGAGGCAACCAAGCACCTGGATCATGTTTATAAGATTGGTAGTTACCTACAAACACAACACCAGGGTACTTATTAGATCACACTTGCATGTTGTTTTATGCAATCACCAAAATTAACAATCATGCCATGCCCATTGTCATAAAGCTTATAGGCACCTCGTATCGCCTTTTGCCTTTAGTGCTTGTAGTTGGGCCTCTCGCAGTGGTCCGTGGATCCATGTGCTCTCATCTCATTTGCAGGAAATGCGCTTTCTCCTTAGTTGTTTTAAATTTTCTCATAACCATGTGAATAATTTACCTAGATACAAATATTCATGAGTGCTAGTTGAATTCATTAGTCATAACTTCCGACCCCTAAATTTGTTATTTAATTCATTTGATTTTAATTCTTTTATGCATCTAATTGATGGTCAAATTTGGCATTTAAGGACCATCAACACTAGGTTTATTATTCTACTATGGCAATTAGCTGATAGTTCATCACATCTAATTGCATGTTTAGTACTTGATCTTACTTTTTACATCTATTAAACTATGATCTAAACCAAACTTTGCCAAGTCGTGGCTAGAACTCGCCAAGATCTGGCATGAGGCGGCTCTCCCTCTTTCTTGTTTATATCAATTATAAGACCGTGTTGTTTCATCCTATTTTACTTAATCAGTCCATAGTGCTGGCGCTTGCTCGTTTCATTTAATAATAATTTTATTTTCTCAGCGTGTACAAACTTTAACTTTGTCAATATATCATAAGAAATAAAGGATTGCCCCTTTTGTTCTATTCGGAAGAAAACTCATAAATTTTGATGGAACATATGTTACTGTGGTGATTTCACGTCGCTGCTGTTATTGACATCACGTCACTGTGGTGTACTGTGGTGATTTCATGAGGGCATAGTGATGTGGGTGCTGGCAACCATTTTCTACAATGGCCTAACATTGCAATCACCGCCGCCCACGCTAGTATCACTACGCCGTCAACATCACATAGCACCATTTTTTTCGTTGAACTAGTTTGAGATTTCCATAAATGAAATTCGGTCCCCTCGTGACCTCCGTCTACTGCTCTGTGCCCTACTCATCCAGACATCCAGAATGTGGCAAATATTCTTATTTATTTCTATCAGACGCTCGGAGAACGAATACAGATCCACATTTGCGACGCTAGACAAAATTCGGATGAGCTGATGTGATTCACGTGCAATGAGCCAACGTACATACAGTGGGATCACTCAATGTAAATCCGGTACATCTTGTACAGTCCTTGCTAGCCATTAACAACGAAATTAATTAGTACCTGCATGACCTGTCGTACTCGTGTGTGTGGGTCCGAGCATTCATTAAGAATTTTTATTGTCGATTGTGATTGTCCATAGAATTAGAACCCTTCAATTGACACATATAACAAATAATCAACAAACCGCCTTCTGATTAAATAGTATTTTCGATGGAGCAACGATTTAACTAACAAGACTTTCGGTAAAAGGCAAGGCACCGTAGAGAGATATTTTCGTATGTAATAACGGATATGTTGGTAGTCGCTGACTAGACAACCAATGGTGTAACTCGCCACCTCTGATCAAATAAGGCCGGTAGGCGAGGGTCTGTTTATAGTGTGACCAAATAAAAACATACAGCTCAGCAAGAAACTCCAACACCAAGGTCATCTTCATAAAAGATCTCGCCAAGCACCGACCAACCTAAACTTCTAATATGGGACTAATCCCACCATCACTTCAATTCATGAGTCTCTTGGGCCGAAACTACTACTACTATAGGCTACTAATGGGTTGGGGTGTTCTACCATTACTCCACTCCAAAAATATGTTGTTTCAGATGTACAACCAATTGTTCTACCTATATGACCTAATTGTTCAATGCCTGTAAACTAGATGTTATGAAAAAACAGATAAATTGTTCAAGGTTGAACAGCCAATTGTTCCACGATGAATTCATAAATAATTTTTTTCAGAACAAATAGACACGAATCACTTCCAACAAGAGAGAGGGGTCCATGGAGGAGGGGCACACTAGTGGTAGAATCGCAATGACGAGTGGTAAATCTATAATGGCCTAGGGTCAAGCATCAATTAGAGCTAGGGTCTGGATAGTATGGTGCTCATCAAATCAAATGCATTGAGGGCGTGCTGCTCAACGGCACAATAATGGGCACCGGAGCTAGACTATCGACAATGATATAGCAACGACAATGTAGACAATGCCATGTTGTTGAGTGACACAATCTGGTTGATAAAATGAGTCAAGTACGGGATGGTCGATGGTGATGTGGTAGAGGACATGACCAAGATTAGCCATGCTGTTGTTGGCAGAATTGTTGACAATGAGGTCATAGACGGGGATGTAGAATATGACGAAGTTGTCCATGAAAATCCATTGATCAATGGCCTTGTGGCAGATGGCATTTTTGGGGGATTGATGAGACAAGATAAATTATTGTCAGACCATGAAAATTATTTTACAAAATAAAATGTTTTCTTAAATTGATCATGTGATCGTTTCCACCTAAAAGGCTCAACTTGTTACCTATATACTAATTTACATTGAATCACATGTTGAAATCCCTGTGTGGAACCACAAAGTAAATTGCACACCATTTATCATGACCTTTGGCTGTTTTTCTAAGTGATAAGTTTACGCTATTTGGTGCAAGTAGTTAACTTAAAATGGTATGAGAGCTAGAGGACTTGAATTCAAATCCTAGCAACCATAGTTTTCACCGTGTCACTCTTATTTCTATGTTTGCTCTCAGGTGAGCTAAGCGTGAGGAGGAGTGTTAAACCATAAACAAATTTAACATAAATTCCCATTAGTTTAGGTTGCTGGGTATAACTTGTTGGTACATAGTAACATAACACCCCCAATATCCATATAGAGCCTATGCATACTTCTGCTTATAAATACAAGTACAAGCTTGCAGCAGAGGCGAACCATCAAAGTCCAAGCAGCATATCAGTTTGTGTGTGAGAGGGACTCCAAAGACGACCGTATGGATTCAAGCTGCAGAACTATTGTCCATGGTTATAGGATGATGAATGAGGAACGTCATGAGGTGGACTATAGGCGTAGTATATGGGGTGACTACTTTATTAAGAACCCAACACTACCACACACTCACGAGGTATGCACCTATAATACTTCTTCAGCGATAGATCTGGTGATTGTTTGCGAAACATCATATGTCCTCCCTCTATCCCAAAATAATTGTTGCTTTACCTTAAAAACATTGTATATACTATATGTGGTGGAGCTAGCCAACATCAATTTTTTGAGGGGCAGTGGTTGAAGATCTACAGGCACTAAAATCATGACCACTACCACAACTACAATGAAAACTCGACAGGAGTGCCTCAGGCACCAGGCCCGCGGTATTTTCCAGTTGTCCATTAATGGACTGCAATAATAAAAAGTTTGTGTCACTACTACACAAAAAGCCTGCAATAGCATCTGACATTTTCTAGTAATAGCGGGCACAAAAATTTTCGCTATTACAGGGCGACGACATTGCTGACGTCATCGGGGTGCAGTGCTATTGTAGGGGTCTCTTCAATAGCGGGCGGAGCTGACATCAACATCACATTTCTTGTTGGTGTTTTGCCTGAGTTGCCTCCTCTGGCATCCATCTCAAAAACAAGATGGAGCAGCATGCAGCTGCCGGCTTGCAATTGTCCTGCTGCACGTCTGATTCATTGACCTCGAATATCTGCATAATGACATCCAATAGGTGCCCCTATCAGAGAATATAACGACCATTCCCACAATTCCTCATCCCAGCAAATCTGGAAAATTGGTAGTTGAGAGCATTATCCTGTGCTTACAAGAGGTTGTTGTGGGTAGTGCCGTTGGCCCGGGTTTAATAGAGACAAGGTGCCTATGTGTCAGCCAATTGGAATAGCTCTTGCGCTAGGAATTGATTTCCTATCACTACGGTAGGAGACCTCCACCAAAAGCAAGTATTGAAACCGCCTCCCAGACGCATTCTCAACCGTCCAACTTCATGTCGGTTGGCAACTACCCTAGATGGACGGCCACCCGGCCGACCATCCTCCCGGCCTAGCCATCGCCTCCGTTTGGTGCCACTGCCATAGGGCTGACTCGTACCATTTCCCCTAGTTAAGAGGAGGCCCTTACATGGTGGGATAGGCATGGAGTGAAGATCATGTTGGAGAAACACTTCCCACTACTTGTGACATGTTGTAAAATAGGTTAGATAGTTAGGGATTTAGAGTCTTGTCATCTCTGCCTCAGGAGTTTGGAAGTGTTATGGAGTCGGGTGAATATTTCTCGTATCCTTTTCCCTTTATCCAGGACTTCCTCTATATCAACATAATTTCTCCTTTCTTTTATGTTCTTATCAAGTTTATGTCTTAGTTAGACTTTACTTGCATTTATTGATGCTGAACTTTGTTGATCCTATACGTTCATGGGTTTTCCGGCTCGGATTAAGTTAAGTATTTACTCTTTGTAGGGTTTAGAGTTGGTTACTTCTTGGCTATCATTCCATAAGCGGAGGATCCACGCCAAGTCTGACGGAAGAGTACTAGTGCTGCGTAGGTGTGGTACCTAGGTAGTGTCTAGATGGTTATGTATTCCTCCCCATGGGCTGTGTGGTAAGAGGCGGTTGGTGAAAACCTCATCTGTCCTTTGTAGACCACCACGTTTGGGAAGTCCGAATAGGGTTGTCTAGCATAAGCATCTTCTCTCTTGTAGTGTAGTTGATTCTCGACTCTTATTTGATGAACTTACGTGCTCCGAAGTCAACTATTAGGTAGGAGCCATGGGAAGCCCAAATGATTTTGTTAGCCTTTACATGAGCAACTAGTCTTGACGCTTGACTTGGATGTATTAGGATGGTTATATGATAGGATTACTAAACTAAGACTCGTTGTCCTCCCAACTAACTATGTCTAGCTTTATCGTAGTGTGGTTGTTCTCCTTATGCATCTCACTCATTCTTTCATTTGGATATCTTTACCTTCCTACTTTCGTTTAGTTGGTGAATTCAATACAGACTTGTCTTGTTAAACCATCAATATTCTTTTGCCATGCTTCCATGTGGAAATAAAGACGATACCTTGGAATACTTCAGGGTGAAATGCTACAATGATGTTCCGTACGCTTCCGGATTTATCTAAGTGTGTAATAAAGACCAACAAAGTTTCTGATCATAGATCTCACGGCTCGTACATGGCAAATTATTGTCTAACATATGAATTATTATTTCTACGATCGGGATGAGGGCAAAGTATTTGTCGCTCGGAATGGTGTTTTTCTAGAGAAAGAGTTTCTCCCAAGAAAGATCGGTGGGAGGACGGTGCAACTTGAAGAAGTTCAAGAAGCACTAGAAAATGTTTGTTCCTCCACTAAACCTCAATTAGAACAAGGTGGACAAAATGTTGTGAAATCTTTTGTTGAGGCACCAGCCCCACGTAGGTCCGAACGGGCACGTCGCGCACCGAAAAGTTCACGCTCCTAACCACGGGGCAGCGCGACATATTATTGTTGGACAATGATGAGCCCAAGTCATACACGAAGCTATGATGGGACCTGACTCCGAAAAATGGCTTGGAGCCATGAGATCCGAATTGGAATTCATGAGAGAAAACAAGTTTGGAACTTGATCGATCCACCCGATGGTTAGGACCCCACGACGACCGTCACGTCGAGGTCGAACGAGCAGAGGTGATGAATCGCCTCGACCAACCGGTCCACCCGCTTCCGGTGGTCCGAGCTATAGCCCCACTTCCATTCCTCGGGGACCTCCTCGAAGATCCGACCTTCGAAGGCCGGGAACGGATGCTCCGGGTCCTGGCGCAGGTAGAACCACTTCGAATGCCACCCCTGGTTCGACGTAGGGGTGGTCATCGGGATGTAGTCCGCCCTCGGTACCTCTTCATTATGATCCCCGCGCACCCGATGTGCGCGGGAACCTCTTCGTCCGAGCGGACTCGCCGCCGGGGCGGATTGATGCTTGAAGAAATGCTTCCACAGCTCGAGATTGGGCTCGATGCCGAGGAAGCCTTCGCAGAGAGCCACAAAAGTGCTCAACTGCTGGATGCCGTTCGGGTTGAGGTGGTGCAGCTCCAGCCGAAACCGGAACAGCATGGCACGGAAGAAGTTGCTCGCCGGCGATCCCACGCCTCGCTCGTGGAAGTGCACGAACGACACCACGTAGCTCGCCGGCGGCTGCGGACTCTCCTCGTCGCCGGGGACCAACCACCACCTCTCCCGGCCATGCTCCCGAAGCAAGCCCCGAGCCACCAGCCCGTCAAGGTCCGCCTGTAACGTCCCGCCACTCCGGGCCAGGCCCACCTACGACTACAGCTTAATAGGCCCTCAAGATTTCCCCACGGATCAACACTAGTCTTTTCTGCGCACTTTGTCCTCACTCATGCACACCCGGAAATACTTCCTGGTCGGTCACCCATCCCTAAATTGCTCCGAGGCCAAGCACGCTTAACCTTAGAGTTCTTTAGAGATGAGCTTCGGAAAAGAAGTTGCAACTTGTTGATATGAATATTCTATCAATCATATTAAGCCCTGGGCCAGGATGTTACACACTCACCCCTTAGAAGACCGACGTCCTCGTCGGTTAACCCCGAGCCGAGAACTTCCTCTCTTGGCCACGTCCATGTGTCCACTTGCCGACGCATGTGCCATGCTCGTGTGACCACTCCGGGCCCACACCAGCCATGCACACCATGCTCGCACACGTGCAACACATGCGCTCGTAAAACCGCGAGAGTCGGCTCGATACCATCCGTAACGTCCCGCCACTCCGGGCCGGGCCCACTTACAACTACAGCTTAATAGGCCCTCAAGATTTCCCCACGGATCAACACTAGTCTTTTCTGCGCACTTTGTCCTCACTCATGCACACCGGGAAATACTTTCCGGTCGGTCACCCATCCCTAAATTGCTCCGGGCCAAGCACGCTTAACCGTAGAGTTATTTAGAGATGAGCTTCCGAAAAGAAGTTGCAACTTGTTGATATGAGTATTCTATCAATCATATTAAGCCCCGGGCCGAGGATGTTACACCGCCTTCATCATCGTGGAACGGGCCCAGGTCGACATGGCGGCGAGCGGACGAGACGGTGAGGAAGCTAGGCGGCGGCGCAACGGAAAGAAGAGAAGAACTCTAGAAGAAGAAGGCAAAGAGGCGAGAAGACTTAGGAGAGCAAGAACGGGTGGGGAGAAAAAGGCCCGGTGGGATCCGCTTAAATAGGCAGCCTCGTCGGACGGCCCTGCCCGTTTGGTTTCGCCGCGGGGCCCACGGCCACCTTCCTCGGGTAAAGACTCTTAACTCCTCTCCTCTCCGTTTTTCACGCTATTATCCCCGGGCGCGCCGCTACCCGCGCGGGTCCCACCACGACCGAGGTGAAACGGATCCTTCACTGCGTCGGCCCCACCACTACGCGCCGGCGGAGGATAAGATCGTGCCTTGGTTTCCGCAACATGGACGAAAGGACGGTAAAACTTCGCACCGCTCCACTTCTCCTTTCAATTCGAATCTTTTTCACACTCGACGCGAGCGAGGAAAGACCCGCGCCCCGATAAGGTCCATCGACCTCCCACCTACACGCTCCAAGGTCGATCGCTCGACCTTGAAGCTCGACCAACCCGAGGCTCGACCTCGAAGGTAAGCGGGGATAAGAGGCTCAAAAGCGCCTCGACGGCCCCACCCAGCTGAGGTTCAAAAGCTGGCCCGATCGAAAGGGTTCGACGGTGCTAAATTGAACCGGGGAGTGCTAACGATGGGTCCACCTAGCGAACATAACCCACATGCACGAGCGCAACGGGCATCGACCAAGCACGTTTGAGTCCGCGTCGACCTCGAAAAAGGGGAATCTCACCGTAGAGAGGCAACGAGCCCTCGAGACTTATCGAACGGTCTCGGGTCCGAATCGAGGATGACAATGTGGATTAACGAGGTCGTCCCCCGGCGGGCTCGACGGAATCCCTTCGACGGGAACCGCGACTTCGCTCGAACTTTTCCCGTTACGGAGCTCACCGAGCCCCACGTGTCGGCCTTTCCGGGCAAATCGTGGATCTGCTATACCCTCCGTCGCACGAACACGACGCGGACAGGGAAATCGACCAAGACGAACCACTCCACGACCAGCCATCCGCACCGCGCGGGGCTCGGAGGCCGGCATCGCAAACACGAGGCCCAACGATGGGGCCGCAAACCATCGACGCGCAAATCAGCCAAAGCATAAGTCTTCGACTTATCCTCCGGCTCGGGGACTCTTGTCCACCGGACGCGCTCGCGCGCATCCGGCGGATAACAATCACTCTCGAGAAAACCAAGACGACTTCCCACGACTTCCGTAGATCCCCCGGACGACTCTACGACTCGCCGGGAGCTCGGGGGCTGCGTCGGAGGGAAAGATTAGCGATACCACGTAGCACCATCCGGACCCACCTAACGGAGGTTTAGTCCCCGTAACAGAAAATCATGTCAACGGTCAAAGCCGGACCCACTCCCGTACGACTCCCGTGGAAGGGCGAATCAAACAAGGGCAAACTTGACCTCCCCGGCTCGGGGAAGGAGGAATCCCGATTCGCCCGATCTTCCCGGGGGACCTCGGAGAGTTCCATCTCGCACGACCTTGCCCTTCGGGATCGGGAAAGCCTTGCCTCACGCGACCTCGCCCGCGGGACTCGGGAGCATTTCGTCCCGCTCGACCTCCAAACTCGCGCGCCTACCGCATTAACTTCACCTGCCCCGCGCTCACGCGGCACCCTCGGCAATCGTTGTTGTTGACTCTCGCCCCATCCCGCCTCGCTGCGCCACCTGCTCCCGTCGGAGCACGCCGATGGGACGCGCCGTCCCTGTAGCTCGACGGAGGAAGCGTGGACCGAAGACTCGGGGCTCGGCCATCATCATCCGACGTACGGCGGTACGGCCCCCGCATTATCCGACGACACGTGGAGCTCGAGCTCGGGCTCAAGGTACACTCCGCCTTGCGCGACCTTCGTCGGCGACCTCGAAGCTCGACGAGCCACCATCCCAACCTCGACCAACGGCCCTACCATCAATGCGCCGACAAGGGATGGCCGGAATGGGCTGTCCCCTCCAACCACTCTACCACGACGCCGCCCATGGCTCCGCCGAGCACGGGGCACTCCATCCTTGCTTCCCCGACGCAACAAGGCTGTAGGAGCGACGCGACGGCCCGGTCAACCTACTCAAGCACACGTCGGGAGAAGGACCGAGCTCCACCCCTGCAGCTATAAAGGGGGAAGCTCTCCTCCATTCTCAACGGACGCTTTACACACGCCTTTCTACACGATCACATTTTCACACCGCTTCACATCTTCATCCATCTCCACACACACACACTCGCACTTGCAACCGGGACTTGGAGTACGCTCCTCTCCCACCTCCATTGTACTCCATGGTCGATTTGACGCAAGGAACACGAGCGCCGCAATACCCCCAGCTGGACGTAGGGAGCTTTCCCGAACCAGCTTAAACCTCTCGTGTCGTCCCTTGTGTACCATACGGCCTAAAACGCGCATCCCCGAAACAAAATTCTACTAGTCGGTGGTCCGAACACCGACACTTATCATCGGTTGGGACAATGATGATTTATGAACTAGCACATATATTGATTGATGATCATATTTCACGAGATCATAGACATGGGGATATCAAATAAATAATGTGGACACATGTTGGAGAACATGGTGTTAGATTGACCCACTAATAGACTCTACTCGAGATGTTATATGACGTGCCATCGGTTGTTGTCTTGAATGATGTACCTTCTGGATCCTTAGACCTGAGATCGTCATTGATTCCTAGAATGTGTAGTAGTATGCTTTGGGATTACCAACCACTACTCCGTAGCTGGGTGGTCATACAAGTAATTTTCCGAGTATACTTGTGAAACATGTCTAGGATATGAGCGGTCAAGATGGATTTTGCCCCTCCTAGTAACGGGAGAGATATCTTTGGGCCCTTGAGGTAGATGGATTTAAAAATGCATGGACATGCTAAAGTGATTAAGGAGTTAATCATGATGACTGTTGGCATCTCTTAAGGTCACGCGGAAAGAAACACGTGACCGCGGGAGAGCCAAGGGTTTAAGTCACTTGCACTATTTAACCAAATAATCCACATCCAAGTACAAGTACTAGATATGTATTATAAGGTGGGTCATGAATATCCGCAAGCGGACGGATAACCCGTTGTAGCATTTCACCCGAGAGTATTCAAGGGTATCGTATTTATATTTTCCCAAAGGAAGACATGGTTGATAAGAGTACTTATGTTCATGGTGTTACAAAAGAATGATGAAGTATTCACATTCCAATGCAGGGGTTAGGAGCAATAAGTTGAGGATAGTGTGACACACACCAAGGCGATGCATTCTCTTATAAAAGGGATAGAGGCGATCCTAGATAAAGCTAAACTAGACTAGCAGACCACTACTCCTAATGATACAACATTCATATGAATGCGCAGCTTCTACCTAACATCCAAGATCATGCAAGCGCAAGCAAGCGTCTAATGCCTAGGCATCATCGGGAGATCCGTCTTACGCGAGGTCCGCCTCGCGACTCCGGCTTTTAGACTCCTATGCCATGCCCGAACGTGGAGGATTACTTTGGATGACAAGGCTGTCACTTCTTGTCACCTACCTCTACAAACCGTGGGACACGAAGCACATTCAACGGTGGGTAGATAACCCCAGCACCGTGCCGGCGTCACTAACCACAACTCTAGATCCCTCGAGGCACCGACATGGTGGTAAATCTAGAGCACCCTTGCGGGACGATGAACCCGAAGCCTATTCATAAGAACACTAGCCTAACTAGCATAAGCTAGACGAAAGGATCAAAGCTAGCACTAAGTCATGCAAAGGCGTTCGCCGCTCAAGAATGAGCGACGAACGGCAATTAATCAAGTAAGATCGGGAGTAATCGGTGATCAAGTATGAACGAACGAAGAACATTCGATATGAGTTCATCTTCTATTAATGAAGAACGAAGAACGAACGACGAACTTATATGAACGAACGATGAACGATCAAACAAGATCATGATTACTCTATAAAGCTCATGACAAGGATATGAACGAAAGTATTCCATAGATGAATGATCAAGTCTCATAAAGAGAGGATACAAGAGCTATACCCAATTCTCCACAAGACTTTGGGAGCAATGAGGCAGCCCACTACTAAGCCTAGCACTACCTAGAAAGCCTCTAAACTTCTAGTGTGAGGAGAGAATGATCCTTGTGTTGTTGTGTGTGTTAAGGAGGGGGGTACCCCTCCTTATATAGGCTTGAAAGGTCGGCTCTCGGAGGCGGTTTCGTAGGTCGGTGGCATTTAATGCGCGTGGAACCGACCTCCGCAGGCGGTGGGCAAACCGCCGGAGAAAAGTGGGCCGGGGGGCCACCATGACGGTTCGGCCGAACCGCCTTGTTGGTTCGGCCGAACCGCCACCGGCCCCTCCCGGGCTGGGCTTTGGCGGTTGGCTCCCCCACCGGATGTTGGTCTTTGATCCAGGTGCGTGAGGCCTTATTTGTGTTGGATTTCGTGGTCGTTGGCCTTTTATCTTGGAGTTGATTCCCGCGGCGAAGTGGAAGTTTTGTAAAAGTGTTGATTTGTCGCCTCGGGCCCGGAATTCATCATTTTCCACCTGCACACTAAAAATCTAGAGGTACACGTGGAACTAGGTTATTTCTAAGTAAAATGCATGCAAGACATGCCTAGTCCTTCTCATTTATTTGACTAATTGACTGGTCGAAATTGGTCCGTAACGACCGTCAACAAGCCCCCAAGCTTACCCCTTGCTCGTCCCGAGCAAGTAGTAGAACTTTAGGTTGTTGATCAGAGTTGCTACAATGCCTACTTCTCAAAGGTACCAAGTGTATAACAAAGATACTCATCCTTGAGTTGAATAAGTTGGCAATGGTGACTCACCCTTCCCCTTAGTCCTCATGGGGCTTTGTGCTTTTCACTTTACCTTGGGCGGTTGAGAGAGAGAACGGTGTATAGAGCATTTATTTTCTCTTCCCTTGTCTTGCTTTTTATTCTCCTGACGTTTTCAAAAAATATTTTTTTTTTTTTTTTTCAAGTAAAACCACGTTCCACAAGTGATGCTCTCGAATCGCTCTAATGGTGTTTATATTCCTCACCAAGGCATGTGTATTGCCTCATCCTACATCTAATAGGCTTTTGTGGAGCTCAAGGTAGGGTATGAAATGAGGCATACTTGCATTCATATTTTTGCGAAACCAAAAGAGTGGATCCATGGAGATAGCAAGTCATACAATCGTAGATCAAGATGTGCAAGTGTGAAGATGATGGTGGTGGTGTATTTGACTACTCCTCTTTTTGTTTCACCTCTTTTTATTTTGGATTTTGGGCATGGCTATCTTTTCTTCTTTCTTTTTCTATGCTCGAAATGAGAGCAGCATCTTTTTCTTGCTCATCTTTTGTGAGCCTTATTTTCTTTTTCTTTTGCATAGCCATGCCTTCTTTTGATATTTTAAGAGAGGTGATAAAATGTGAGGAGTGTCTTTATTTTGGGTGGATGGCATGACATGTTGCTAACTTCCGGTGTAGAAGTGTAGCATATGAGGTGGAGTGTGTACGTGATCTTGATCATGAGAGTATGAAAAGCATCTCACTAGGGTCACACAATTTTGATAAAGCTCAATGAAGTAACAAGTAGCAAATGAGTAAGGTTTTCAAGGGAAATTTGCATATGGCTTTGGTAGGAATTTATCATCACTTGGGAACTTATAGATTTTGCAATTTTTGGGAACAGAATTCCGGAGATTTTAAGCTCAACTTAGGACAAGATCATAGCAGCTCTTTTTACCATATCATCATCTCACAACAACTTAGGTGCAGCTCAAGCATGTGCAGCCCACAAGTTTCAGGTTCTAAGCAAGTTTTGCTAGCCACCAAACTCAAAACTAGGAGAGTTCTAAATTATAGACTAGGCACATGAGAGAAATAAAACAGAGCAACTATTCATCATCTCAACATAGAAAGACTAGCAACATACTTGCAGCGTATAAAAGGGAACTAAGCTACTTCTTTTTGTTCTTTTTAGTTTTATCATTTTTATTTTGTTTTTCATATGAGAGGCAAGAACAAGCAAAAACAAGAGACAATAAAGGATACAAGTTGCGATACATGATACCTTAGCGGGGGTGCTGCCCCCCAAGCTTGTTCTTGCTCATGGGTTTGGTGGAATGAACCCCATGTGACGGAAGTAAGCCAAAAGATCGGCTCGTTGTTGCTCCGTCATGTTGGTGAGGGCGGTGAGCTGGGTGTCGGTGCGCTCTTGCCATTGATGAGTTTGCAAGATGTGTTGGTTGAGCGCATACTCGGTGTCTTCCGCCGTGGTTTGGAGTCTTCCCATTTGTGAGGAGAGGTTGTTCATCTCCTGCACAAAGTTGTAGCCTTGGGCTGATCCGGAGTCGGTGGAGTGTTCCTCCCATTGTTGTTGTGGAGAAAACAGCCCCGGGCCATATCCCGGAGTTTGCCACGCCGATCCCCCGGCCATGTGAGGTGGCGGGGCTGGGTACCCACCGGGAGAAAACCCGGGGTGGCTGTACCCCGGCTCGCCATGAGTCGTGGGGTGCGGTGTGGGCATCTCGGAGGTAGATGGTTGTTCTGATCTGTGCGCCCCCGCGAGAAGATACACTCCTGCGAGACCGCTGCGCTTCTTGGAGCTCAATGGTTAGATTTTTGAGAGTATACAAACGAAGGTCCGGGTTAGGTAACCGAAACTCGTTTGCATATCCCACAAAATAATATATGAGGGAATCGTTCGGACCATTCTTAAGAGAGTGACCTTGAATAAGATAATCTTTATTTATAAGAGAGCGAGGTGTAGCAAGGTATTCAACATTAGCATCATGTAAAGCTCCCACCCGCATGGCAATTCGTGTCACTAGAGAGGTACATTCAATTGGTCCTATCGTCCCAAGATTTTCTATCCATTGGCAAATCATGGCTTTCACGGGAGCAATCTTAATCTTATCGACCGCAGCAAAAAGAATTTTTAGCTCATCCTCGCAAGACACCCGAATATCACTCCTTGGAAAAAGAGTGATAGCAATCCACATGTGCATAAAACGCAAGGTAGGATGATGGATGTGATTAGTTCTAGGTCGCACGCAACTAGGAAGACCCGTAATCCTTTCCCAAAAAGCATGCTTTGAAAACTGAGGAAGGGCACCATCCAAGTCGGTATTGCAGCGAGTATTAAAGCCAAGAAGAGTGCTAAGTTCTTTCCAAGTCAAACGGTAGGATTCACGGAAAAACCGAAAAGAAATTCCTTCATCTACCGTTTGTAGGGTGCATAAAAACTGAAGTGTAAGCAAGCGGGAACCCGGCTCATTTACACTAGCAAAATCTGTCCACCCTAAGGCTTTAAATACTTGAGCAAATTCAGCATCCATACCTATTTTGTGCAGCAGCTCCGTGTCAAATGCTCGCGTAGGAGCAAAGAGACGGTGTTGGAGAAGCGTGTAGGTGCGCGTCTCGTGCTCGCCCACTAAGTCGAGGTCGGTGTCGGTGAGGAGACGATGCTCGATGTTGCCCTCTTGCCCTTCTTCCTCGACTTGTGGTGGTGAACTTGGCGGTGACTCGACTACGGGCGTGCGCGGGTGCTTCGACGTAAAGAGCTTGAACTTGAGCGTGAGCTCAAGGACCTCTTGATTGACCCGAACAGCCTTCTTGGCACCGGTCATGGCTGCACACAAAGAGAGCAAGAATGCAAGAACAAAAATTCCGAACGGGTCATGTGAGGGAAAAATCAAATTAGCGACACCGTCGGTTGTTCATGTGAGCAAGAAATCGCAACTCGAGAAAACCAAACAAAAACAAATCAAACCAAAAACTAGACAAGACACCAAGAGCAAAAGATTTATGCAGAACTTTTAGGCAATGAGCAAGTGAGGACAATGGAAAACTTGAGAGTAATGAGAATGAAGTGAGTGAGGAGTGGAAATGATAGTGTGAGAGGGGGAGAGAGCTCCGGCCAGTGCCACCTCTACTTATAGCTCACGAAGTAGCCGTTTTTGAGCGTTAGGAGGGGCATATGACCGTTGGGAAAAAGGACAGACCGAGCAACGGTCATGGCAGCTCGGCCGAACCAAGGAGGTGGGTTCGGCCGACCTGCTGTGGGTCCCTTTTGCTCCCCTTTTGGCCCATAGCTCCCAACGGCCAAATGATCATTGACCATGGTTGCTACGTCCGGATATTCCTCGAAATTTTTGCTCAAGAAATCCAAAGAAAGTTGCCTCAAATTCAGCTTTATTCGAAAAATCAAATCTCGAGAAAAAGTGTTGGAGAAAATTCCAACATGCAAAAATTGTTTTTGGATTTTGTATAAGGATACAAGGGTTGTCCAAAAGTTTCAAACAAAGTAGGAAAATTTGGACGTAAAAGGATTTTGGTTTTCAAATTTTCTATGCATGGCGAGTGAGAAAAAAAATCAAATATGTCAGTGGAAAATCCAAATAAATGAAATGAAAATTATCTTGTGATAAAATAGAATATGCAGGGAGATGCATGTGGTGGAAAACAAAAATCAAAAGAAATCGAAAGATAATACCGATTTATCCCTGTCGACTGTGGCTTTGCCATTTTAAGTCCGGCGAGCGAGGACTTCTCCATTTCTTTTCATCCTTGTGGTGCAGTGCCCTTTCCCCGGAGAAGAGGATGAAGATGGCTGCACCTTCTTCACTTGCCACACTTGTTTGGTCTTTGTTGATGTAGGTGGCTTTGTGTCTTGAAGGACTCGGCTTCTTGGCCCATAATCCCGGCCTTGCCGCTGTGTGCTTCTTGGGTTGGTACCATGACGGATTCTCAATTTTGTCAAGTTGCTTCCAAAAGGCGACGAGACTATCCGTCTTTCTTGGCGTCACTTCAACTTCACGGATGTTTGAGGGATTTGGCCCATACTTGATCTTGATCATTGAGCATTGTTCTTTTCTTGGTTGGAACTCAAACTTTTCCTCCTTCCCATTGATGTGGAATCGGATTTCTCCATTCCCAACATCAATTTGGGCGTTTGCGGTGCCGAGGAAGGGACGTCCCAAAATGAGGGGCGTGTTCTTGTCGATATCCATCTCAAGCACCACAAAGTCCACCGGTATGAAGTTGCCTCGAATTTTTACCGGCACGTCTTCGGCTATTCCCGCGGGTAGCGGACCGAAGAGTCCGCCAATTGCAACCTCATTGGTGTAGGAGTCAAGGTTGTGTAGCTCAAACGATCAAAGACTTCTTTGGGCATCACGCCGACGCTTGCCCCAAGATCACATAAGGCCCGGTCGAAGTGGTGTGCCCCAATGGAACATGATATTGTGGGGCAGCCAGGGTCCTTCTTCTTTTCTCGAAGCCGATTGAGTATAGCTGCGCTACACTCCTCCGTGAGCTTGACCATTTCCTCGTTGGGTAGTGGCCTCTTGTTGTTGAGGATGTCTTTAAGGTAGCGTGCATATGTGGGCACCTGCACCATGTCCAACAATGGCACGTTGACATGAATCCTTCGGATGGTCTCGACGAATCGAGCAAATTGTTCATCCTCCTTTGGCTTCCTGTTTCGTGAGGGAATGGCAAAAAGCTTGTGTCTTGAAATTCAATTCCATTCTTCCCTTCACTTGGCTTCGGTTCTTCTTCTTTTTCTTTGGTAATAGAAGGGCTTTCCTCCTCCAGGTCGTTCCTGTTCTTCTTTGCTGCATGGTTAGGATATGGCGGATCCCGAGTGGATTTTCCTCCCTCGTGGTAACCGCATTAACATTTTCCAAAGAAGACTCGGGTTGCCCCGGGATCTTCCCGAATTAGAACCAGGAATAAGAGCAGCTAGCCGAGCAACTTGGGTTTCAATCATTTTATTAAAGCTCAGCTGATTTTTGAAAGCAGAGGAGAAACCTTCTATTTGTGCAGTTATGTTTTCTAAGACTTTATCATTGGCAGCAAGCTTTTTGTTGATAGATTCGTTAATTTTAGCTTGGCCATAAACCAAATCTTTCAAGGAAGGTTGATTATTGTTAAAGCCAGTAAAAATTGTTACCTCCTTGATATGATGGTCGGTTTTGGTTGTACCCTTGTCCTCCGTTTGGACGATACCCGTTGTTGTTGTTCATGTAGAACACCTCTTCATGGGTATGGGGGCAATCCTTCCCCATATGGCCGGTGTTCCCGCACTCCTCACACGTCATGTGTGAGTCCAATGCATGAACACCACCATTTGCGTTGTGTTCGTCCAAGCGTTTTATGAGGAGGTCAACCTTGGCGGACAAGCATGTCCACCTCCTTGACAGGGTGTACGCCTCTTGCGCGTGTTTGGAGTCGATCATCGCTCCACCCTTGATTGGAGACCATCTTCTCTATGAGTTCTTTTGCTTGGGCAATAGTTTTGGAGAAGAAGGCTCCTCCAGCAGCGGCATCCATATGTCCACGGGTTGTTGGTGTCAACCCGTTGTAGAAGTGTTGAAGAATGAGCCATTCCTCCATCCCATGGTGAGGGCAGGCCGTAATGTATTCTTGAAGCCTTTCCCATGCCTCGGGCATGGATTCGTTTGTCGCTTGCTCGGAAACTTGCAATTCTTCCACGAAGGGCATTGGTTTTGCCCATCGGGAAAAACTTGGCGAGGAACGCCGTGGAACATTTGTTCCAAGTGTCAATGCTTGCACGATTGGCATAAAACCACCGTTTCGCCTTCCCAAGGAGGGATAGGGGAAACAGAGCGGAGTTTGATAGCATCTTGGTTGGCTCCGGCCGTGGCCGATGTGTTGCATATTTCCAGGAACCGTTGGAGATGAGAGTTGGCGTCCTCGGAGGCCTTTCCACAAAAGGGAATGGCTTGCACCATAGTGATGAGGCTGGACTTGATGTCAAGTCCTGCAGCACCAGCCGTCGACGTTGGGCCCAATGGGCACATTGGCGACGGAGGGCGCAGAGTAGTCACGAAGGGTCCTTTCAGCCATGAGTGTTGAGGTTGATGGTGCGGAAGATGCGGGCTTGCTTGTCGTGGGTTCTTGAGGAGAGACAACGACGCGAGGTCGAGTCTTTCTCGCAAGAGCCTCGGGATTATCAACGAAGTTTTCCGGCAAGTCGAATCCACGCATGCACTATCCTCGTTTTCACCTTTGAGAGAAAACAGATCAAGGTTAGCCTGCAAGGGCAATGATTAAATCATCATCAAGTGTAATCATGAACATTCATTGTATTCTTATTAACCAATGTCTTCCCCGGCAACGGCGCCGTAAATGCTTGTTGGCATCTCTTAAGGTCACGCGGAAAGAAACACGTGACCGCGGGAGAGCCAAGGGTTTAAGTCACTTGCACTATTTAACCAAATAATCCACATCCAAGTACAAGTACTAGATATGTATTATAAGGTGGGTCATGAATATCCGCAAGCGGACGGATAACCCGTTGTAGCATTTCACCCGAGAGTATTCAAGGGTATCGTATTTATATTTTCCCAAAGGAAGACATGGTTGATAAGAGTACTTATGTTCATGGTGTTACAAAAGAATGATGAAGTATTCACATTCCAATGCAGGGGTTAGGAGCAATAAGTTGAGGATAGTGTGACACACACCAAGGCGATGCATTCTCTTATAAAAGGGATAGAGGCGATCCTAGATAAAGCTAAACTAGACTAGCAGACCACTACTCCTAATGATACAACATTCATATGAATGCGCAGCTTCTACCTAACATCCAAGATCATGCAAGCGCAAGCAAGCGTCTAATGCCTAGGCATCATCGGGAGATCCGTCTTACGCGAGGTCCGCCTCGCGACTCCGGCTTTTAGACTCCTATGCCATGCCCGAACGTGGAGGATTACTTTGGATGACAAGGCTGTCACTTCTTGTCACCTACCTCTACAAACCGTGGGACACGAAGCACATTCAACGGTGGGTAGATAACCCCAAAGACCGTGCCGGCGTCACTAACCACAACTCTAGATCCCTCGAGGCACCGACATGGTGGTAAATCTAGAGCACCCTTGCGGGACGATGAACCCGAAGCCTATTCATAAGAACACTAGCCTAACTAGCATAAGCTAGACGAAAGGATCAAAGCTAGCACTAAGTCATGTAAAGGCGTTCGTCGCTCAAGAATGAGCGACGAACGGCAATTAATCAAGTAAGATCAGGAGTAATCGGTGATCAAGTATGAACGAACGAAGAACATTCGATATGAGTTCATCTTCTATTAATGAAGAACGAAGAACGAACGACGAACTTATATGAACGAACGATGAACGATCAAACAAGATCATGATTACTCTATAAAGCTCATGACAAGGATATGAACGAAAGTATTCCATAGATGAATGATCAAGTCTCATAAAGAGAGGATACAAGAGCTATACCCAATTCTCCACAAGACTTTGGGAGCAATGAGGCAGCCCACTACTAAGCCTAGCACTACCTAGAAAGCCTCTAAACTTCTAGTGTGAGGAGAGAATGATCCTTGTGTTGTTGTGTGTGTTAAGGAGGGGGGTACCCCTCCTTATATAGGCTTGAAAGGTCGGCTCCCGGAGGCGGTTTCGTAGGTCGGTGGCATTTAATGCGCGTGGAACCGACCTCCGGAGGCGGTGGGCAAACCGCCGAGAGAAAGTGGGCCGGGGGGCCACCATGACGGTTCGGCCGAACCGCCTTGTTGGTTCGGCCGAACTGCCACCGGCCCCTCCCGGGCTGGGCTTTGGCGGTTGGCTCCCCCACCGGATGTTGGTCTTTGATCCAGGTGCGTGAGGCCTTATTTGTGTTGGATTTCGTGGTCGTTGGCCTTTTATCTTGGAGTTGATTCCCGCGGCGAAGTGGAAGTTTTGTAAAAGTGTTGATTTGTCGCCTCGGGCCCGGAATTCATCATTTTCCACCTGCACACTAAAAATCTAGAGGTACACGTGGAACTAGGTTATTTCTAAGTAAAATGCATGCAAGACATGCCTAGTCCTTCTCATTTATTTGACTAATTGACGGTTGAAATTGGTCCGTAACGACCGTCAACAATGACTAAATGTTAGTCAAGATAAATCCACTATTTGATCGAGTGAATGGTCAAGCTATCATAGGGATGACATGTATCTCGCCTTGTGCTTGACTGGTATCGTTAGGCAAAGGGATTGGTGTATGTGTATGTCAAAGGTTCAACCGATATGATCTTTATGTGTATACGGGAGTCAATAAGTGCTGCTAGGTGCCGCTCTTGATTTATGATCTAAAAAGGGGTTTTCATATCATTACCGTATAACATGTGAACCTAACGGGTCACACACTTAAGGTATTAGAACATATGTGCATAGAGATATTGTCTCTAGTGAAAGTGGGAGATTGTTGGATATGTGCCCAAGAGACAATGTGACTGTGGTCGCGGGCCATATATGGATGTTGATCCATGAGGGGTTAGATCACTAATGGGCTTTTAGACTAATGGCCCATTAGCAGGTCTATATAAAGTGGAATACAGCCAAGGGCACGAGAGAGACATCACATCCAAAATCCTGGCCACCACCTCCACTCCTCCCACGAAACCCTAGTTGTGCCGCCGGTGCTAGCACGCCGCTCACGGAGTTCTTCCCCGTACGTGTGGATTTCACGAGGAGGTGTTGCTGTTATGGTGCTGATCGGCTGGACTAGGAGGAGACGGTTGCTGCGAATGTCTACTTCCTTTACCTCTACGCGCAACTACATTGAACCTCGTTGCTCCAACTTGCTTCCGCTCCGCTCGCGTGTCTAGTGGTAACGATCTATGATCTCCCTCTTACAAGGTTTCCTGTGGTTGAACGGTAGAGTTTTTGCTTGTGTAGCCCCTCCTGTTCCCTAACACATCCAACTTCACCAAACTTTGTTTCTCCACTGCTACCCTAGTGCTTGAGAGACTCACAATGCATCCACTCAACTCTACCACTAGTGTGGCCTACGAGAAACAAGTCGATCCTCTTGATAGTCCGGTTTTTCGTATGAACTCAAGCCTACATCTACACCAAGCAAACATTTGCTTGGTTCTAGCATGTCCTTAGCCTTGATCCACCTTCTCAACTGCAACCTTCATAAAGTCCTTGATCCTTGTCATCATCAACCGTCAAGCTAACCAATCACCATGACATGGGTAGATGATAAGTTATTGTTGCTCATCCAACTCCCCAATCATGTGACCATCGAAAATACTGTTCCTTCATCATCCAAAGATGTTAGTCACAATGATCTCGTTGTCATAAAGGACAACTCAACCGAAGCATCATATAATGTGCATAAGATAGGTAACTAAAACTAGCACATATACATCATCGTGATATAAGATGAAAGCAAGCCACATGATGAATATGACACACGTGAGCAAGACTACATGACATGGCATGACAACAAGCTAGAGAGCATACATGAATAAGCACATACATGTCATCATCACATATAGAACAAGATCCTTATGGCATAGGGTATAAGGCAAGACTAACTCGAGAGACACCATATCCGACGGGTGTCGACGGTCGACAACAACCTCGACCACCGAATCTGGTTGGTGCGACCGGATCCGGCCATATCGGTGGCCGATCTGAAGAGGCGCGGCCGGCAGCCGGTGTAGGTCCTAATATTTTTTGTTTTTTTATTAAAAAGGTAGTGGTGGGTGACAACACAAGCCACCGCTAGAAAATTTTTTTTGTGGCGGGCTATGCCACCTGCCACTACAAATCCATATTTTTAGCTACAGAAGCGTAGCAGCGGTAGCCATGACCGCCGCTATTTTGGCCTGCCGCTAGAGTGCTTATTTGTTGTAATGTCTCTTACCTCATATATATTGTGGCAACTCCATAGAGTAGCTTTCTTGTTTACTTCCTTTTATCACCAATTTCCTTTCAACCTTTGGGATGTTGGTACTCTAGTAATGTGTTATTACATATGTGAGACTAGATGCCTTGCATACAAGCAAATTTTGTTAGTCTCATTGCTATGTTGACATCAATCACCAAAACATGTGAACCATGCACAAAACGTGCTCTAGGTTCATTGATCTTACAGCTGCCCCACCATGTTGTGCAAGTGTGCATATATTGTTGTCAGTACAAAAAATTTGGTTATTCGTGACAAATTAAGGATGACATTTTCGTAACTTTGGTCGAATGATTCTGCTATTCTCTAGCCTCTAGCTAATCTTTAGAGGCTTTACTGTAGCATAGATATCACCAATCGTGTGATGAGATAGTACACAACTATTGTCATACTCCCTCCATTCCTGAATTCAAGTCGTCCGGAAATGTGCCTGCCGTAAGCCATTTTCCAATTCAATTCTCTTGTCAGAACGACAAGAATTCTAGAACTGAGGAGTATTATAGAAAATAACGTTAAAACTTAGCTATGATGCTATGAACAAAACAAAAAAACTAAACCTATAAGTTTAATATCTATGTTAGTTAAGATAATACAAAAGAGTAATGAGGTACAATATAGCATATGAAGTCGTAATGAAGAACATACAAGAGCATGTCATTCAGACAAAATTATCAGGAGGGTGTATGAAAACACATGAACATTTGTATGTGGAGACTGAAACAAAATTTCTTGTACGTGACTATATAAAAACTCCCATTCAACTGCAAGTGGTTTGTAATTTTTCCTACATAAGAAGTATAACATTTAAGATACTGCAATAATTAATGTTTTTGCAACAGTTTGTTTGCAAGTTGCCTAGTATATCTGGTTAAGCAGTTTCATAACTGTGGTTTTGAGATTGTTGGGAGTGGGACTGTAGATAACCGGCAAAAAGAAAAAGAAAAAACATGTTTCAAGATTCCTTGTCTCGCCCATCAAATGGTGTTGGATTAGTTTGGATTGCTTTTGTAATCAAGGGCTGTTTCATAACTGTTTTGATATGAATGGGATTTCCTTTGCGCGAAGATAATTGTTGCCCACTCACTTAAAATATAATAGACTGAAAAACATGTCGGCGAACATTGAAATCTATCTTGTGAGACATACTTATGTGTCAGGGTCATAACCACGTAATTGTCTTATACACATATATGAAGCAAATCAGTAATAAGCACGGGGGAGGTAAGTAATAACAGCCGCCAAACTTGGCAGAAGTTTTATGGTTTGAGGACCAAAGAGTCCGGACAAATATCACAAATACAATAAACATTTCCGAACCTTGTCTGAGTAGACAGCCACTCCCACCAACCGTACGGGCGGGCCCGGGGTCGCGGCGGCGGCTCTGCACGAGCTTCTGTGAAAACTCCCTTTGGGAGGCCAAGCGAGGAAGAGTCCGCTAATTTTCCCTCCATTTTCACTAATTCTTCTCTCTTTCTCGCCGCACTTTTCCCTTGGGTTAGGTATGGTCTGGAGAGTAGGTCCCTCCCCTTCTCCACGCGTCCACCTCAGCCAGCGACAATCGATTTAGTCGTCTCGACTCACAGACCCGCCTAAGAGGCGACCAAGCGCGTCGCATAGCTGCAAGATAGTCGTCAACTTCCTCATGCCGCGGAGGAAGAGAGACGATGCGGGCGGCGGGCAGCCGTCGTCACCGCCGTCGCCGCTGAAGAGGAAAAAGAAGAAGAAGAAGTCCCGGCACCTGGATCCGTGAGTACCTCGCCTTTTCACGGTGTCCCTCTTAATCTCCGGCTTCGCAGCCTCACACCCACAAAGGGGATTCAATTCAATGAAAGATCAAATCTTGAACCTGCAGGAAGACAAGCGAGGGCGGCAGAACGCAGATCGAGCCAGTGGAAACCACTACCTCCACGGTAATCACCATGTCATCACGCAGTCACGCCTTTATTTGTTTCGGAGAGTTTGTACAACCTCCAGTAGTGAAGTTGTTGTATCTGTTAATCAGAGATTTTAGTAGTGAAGTCGTTATTACCCTCTTCAATTTTACAGGTGCTGGAAAACGGACTTTCAGAAGTACTTACAAAAGAACTTCCAAAAGTTCTCACAAAGTTACTTCCAAAACTAATTACAAAAATACTTCCCAAAGTACTTCCAAGATTCATCAGCTGTCCTTCCAGTCCTCCCAGGTAGCATCTTCGCGTCCGTATCGCTACTCGCTAGTACTATTCAGAGTGTAGAACCTTGAATTTCAAATAGTTTTTCTCTCTCTGGTATATGATACGGTTACCCTCATCTTGTCATGTTCTTTTTTTTTTTTAATTTGCAGTACACTGGTTAATCAGAACCGTACTCCAAGGTACAAGCTCAGCTTCAGGAATGGCTTAAACACTGTAGTTTACACAAGGAAGGCCATCTGCGACACCCATGAGGATCCTCTCGAGATACGAATTACATCAAACAGTCATGAAGAAATTGATGCTCCTATTCTTTATGCTAAAATTAGAGTTGTTGTTCTATATGGGGACTTCAATTGGCACAATGAGGAATGCTGGACATCGGAGGAATTCAACAGTTCTATTGTTCGCCCGCGAGACAAGCCTGGGGCAGTCCTGACAGGAGTATCTGAGCTTAGCTTGACAGATGGTGAGGCTCATCTATCTGGCCTTACTTTTGTTGATAATTCCAAGTTCGTGAGGAGCGGCAAGTTCAGGCTTGGGGTGATGGTTATCGACAATTTCGGTGAGCGAGTGCAAGAAGCCATAACTGAACCTTTCACTGTCAAGGATAGACGTGGCGAAGGTACTTTCAAATCTGAATTTCAGACCTATGTTACATTGAGAACTGTGCTGCTAAAACATTTACTGATGAGGTCATCTAATATGTTTGTTGTACTTGTAGGATTCAAAAAGCATGAGGTTCCACTGTTGAGTGATGATGTCTGGCGCTTGAATAAGATTTCAAAGGGTGGTACAGCCCATGGTGCATTGAAAATTTCTGGCATTTCTTCTGTGAAGGACTTGTTGAGTTGGTATTATAAGGATGAGCAGAATCTGCGTGAAGTAAGACGAGAATGTTTCTAAATTTGAATTTTGCTTAATTTAGTGGCTGATTTTACCCCTTGTATTTAGATTCTCAACATTGGGACCAAAGAGTGTGTATGGACTACTATAATTGAGCATGCTAAGAAGTGTGATCCTGGACCAAAGCTTTACTCTTTTGCCGTGGAAGGCAATAGTGTTATTCTGTTTTTCAACTCCATTTGCCAGATTATCGGAGTGAAATTCGGTGAAAAGTACACTCCCTTCGATGATCTTGAAAAGTCCAAGAAGGTATGAATTTCATAATAATCGTGTCCTTCAAGTTTTGAATTGTAGGAGAAGCATACACAATGGTTTGTTGCACAACAATACAGCATATGGGTGAAATACTTGAGGGATAGGTTTGGTAGACTTTGGAGCGTTTAAGAAGGGACCATGAACCCACTTATAGTCTTCTAAGTAGAGGCCCGCGTTTGATTGTAATAACAAATGACACAACAGAAACATGCATGTCCAAGTAAAAATAGGAAATATATGACATGACTACCTCTGTCCAGAAATGTAAGCATTTGTTGACTTTCAGGTATCAGCTTTGACCACTTGTCATATTCAAAATTTATTTTTTAGAGTTTGTTTTATCATTCGATATATCTTTAGTATTAGTTATTACTTTTTGTATTTGTGTAAATATTTTGAATAAGACAAATAGTCAAACACAACAGTTGAAAGTCAACAAATCCTTACATTCTTGGATGGAGGGAGTATTTATATGGCGCCTCCATGTATTGCACATATATATTCCAATAAGGCCACATGGAATTCTGCTAAAAAGTATAGTTGAAAAGGCTGTTGGTTTTTACATGCTGCAATGAACAATTCTTGTCCATGTTCAAAGAATGCATTCTTACCTAGATGAACTGCAGGACCTAGTGATACAATGGAGCAAACTGGGCTACAAAAATATGACCTTTGACCAACCTGACTATGAAATGGATAACGGTGAGCCAAGACCAATCGATCAGGAAATGTTCTATGAATGTACTGATCCTATGCAAGGTTGTACTGCCGAAGAAGGTAATAATCTACATTTTGTTTGTACTTTTCATTTACTGATTCCCTAATAATATGTCAGCAGTCAACTGACTTAATTTCCCCCTGCACATATGAACGTTTTGTCTACCGGATGATCAACAGACACTTCAGGCAATCAGTTCAAGCAGCGCGAGTCAGACATGCTGGAATCTGTGGGAGCTACACAAAATGGCAAAGTAAGTAACACCTTTTTTTTATCCTGGATGAAAAGAAAATAGAAGTCTTGTGCACTTCAAGTTTTTCTCATTTGTTGGGCACAATGCCATCAAAATTGTGGCCACAAAATTACCTTCCTCTCCTTTGTGGGGCAGCCGGCACAGCTGCAGGAGCAGCAGCAGCACCTGGATGAGCTGGGACGGGGACTGGAGGAGGAGGAGACGCCGCAGGACCTGGACACCGTCACGCAGCCCTCCCCCATCGAGCTGGAGAACATGCAGCTCCGCGCCCAGGTGGCGGAGCTCCGTGCCCAGCTGGCGGAGCTCCGCGACAGCCGTTTCAACGAGCCGCCCAGCTTCTTAAATCATTTCGGCGGTTCTGTCATGGGCGTTCGAGAGCTGCAGCCGATGACCCGCTCCTCCAGCCATGGCAGCTTTTCTGCCGCGCTGACCCCATACCCTGCGAGCACTGATGACGGCTCCAACGCCGGCGACACTGCGGAAGATGGCTCTATGATGGGCGGGCTATTTAGCGATGACGGCTCCGGCCTTTGGAGCATGAACGACGTCTGGAACATTATGGGGAAAATTCCTTAGTGGCCATCAAAAAAATTTCTTGTTCCTTATTGGCCATCAAAAAGTTTCAATTTTCTTAGTGGCCATCGATTTAAAATTTTATGCCTTAGTAGCCACTTTCATCCAATTCATGTCATAGTTGGGAGGAGAAAATACGAAATTGTCCCTGATTTTTGACAATAAAGTTGCAAAATACTTTATATATGCAATAAATATTTTTTTGACAAAACTTCCATTCACATTATGGATATTTAATATATACATGTGAATGGAACTATTTTTAAAATATATTTACTATGCAATATTTTTGGTGTGATTGTTGTTCCATTCACATTACAAATATTTTACGAGTATGTACTATGGAAATATATTATAAATATTTTTGGTACAATCACTATTAACCGCGGGGACTAAGGACGTTCGACGGGCATACTTACAAGGACAGGAATGTGAGTTCAGAGGAGTCAAGCCTTCTTTATAGCAGCGTCGTCATACTATGGAATTAGTTGAACAAATGTTTGTAATGTGTCATGTGACAGTTGGAACTCTTTTCTTATAAAAATATGTAATATATACATGTGGATGGAACTTTATCGTCTGGAATATATTTGTTGTATAATATGTGAATATAACTCTTTTCATCAAAAAAACTATTTAGTGCATCTATACTAATATTTTGCAATGTCATGGCCAAAAATGTCTTAGGGGCAATTTGGTCTTTTTTCGTCCCAAGTATCACATGGATTAGATGAAAATGGCCACTAAGGCATAAAATTTCAGATCAATGGCCACTAAGGAAATTGAAAATTTTTGATGGCCAATAAGGAACAAGAAATTTTTTTGATGGCCACTAGGGAATTTTCCCAACATTATGTGACCATCAAGTCTCCCAATATTTATTCTGAAAATTCATTCAACGATTTAGTTTACTCAACGGGTAATGTCGAGACATCTACAGTTTGGATCATTCTTATTTCATTTGAAGAAAAATAATATGAAGAAAGAATTTGTTGTGCCCCTGGTGCAGAAGTTATTTGTAGGAGCATCATTTTCATAGCAAGCTAGAGACCAAAGTGCAGAAGAGAACCCAACAAGTAAGACTATCAGCACTGGTTAATCTCTATCCCCACCTCTAAAACAGAATATTCTTGTCTAGTCATCGAGATTTTTATCTCTATACCAATTTTTTCCGCACTCGTCAACCTCTATATCTCAACCTCTATACCAACTAATCTATATTTTATTCAACCATCTTCAAATACCATAAGTAGGGTCCACTTGTAATTTTATCTAAACATATCCATGTGAGATCTTGTTTTGAAGGATTTTTTGAAACAAATCTAATGGTGTAATCGGAATTTGATTTGGGTTTTTGGTTTGTGATTTATAACATTTTTAGTTCGGTGAAACAGTGGGGCCCACCTTTCTCTCTCTTACCTTTCCCCTCCCTTTGGCGATCGATTCCAAAATCGCTGCGAATAGCGGCTGGACCAGCTGTCTCTATTATACAGATTGTTGTAGCGAGCGCCGGTGCAGTTAAAAAATTCCTATACTCCATCTGCAGATCCGGATAGCGGTTGCCACTACGGATAGTCTAAGGGCCTTATGCTGTCACGCTAATTAATTCAGTTCCAAATCAGAAGGTTTAGTACGTTTGCCGGATTATTTAATGGGGAAATTGCAAAATCCACCCATAAAGTCATCTAACTCTGATATCCCCCATAAGATAGTTTGTTGCAAAAGCCCGCCCACCCAGCATTTCTAGGCTGAAACTCCCCCCCCCCTCTCGGGAATCCTTATACGCGGGCGTGCGCTCGCAGCACACCGCGCAAACCGCTTCGGATACGAAGCTTGGCTTAAGTTTTGATTTAAACTTTTTTTACAAAACTTTGACTTGAAACTTTTTCTCGACGAAACTTTGATTCCAAACTTTGATTCAAAACTTTTCTTCAAACTTTATTTTCAAAGTTGTGTCAATCTTCGGTTTGATACATTTTGTTCATACTTCAAAATTTTTTGCGAAAAATTTTATTTCAATGTTTTCTTAGAAGTTTTGACCTAAAGATTCTGCTTATAAGTTTCGGTGAGAAGTTTTGAACCGAAGTTTGTTTAAAAGTTTTCACTAGCAATTTTGTTTTGAAAGTTTTGTAAAAAAAAACTTTCCTAAAATAGAAACTTTTCGGAGACGAAACTTTTTTACGAACCTTTTCAGTTGAGTTTGTGATTCAAAGTTTGGATCGAAGTTTGGTTCGCAAAGTTTTGATGAAACTTTTTTCGATCTAACTTTCAACGAAACTTTCTATGAAACTTTACCCGATTTTAGTTTTCTAAAAAGTTTGAAGAAAACTTTCCATTTTTAGAAAGTTTGTGGGATGTAAAACTTTCCAAAAAAAGAAAGTTTCATCCCTGTCCGAAGGTTTGCTACGAGTCCTCCTCGCGCGCGTGCGTGGATTATCCACTCCCCCACCACCACCACCACCACCACCCACGTCCTCGGCTGATTTTAGGGATGGCAATTCGGGGTCGGGTATCGGGTACCCGACCCGATGGGGACGGGGATGGGGGCATTTTCCACCCGTGGGTGGCGCCCGTACCCGCCCGACACTAGTCGGGCATGGTGCGAGGATTGATTCTTACCCATGGGGAACCCGATGGAGACCCGACAATTAAAGTAAAGCCCAGCCCACATTGCTTGCAGCCCAGCCCACGTAAATCTAAACCCTAACCCTACCTTATCCCCTATGCATCCCAACCCCAGTCCCCAAACCGAGAGCCGCCAACCGCCGGTCCGCCACTCGCCGGCCGCGGCCGGGCCCTCGCCCTGCTCATGCATCGCACGCCGCATGCCGCCTCCTCGGTGGGTCGCCGCAGCCCGGACGCCGCACGTCGGCACGCGTCCTCGCGCACGCCGTGACGTCCGCCGGCACGCGTCCTCGCGCTCGCGCATGCCGCGTCGCCGCCGCCACTCCCGTGCGGTCGCGGGTCGCGCACGCAGCGACGCCGCCCGCGCTCGTCGCCGCCACTCCCGCGCGGTTGTGGTTCGCGCACGCCGCGGCGCCGCCCACACTCGCCGCTGCCGGTACTCCCACCTCGACGTACACGGTAGATGCCACCAGCACGGCGTACGCCCGGTGGGTACCCGATACCCGCCCCGATACCCGACGGGGACGGGGATGGGGATTGATTTTCCCCATGGGCACGGGGATGGGTTGGGATTTTTACCCGACAGGGGCGGGCATGGATATGCTCTACCTGCCCCGAACCCGCCCCACTGCCATCCCTACATTGCCATCCTGGACTCATGTTACTGCCACATCACACAAGCTGGGCTGGATCCGAAAAATGATAGAAGAGCGGCCCAAATAAAATCACCAGCTTTTATGTTGCCTGGAGCCCAACTAAGACCATTTCGTGTGGCAAGAAGGCCGAGGCGGCGGCTGCGAGCAGTTTGCAGAAGGGCGACGATCGCCATCAGTTATCCTCTGCCTGATTCAACTCATCGATCACCCTGTTGCACAGTTGATTTTCACGATCATGACATGATCCGGTCAGTTTCTTCCCTTTTCTCTTTCTTCTACAATTACTCTGTAGGTAGAATGTTGGATATTTTCCTGAGATTGGGCCTCTGGGTGTTGCTCGTATAGTAAGGCATACATGATAATTAATCTAGAGTTAGACTTGATCTTCACATATTAAAAAAACTCAGCCGGCTGGGGAATGACCGCCCCAGCGGTGTTGCATTACTAGAAGAAGTCTAGCTGCGCCAGACCGAGAAAATCCACCGAACGCCGGCCTCCCGGACAGCTCACACGTACGCTGGGCCGACGTCCACTGCCCCCACCCCCCAGAGCCGGGCCGACATCGTTGCCACAGGTCGGGTGCTAATCAAAGGGAGGCACAGCGAGGGGATTTTTTGAGAGCCCGAGCTGCATACTCGGTCCCCCTTTTTTTCCCACAAATTATGCATCACCCAGGATTTGAACCCTGGATGGGAGCTTCCCAGTCAGTGGACTTTGCCACTGCACCGTGAGCCCCTTTGCGATCTTCACATATTACTTACACAAGGTTGGTCCAGTTCCGGGTGAAAAGACTGGCTGATTTGGTTCGGATTCCCTGAAACATCAAATATTGCCAGAACAAAAAGGAAATAATCTCTATTTTTTTATAGTGACCCACTTATATAAAATATATCTTTCTTGTTATAGTAGGGCGGTCTTTCTTCAAACAGGGGTATGAAGTGATTAATTTTAATCATCAATTTGTCATTATTGCATCTTTCGTGTTTCCTCTCCTTACTCTATTATATGCAAATCATTGCAGATGGAGCATAAAGGTTTGATCACCCTAAAGGTGTACACAGGCGCCCTTTTCAACATTGATTCTATGGTTAGTTATGCAGACATGCAAACAATCCCTGATTTTGATAGAGACTACATGAGCTTCTTTCAGTTGCGTGATCAGTTGAAGGACCTTGGACTGAATCATGATGACTGGTTATATTATCTGAAGCCTGGGTATACAGCACCTGCAGGTCTTGTGCTCCTAATGGATGATTTCCAATGCAATCAGTTGTTAATTGACCATGAAGGGAAGGACACTTGCATTTTGTATATTGTGCCCTGCCCTATGGTTGCAATGAGAGCATACACTCCGTTGCTAAAAGAAAAAGAAGTTGTTGTTCAAGGCATGGGGAAAGACAGTATTGCAAATGCATGCATGACACAAGATGGTGCTACTAATTCAGTCACGAGAGATGATGTTCTTGAGGAGGGCATGGAACAAGAAGGTGTTGTTGTTGGAGACATGGCAGAAATTGCTAGTGACGCTAGTGATGAGTCCTCTAATATGGAGATTGTGAATGAGCATGAGCTTGAAAATAGGTTTTTGGACGCAACTGGATATGTATTTGAAGGTGATATTGGGGATGATGAGTTGTACTCTCTATCTAAGCAGTCAGTTCGGCATGAAAAAGTTGCTATCTCACGTGAAAGTGGAAAAGAGAAGGCTAGTTCAAGTTCCCACACAACGACAAAGATCCAAGCAAAAGATAATGCTCCAGGTAATGAACATGTTGTGATTATTGTACCTAATGAACCAACAAACGACATCAACCACAGTCGTGAGGCATATGAAACTCCATTGCTTGTTCATAGATCAAGGGGAGTTGAGGACAATTGGTTTGATGAGGCAACAATGTCACACCTAATTTTAGATGAGGGTATGTTGTTTGATGATGTCCATCAATTCAGAGATGCAATGAAGAATTTGATTATTAGAGAAGGTAGGAAGGTTCAGAGGAAGAAGAATGATCCTGAAAAGGTATCAGCCAAGTGCTTAGGAAGTGGATGTCCTTGGTATATATATGCAAGAGTGGTACCGGGCGAGAAAACATTTAGGATAAGGAGGTTTGTGAAAGGTCATAGTTGTGGAAGGTCCCATGATATCAAACAACTGGATTTAAAGTGGATTGCAAAAGAATATGTTGAAGATTTCAGAAGTGATAGGGACTGGAAAGAGAAACATCTCAAAGATTCCGTGCTTAGGGACACACATGTTGGAATTTCCAAGTACAAAGTATATAGGGCAAAGATGGAGGCAGTGAAACTAGTGCTTGGTAACCATCTAGATCAATTCACAAGGATTCAAGACTATGCACGTACACTTTTGCATGCTAATCCAGGCAGCAAAGTCAAGTGTGATGTTTCAACAGATCCAACAATCAAGCCAGTGTTTGAGAGGATGTTTATATCATTTAAAGCTCAGATAGATAGATTTCTTGCTGGTTGTAGACCTTTTATAGGTGTTGATGGAACTCAAGTGAAGTTGCCAAATGGAGCACAAATCTTAGCAGCTACAGGAAGAGATGGAAATAACAATATGTACCCAATCGCTTTCGCAATAGCCGAATCAGAAAATCATGACTCATGGGAATGGTTCTTGAGATGTTTAAATGACTGTATTGGAGATGGACATGAGCATGGTGGGTGGGTTGTCATGAGTGACAGGCAAAAGGGAATCTTGAGTGTTCTTCCTATTGTATTTCCTACAGCTGAACATAGATATTGTCTTAGGCATTTGTATGCCAACTTTGTGGTTGCTGGATTTCGGGGGATGAACTAAAAAATTGATGGAGGCTGCTGCTTATGCTTATAGGCAGTATGATTTTGAGGTGGCAATGGAAAAGATAAAAAGGGTTAACCAAGAAGCATGGAAATGGTTGAAACAAATACCTGTTGAACACTGGAGTAGGCACAAGTTTTCTTCAAGGGGTAAAACTGACTTGGTGGTAAACAATATTAGTGAGACATACAACTCATCTATATTGGAGGCAAGGGATGAACCAGTGTCATGACCGGCCTGCAGTACCAGTGGCGGCGTGCCAGGGACCAGAAGCGTGTGGCTAACAAAGTGGCAGGCTGAGCAGTTTTAGCGCCAACTGAATAAAGGAGATTGGTTTGAGTTAGTTTAAGTTGTTAGCTGAGTTTTAGGAAGTTGTTAGCCGGTCCTACAGTGTATAAGTAGGAGCCGGGGTTAGTCGAGTCGATCATCTTGGAGTTTAGGCTTTAGCCATTGTAAACGTTCCTGCCTGGGTGGCGCGGCGCTGGTCACCACGGCTCCTCCGCGCAGGCGAGGTCCAGGACCAAGACCATCCACTTCATTTAAATACCATCTCCGTCGTTTCGTCCCAACCAATTCATACATCTCGCCTGTTCGTGAGAGAGTACGAGAGAGAGCTCGTGACAACTTGGTATCCGGAGGCCTCGTCCCCGATCCGGGCACTGCGGCAACCCCATTTGTCGCCATGTCCGTTGACTCGGCCGATGCATCCGCGGACGATCTCACCGTAACAGATCTTGCCAAGCAGGTCACGACGATCGAGTCCATCGTGCGCCCCCGCAACCGCCGGCGGATCGATTCGACTCTCTGGAGTAGACACTTGCCGATCAAACGCAACAGATGGTGGCGCTCAACCTTGCCCTCGTTTGTTTGGAGATCGACCCCAAGGGCAAGGGCCACGCGGAACCCTCCGGCCACACCGATGACAGCCGCCGTCCTCCGCCGGCCGATCGGGACGCCGATGATCGGGGCCGGGCTACCACAAGATGGAGTTCCCCAAATTCGACGGCAAAGGCGATCCTCTAGCCTCGGCTGAGCCGCTGCGAGCAATACTTCCGTATCCGTCGCACGCCGGAGACCAAGCGGGTAGCATACGCGTCCTTCCATCCGACGGATGATGCTCGGCTCTGGTTCCACCGGCTTGAACTCAACAGCGGTACACCAACTTGGCGCTCCTTCGTCCAGCTCATCAATACCCGTTTCGGCCCGCCACTCACGGACACGCCCCGGGCGAGATCGCTCTCCTTCGGCGCACGGGCTCGGTGAACGACTACGCTAACCATTTTTCAGTGTTGGCATGCCGAGCGGAGGGTCTCTCGGCGCAGCAGCAAATTCATTTGTTCACCGTCGGCTTGGGCGACCCTCTGCGCACCGACGTGAACTTGAAGCGACCCACCACCATGGACGAGGCGGTCATGTACGCACGAGCTTACGAACAACGCATGTCGGCTTCTCAACCGGCTCACCTGCACTAAGCACCCGGATTAGTAGCCCGGCACATTGCGCACCCATCCGAGTCTCCGGGCTACGCCGAGTGGCGTTCCAGCTGCCAAGAAGTTGTCCCCGGCCGAGATCACGGAGCGTCGCTCGAAGAAGATGTGTTTTCATTGTGACGAGCCGTTCACCCGGGCTCACCGCCAAGAGTGCAAGCAGCTCTTTGTCATTGAGGTGGCTTGCGACGACTATGAGGAGGCGGACACCGCAGTGCCGGAACCGGTCATCTCCCTCCACGCACTTACGGGCATCCAGCCGCGCACCGTTCACACCACGCAAGTTTCGGTGACGTTAGGGGGCTCGCAATTCACCGCGCTCCTAGACTCCGGCTCCACCCACAATTTCATTGACACTGCGGCGGCAGAGTGCGCGGGCATCACGTTCACCGACCAATCCCGTCTCCACGTCGCGGTGGTGAATGGCGATCGTGTCACCAGCCCCGCCGCTGTCCATCGCCGGCGGTTGACATCGGAGGAGAGGGTTTTGATTTAGACTGCCTCGGATTGGCACTCGGCTCATTTGACATGGTACTCGAGTTCAGTGGTTGGAATCCCTGTGACATCCCGTGTCAAGATTAAAGCTAATCACGCGATTAATACCCTAATCATATTCTTAGCCAGGCGCTAATGCTAAATCACCCAACCGGAAAAAGGAAAAACCTACTCCTAAACCCTAGCCTTAACCAAAATGCAAAAATTATAAAAACACTACCCACATATTTTTGCACCACTGGATTGCTCATGTAAAAAGATGAATTTACAATATTTTTGCCGAATTTTTGAACAAAGTTTTGAAAGCCCAAAAATTCAAATTCAAATCTGAAACACTGCTACTTGTGAATTTTGTATGAATTTTTGGAAGCAAGTTTAGAACTTCAAACTAAAAGATGAAAATTAAAGCATATCATCCTGAGTCTTCCCATATTTTTGGTTCGATTTTTGGAGCAGCAGAACTACGAATTTTATCCAAATTTCCGAACAACAGATTCAAACTTCAAAAGTTGACCTCGAGCTACGGTGCCCATCGGGCAATGGCGACCGGACCGGCGGTCCGGCCAGCCTGGCCGCCGCCGCGCGCGTGCCTGCCCCGTCCCATCGCCATGCAACCCCTGGCCGCTCCCCAACCGCTCTGTACCCGCCGGCCAACAGTAGAGCGTCGGAGTTTAATTCTCCCCGCTCCGCCGCCGCTCACCGTCCGGCCGCCCCTAGAAAACGCGCACGGGAGCCAAGGCCCCATCTCCATCCGCATCAAACCACTCCCCCAGCTCCCGCCGCAGCTCACGGTGCCCCCAGCTCTCTCCCTCACCCCCTGCAGCTCGCGCGCGAGAGCAAAGCGCCGCCGCCGCCCGGTCCGACCGCCATGGCCGCAGCTCGCGATTGCTCCGTCTAGGTAAGCCGTCTTCACCCGCTATCCGTGTCGGTGGGTGCGCAAGGCCTCAGCGGCCCTTCCCTAACCTCCCTGCCCGTCCCGTGCAGTGCATCGCCGGAATTTGTGCAGAGGAGCCGCCGCCGTCGCCTCGCCCCGCCGCCCCCACGACGAGCCCCCACCTCCGGTCGTCCCCTCCACCGCGCGACCCCACGCCGCCACTCCCCGCACGAAGGTGATGCTCTCCGAAGAAACCGCCCCTCCTCTCTCTCTCTCTCCGGGACGCGCGCCCCCGCCGGAGCCGCTCCGGCGCCGCCGCTCGTCGCCGCGCCGCCTCGGCCACCCGCCGTCCCCGTGGACCCCACCGAGCATCGCCATCGCTCGCGCTTCATTTTCCCCAAAGGCCGGAGCATGAGCTCCAGCGCAACGCCACCGCGGCGAGCCTCACCGGCGCCGGCCACCGTCGCCGGAGCGCGCGCCGCCGCTGTTTTAAAAAAATGAACCAATGGCATTTTCGTAAATATATCCGAACTTCGTTCAAGTTTGAAAAATTCATATCTAGCGTTTGAAATGTCCAAACATTGCAAACTAAAATGTTTTGGAAACTAGAAGACCTGTACTTTCATAAAAGTAACATGAACTCCTCAGATCTGGTAATTTTCACATTTTTACAAAAATGACAAAAGTCAACCCCTGAAAACTTAACTAAGCCATAACTTTAAAAATATAAATCCAAATTAAAAGCCACTTGGCCAAAGTCTTCACCCTGGCACACATGAATTTTTGGCACTGGAAGATCTGCATTTCACTTCATATTTTTCAAGTTATTGCATTTCTTGCATTCTCTGTATTTAATTTTTAATTAATTCTGTATAAATTATTTTTGCATGAAACTTGGCAATTAATTTCCTTTTGGTACTGTGCATATGTAGAAAATCCCATTTTAAATTTTGAGCATGTTAAGTAATGATTTTTGCAAACCCTAGATCTAAATTTCTAAAGGGTCAATTTCAGCACAAGCATAATTCGTTTTATGTCATTCAAAATCATGTTCATGCATGTTTATGTAAGCTCTACTGTTCATTATGTCCTTTAGCACCTCATGGCAGGTTTAGTAGGTTTCATGTATTTTACCTATGTATGAATTTTGAAATCAAATTCCTATTCTAAAAGGGAATCGTCATCGCATGTGATGTTAAAATACCTAAGCCTAGATTTCTCCGTTTTGTATTATACAAACTTGCTAAATTATTAGTGCTAAACCTACACTAACCACAGCACTCATGTCTATGCATCAAGTCATTACTCGTTATATTAGTATGGTTATGCTTGTTCATGTAATTTGGGTCTCGTAAAAGAAAACACGAGGTATGTTAGGATTGCTAGAGTTGGAGCGAACCAACTTTTGATTAATGTGTTCATATGTATCTTTACAAAACAGCACACATGCATTACCATGTTCATCACCCTTGTATGCATGTTACTTATGCATTGCATTTCATCCTCTAGGTGACGACGTTGAATTGATTCCGCCGGAAGAAGCCGTCGCTACTCTCAACGCTTGTGAAGCTAGTACTAACTTCGACCACTCTCAAGGCAAGCCCCGGTGCATTCCTATTATTTTGAAATGTCTTCCTTTATCACTCTATTAAGGACGATGAATGTGCATTTAAGTTCTTAGGCGTTGATTGGAACTCCACATGCATAAATTCCTAGATGTCCTATGTCGCTTATGTGTCATACCCTCGTTAGAATTGCTATGCTAGGTTTATGGAGTCAACGATAGAATGGGAATCTCACCTATGGCTATGATTAAATTTGAACATGATGAATTTGGTTAAAATTGAGAACACCCCATTGTGGCTCCGCGAACAAGTTTGAGTTGTGTACCACTTGCATACCTTTCTTATGGGGATTGGTAAACCTATGTAGCTTGTAAGTTGTAAAGTGAGCCGGATATCTCACCGACCCGGAGGTGATGTGTTTGGCACGGTGGTTGCACGGGTTGAGGACCGTTGGAGAGTACATGGGTTAAGCCTTGGGCGCGTTGTTGAACGGTCGCAAGGGGACGTGTACTCGGGGTCGGTGGCCCCGTGTTTTATTTTATGATGAACTCGCGAACGGTGGCCATACGTGTTCTTAAATGATGCGTATGTCGTGCATTTGGGTTCTTTCCTGCAGGATTAATAATTCGATAATTATCGCCGTTTCCTCTCGGTTAATGAGTACCACTTGATTCGAGCAGTTCGCAATGTGTAGTAATGGAAGGAGATTGAATAGCTTGCTGTTTTATATTGATATTAAATTGTATTGCAAACTCTTGTATTGTTAGCATGCTCACTAAAGTTCTTTTATGCAACAACCCTATTAATTTGGCTAAGTAATAAAATTGCCAACCTAATTAGCATAGGTGCTATTATGCAAAATGCCAAGTTAAACCGGTCAAGCCCCATGCATCTAGGAGTCGGTCTTAGATGGCCAATTTGACGGGTAAGACTTGCGGAGTATGTTAGATACTCGAGGCTTTGCCACTACATGTTGATTTACAGGTTTCCCGCAAGCCGGTTTTTGTGATTGTTGTGGTAAGGTGGTTTGGGATGGAGAAGAGCCCAAAGAGTGGACCATTGAATGGGTCCCTAGCTCTCCGACCCATGATGAGTGAGCCATGGCCTAGGCCGGCATGGTTCCTTTAAGTTATCTATGTATCGTCGAGTTATGTATTTCGCTTCCGCACTTTAAATTCGAACTAAGATCATGGTTATGTAAGACTTAATCTCGAACCTAATGTATCTTTTATTCGAACTCCATGTTGTAATCAAGACTTAATTATGTAACCTTGCAAATCGTGTATGTTTGTTAATGTGATGCTATGTATGGTTGCTTCGTCAATCATCTCCCAAGGCGATCCGTACCACACTTAACTATCTTTCGGGATAGGGGTGTGACACGTGGTATCGAGCCGACTTGGGATTTGCGTCACGTTAACACTCATTCTAAAAATCTTAAAACCCGTTTTTGAGTCACGGTGAGGTACGAGTCTAGATAGAAAGGCCAATGTAAGGACTATATAGAATGGTGGCAAAAGTAACCCCGTGTTATGATTGTTTACATATTTTTGCAACTACGGCTTGGCAAAGGTATGTGATTGGGTGTTGTCAATTTTCGCATGATATCAACTGGTGTGACTCGAATACACTCTTATTCGAGAGCTCTCCATGTGAGGCGAGGTGACATGGATTTATTTTCGGTTTGTTTCTTTTGAATTTGATGTAATGTTTCTGGAATCCATCTCTTGCAGGTACATAACAACATTTTAGCTCGTGTAGTATCGTGTGAGAGGTGTGTGTGTGCCACCGATGCGCTTGTCCGATATTCGTATCGGCGGGCGCGGTCTTTTAATTTTTGTGAGGACGTACGAGACGACATATTGAGCATCCATCATAATTGCATATCATCTCATCATGTCAAATATATGCATGTGAACTCACATAAATGGAACAATTACCAAAAGTTTGATCACCTAGCTTAATTCTCACAAAGGTTGAAAACCGGAAACAAAAACGTGGCAGATTTCTTAACTTCCGTGAAAATGAGCATAACTTTCAAGTTACTTATCCAAATAAGGCAAATAAGGACTTTCTGGAAAGCTTGTATTATGCACTACAACAATCTCCTAGTCTCAGGTCTTGTAAAAATCTGGAACGTAGCTAGAATTGCCCATTACAGTGAGCTGTTCTGGAATTCCAGAATGTGCTCCGGTTCTGTCCCTGTCGTAGATCGTGCATAACTTTCAAACGACAAGTCGGATTGAGCTGTTCTAGGATGCGTTGGAAAGCTTAAGAAATTGTCTAAAACTTTCGTAACAAAATAAAAGTTTGTTTCAGCCCAGAAACAGGAGTAATTATCGAGTTTCCGTAACGTGTCAAATCTGTCCAGAAAAATGGAACCGTGTTGGGATTGGGCGAAAAGTTTTGTTGCATTCTTTTGCTAAGTTGGTGCCATTCCATCATTCATGCTTTACTTATTTAGCATGTTTTGTTGTTGGATCTTGAGTTTTGACTTGTGTTTCAAAATTCTCCGACAGATGGCCCCCGGCAAGCTCATGTTGGATCGTGAGAACCTCGCGAGGCGGGTGCTCGAGTTGGAGCAGGAGCGTGCTGCCCTGCAGGCCACCCTCGCCACCCACGACGCCGAGCTTACCACTCGCGACGCCGAGCTCGCCGCTCGCGACGCCGAGCTTGCTGCCCGCACCGCCGAGCTAGCCGAGCGCACTACCGAGGTGGACACCCTCCGTACGCAGCTCGAGTATAGCGAGACGGAGCGTTGGAACTTCTTCGAGCAGCTCCACGACGCCCACCTTGCCCTTGAGGGCAATGGAGCCGCCGCTCTGCAGGCCACGCTTGATGAGCGTGATGCCCAGCTCGCCGCCGCGAATGAGGAGAACTACGTCCTCTCCGGCCAGGTGGATGCCCTTCTCGAGCAGAAGGATGAGTTGGATGTTACTCTCCCGGAGACTCGTGGCGCTAGGGATGCTTTGGAGGGAGACCTCCGGAACGCCCGGGCGACCATAGCGCATAACAACACTACCATTGAGCATCTCCAAGCCGCCAACAATGCCCTGCACGCCATCCTTAATGGCGGACCTCCCGAGCCACTTGAGATCATCCCACCCGAGGAGGATGTGGAGATGAGTGATGGCGAGGATGTTTCCGACGTCGAGGACGGAGCACCACCCTCTCCCATGAGGGATGACGCCGACTACTACGGCGATGACGACGAGTAGTTGTCACGACCGGTGGTCGTAGCTCTATGTGTGTAGGATTTGTAATCTCGTGAGGCATGTAACCGTGTTGGAAAACGATCCGCGTGTTGTTAATTAAGCTCTCCGAGATTTGTGTTTGTTTGTGGGTCACATGCGATGTAACCTAAGACCGTGTTGTATCGGATTCGTGGTTTCCCGTGTATCAAAAATTTCTATCATGTTGCTACTATGTTAGAATCTATGGAATACGTGTGTTGTCAATGCACTATGCTTATTTCATCAATATTTTCTTCGTACATGCAATCTGAAATTTTTGGTCCCTTATGCCCAATGTCATGTTTTCTTGCTATTTTAGCTCTTGGTCTAATGAGCTAACGTGAGAAAAATTTTTCATACATGACAGATGGTGAATACCCGCCGTGGTGAAGCTTCCGGAAGTGGGCATGGTGCGAGGGAAGAGCAACTTCCTAACCCTCCACCCCTCACGCCGTTGGAGCAACTCGTGTCCAACCAAAACGAGATGTTCCGCTTGTTCTTTGCAGGCCAAACCAACCAAGGACAAGGCCAAGGACCGCCACCCCAAGGGCCGAGGAATTCCACCTATGCCGACTTTTGGGCCACTCAGCCGCCCAAGTTTGGTGAAGCTACTACCGATCCGTTGGAGGCGGATAATTTCCACCGCATCATTGAGTCGAAGTTTGCTCTCCTCAATTGCACATCGGAGCAAAAGGTTCTCTTTGCAGCTCAACAACTTCGTGGCTCCGCTAGTGCATGGTGGGCAAGCTTCACCGCCGCACTTCCCGCCGGTACTCAAGTGAACCGGCCGGACTTTTGCACCGCGTTTCGCGCGCATCACATTCCCGCCGGTCTCATGAAGCGCAAGTTGCAAGAGTTCCTTAGTTTGAAGCAAGGTGCCGGAACCGTGCAAGAGTATGCACGGAAGTTCAACTACTTGGCTCAATATGCATCCTATCATGCCGACACGGATGACAAGAAGAAGGATTGTTTTCGTTCGGGGCTAAGCCCGAAGTTACAAGATCGCTTGGCTCAAGTCACTACCGGCACATTCAATGACTTGATGAGTGCCGCGATCGTGCAAGAAGATGCTATCCGTGCTCACCAAGAGGACAAGAAGAGGAAGCACGCCGTAGGAAATCCATCCGGCTCCGCTCCGCCCAAGTACAAGCTAGCTATCACTTCCCCGACCGGACAGAAGTTTCGGGCCGCATTGCCGCCGACGGGGGCTCACGCCGGTTTGTTCCGCAGCAACACCACCACTCCCACGGTGGAAATCAGCAGCACACCACCTCGTTCCGCCCTCCACAGCAGCAATACCAAGGTGCTAGGCCCGGTCCGCAAGGTCCGTGCTTTAATTGTGGACGTCCGGGTCATTTCGCAAAGGATTGCCGTGTTCCGACACGCAACCCGGCAACAACAACAACAACAATGGTTCCGAAAGCGGCAACAACAACCAAAACCGCAATGGAAATAATGGGAATGGGAATCGCAATCAATCCTCCACTCCAAATGCTAAGAATGGCCGAGTCAACTATACCACGGCCGAAGAGATTCAAGCGGGAGAACCGGTACTTTCGGGTATGTTTTCGGTCAACAACCACTCCACTTTGGTTCTTTTTGATTCGGGTGCAACTCGTGATTTCATTAGTCAAGCATGTGCAAAAACCCTACAACTCACCCCCACCGTTTTGGATATTCCCTATATCATCACGTCACCCGGTGGAAAGATAAAAACAAACCTAGAGTTGAGGCAAGTCCCACTACACCTAGAAAGAAAAATTTACCCCTCATCTCTCATAGTTTTGTGTGGGCAAGGAATAGATATAATTTTAGGTATGAGGTGGATGAAACTCCATAGAGCCGTTTTACATATCGATTCTCGTGAAGTTCACCTAAACTCCCCACTCCATGGTTCATCTATTCTCCGATTGCCCCACCCAAAATTCTCCACTTCAAAGATCTACCATCTTGAGGGAAAACGGATTGAGGATATTCCCGTGGTATGTGAGTTTCCCGATGTTTTTCCGGATGACTTACCGGGCATGCCACCCGACCGGGATGTCGAGTTTAATATTGAGCTCCAACCCGGTACGGCACCAATTTCCGTAGGCCGTACAAGATGGCTCCCAATGAGCTAGCAATCTTAAAAGAGCAATTGAGTGAGCTTATGGATAAAGGATATATTCGCCCTAGTTCATCTCCGTGGGGATGTCCCGCTCTCTTTGTGAAGAAGAAAGACAAGACGCTACGTCTATGTGTGGATTACCGCCCTCTCAATGCGGTGACTATCAAAAATAAATACCCGCTCCCTCGGATTGATATTCTCTTTGATCAATTAGTTGGTGCTAAGGTTTTCTCTAAGATTGATCTCCGATCCGGTTACCATCAAATCAAGATCCGAGCCGAAGATATTCCAAAAACCGCATTCTCTACGCGGTATGGTCTCTTTGAGTATCTCGTCATGTCTTTTGGGCTCACGAATGCCCCGGCTCATTTTATGTACTTGATGAATTCGGTATTTATGCCCGAGTTGAATAAGTTTGTCGTGGTCTTCATTGACGACATTCTTATTTATTCGAAGTCCGAAGAAGAGCATGCCGAACACCTTCGCCTTGTTCTCCAACGGCTTCGTGATCATCAATTGTATGCCAAGTTTAGCAAATGTGAATTTTGGTTGAAGCAAGTGCCTTTCTTGGGTCACATTATTTCCGCGGAAGGTGTCGCCGTTGACCCAAGTAAAGTGGGAGACGTGCTCGCTTGGAAATCCCCAAGGTCGGTGAGACAAATCCGGAGTTTTCTAGGTCTTGCCGGTTACTATCGGAAATTCATTCCCAATTTCTCAAGCGTAGCCAAGCCTATGACAAAATTGTTGGAGAAAGATGCTAAGTTTAAATGGAGCCGTGAATGTGAAGAAGCCTTCCAAACTCTCAAGAAGCATTTGACATCCGCTCCGGTGTTAGCACAAGCCGACATCACCAAGCCGTTTGACGTGTATTGTGATGCATCCGGCACCGGTCTAGGATGTGTGCTAATGCAAGAAGGGCGTCTCATTGCTTATGCTTCTCGTCAACTTCGCAAGCATGAACAACATTACCCCACTCATGATTTGGAGCTAGCCTCGGTTGTCCTTGCTTTGAAAACTTGGAGGCATTATCTACTTGGAAATCTTGTCAATCTTTACACCGATCATAAGAGTCTCAAATATATCTTCACCCAACAAGAGTTGAATATGAGGCAACGTAGATGGTTGGAATTAATCAAGGATTATGAGTTGGAAATCCATTATCATCCGGGTAAAGCTAATGTGGTTGCCGACGCTTTGAGTCGCAAGGATCAATGCAATCATATTACCGGTTGTTCTATGGAAAACTCGGAAATTTCAGATTCTAGTGAACCGAGTCTTCGAGTCATTCCCTATGGTTTGCTATATAATCTAGCTCTCATTCCTACCCTTCGTGAGGAAATTATTGAGGCGCAAAAGAAGGACGAAGGTATGGAATTTATTCGGCAAAAGATTGAGAATGACGAAGCTACATGTTTCCGACAAGATGACAATGGTGTATTATGGTTCAACCAACGTCTCGTTGTTCCAAAGGATATGGAATTACGGAAGAAAATAATGGATGAGGCACATTTGTCTAAATATTCCATACACCCCGGTAGCAACAAAATATATCGCGGCCTAAGAGAAAAGTTTTGGTGGATACGCATGAAGCGTGAGATTGCACGGTATGTGGCCGAGTGTGATACTTGTCAACGAGTGAAAGCCGACCATTTGAGAAAGGCCGGATTATTGAACCCATTGAAGATTCCCGTTTGGAAGTGGGAGGACATTGCTATGGATTTTATCGTTGGATTGCCCCTCACATTAAGGAAGCATGATTCAATTTGGGTTATTGTGGATAGGTTAACTAAGTCCGCACATTTCATCCCCGTCCATACTACCTACAATACCAAGAAGTATGCCGAGCTATACATCTCAAGAGTGTTGTGTTTGCATGGAGTACCTAAAACCATTGTTTCCGATCGAGGTCCGCAATTTGTATCTCGCTTTTGGGAACAATTGCATTCTTGTCTTGGTACCACCCTCATTAGAAGCTCCGCATATCACCCGCAAACGGATGGACAAACCGAAAGATTGAATCAATATTTGGAGGATATCTTGAGAGCATGTGCTATGGAAAATAGAGGAAATTGGGATGATTGTCTTCCATTCGCCGAATTCTCGTACAACAATAGCTATCAAGAGAGTTCGGGAATGTCACCGTTTGAAGCATTGTATGGTCACTCTTGTCGTACACCCTTAAATTGGTCGGAAGCGGGAGAGAGAACTACTTTTGGTCCCGATCTTGTCACCCAAGCCGAAGAGAAGGTCCGACAAATTCAAGCCAACATGAAAGCCGCACAATCTCGTCAAGTGAGTTACGCTAACAAGAGGAGACGCCCCTTGGAATTTGAGAAGGGAGATCACGTTTATCTTCGTGTCTCTCCGAATAAGGGCGTATCCCGGTTTGGAATTAAAGGAAAATTAGCACCCCGCTATATCGGACCCTATCCGATTGTAGAAAAGCATAGCGCGGTTGCTTACCGATTGCAACTACCGGAAAGTCTTGCTCGTGTGCACAATGTGTTCCACGTATCTCAACTCAAGAAATGTTTGAAGCCTCCGATAGATGTGGTCATTTCCGACACCGATCAACTAGAAGAAGATCTCTCCTACCCCGAATACCACGTCCGGATTATCGATCAAAGCGACCGAGTAACTCGCAATCGTACCATCACCTTCTACAAAGTGCAATGGAGTAACCACACCGAAGAAGAAGCAACTTGGGAACAAGAGGATTTTCTAGAGAAGAATTTTCCCGAGTTCCTCGCGTCACACAAATCGGTAAATTCTCGCACTCCCTCTCCTTAATTCGTAGCAATTCTCGGGACGAGAATTTCTTTAAGGGGAGGGCTGTGACATCCCGTGTCACGATTAAAGCTAATCACGCGATTAATACCCTAATCATATTCTTAGCCGAGCGCTAATGCTAAATCACCCAACCGGAAAAATGAAAAACCTACTCCTAAACCCTAGCCTTAACCAAAATGCAAAAATTATAAAAACACTACCCACATATTTTTGCACCACTGGATTGCTCATGTAAAAAGATGAATTTACAATATTTTTGCCGAATTTTTTAACAAAGTTTTGAAAGCCCAAAAATTCAAATTCAAATCTGAAACACTGCTACTTGTGAATTTTGTATGAATTTTTGGAAGCAAGTTTAGAACTTCAAACTAAAAGATGAAAAATAAAGCATATCATCCTGAGTCTTCCCATATTTTTGGTTCGATTTTTGGAGCAGCAGAACTACGAATTTTATCCAAATTTCCGAACAACAGATTCAAACTTCAAAAGTTGACCTCGAGCTACGAGTGCCCACTGGGCAATGGCGACCGGACCGGCGGTCCGGCCAGCCTGGCCGCCGCCGCGCGCGTGCCTGCCCCGTCCCATCGCCACGCAACCCCTGGCCGCTCCCCAACCGCTCTGTACCCGCCGGCCAACAGTAGAGCGCCGGAGTTTAATTCTCCCCGCTCCGGCCGCCGCTCACCGTCCGGCCGCCCCTAGAAAACGCGCACGGGAGCCAAGGCCCCATCTCCATCCGCATCAAACCACTCCCCCAGCTCCCGCCGCAGCTCACGGTGCCCCCAGCTCTCTCCCTCACCCCCTGCAGCTCGCGCGCGAGAGCAAAGCGCCGCCGCCGCCCGGTCCGACCGCCATGGCCGCAGCTCGCGATTGCTCCGTCTAGGTAAGCTCGTCTTCACCCGCTATCCGTGTCGGTGGGTGCGCAAGGCCTCGGCGGCCCTTCCCTAACCTCCCTGCCCGTCCCGTGCAGTGCATCGCCGGAATTTGTGCAGAGGAGCCGCCGCCGTCGCCTCGCCCCGCCGCCCCCACGACGAGCCCCCACCTCCGGTCGTCCCCTCCACCGCGCGACCCCACGCCGCCACTCCCCGCACGAAGGTGATGCTCTCCGAAGAAACCGCCCTCCTCTCTCTCTCTCTCTCCGGACGCGCGCCCGCCGGAGCCGCCTCGGCGCCGCCGCTCGTCGCCGCGCCGCCTCCGGCCACCCGCCGTCCCCGTGGACCCCACCGAAGTACTCCCGTCGCTCGCGTCTTCATTTTCCCCAAAGGCCGGAGCATGAGCTCCAGCGCAACGCCGCCGCGGCGAGCCTCACCGGCGCCGGCCACCGTCGCCGGAGCGCGCGCCGCCGCTGTTTTAAAAAAATGAACCAATGGCATTTTCGTAAATATACCCGAACTTCGTTCAAGTTTGAAAAATTCATATCTAGCGTTTGAAATGTCCAAAAATTGCAAACTAAAATGTTTTGGAAACTAGAAGACCTATACTTTCATAAAAGTAACATGAACTCCTCAGATCTGGTCATTTTCACATTTTTACAAAAATGACAAAAGTCAACCCCTGAAAACTTAACTAAGCCATAACTTTAAAAATATAAATCCAAATTAAAAGCCACTTGGCCAAAGTCTTCACCCTGGCACACATGAATTTTTGGCACTGGAAGATCTGCATTTCACTTCATATTTTTCAAGTTATTGCATTTCTTGCATTCTCTGTATTTAATTTTTAATTATTTCTGTATAAATTATTTTTGCATGAAACTTGGCAATTAATTTCCTTTTGGTACTGTGCATATGTAGAAAATCCCATTTTAAATTTTGAGCATGTTAAGTAATGATTTTTGCAAACCCTAGATCTAAATTTCTAAAGGGTCAATTTCAGCACAAGCATAATTCGTTTTATGTCATTCAAAATCATGTTCATGCATGTTTATGTAAGCTCTACTGTTCATTATGTCCTTTAGCACCTCATGGCAGGTTTAGTCAAAAGGTTTCATGTATTTTACCTATGTATGAATTTTGAAATCAAATTCCTATTCTAAAAGGGAATCGTCATCGCATGTGATGTTAAAATACCTAAGCCTAGATTTCTACGTTTTGTATTATACAAACTTGCTAAATTATTAGTGCTAAACCTACACTAACCACAGCACTCATGTCTATGCATCAAGTCATTACAGTTTATAAGAGTATGGTTATGCTTGTTCATGTAATTTGGGTCTCGTAAAAGAAAACACGAGGCATGTTAGGATTGCTAGAGTTGGAGCGAACCAACTTTTGATTAATGTGTTCATATGTATCTTTACAAAACAGCACACATGCATTACCATGTTCATCACCCTTGTATGCATGTTACTTATGCATTGCATTTCATCCTCTTGGTGACGACGTTGAATTGATTCCGCCGGAAGAAGCCGTCGCTACTCTCAACGCTTGTGAAGCTAGTACTAACTTCGACCACTCTCAAGGCAAGCCCCGGTGCATTCCTATTATTTTGAAATGTCTTCCTTTATCACTCTATTAAGGACGATGAATGTGCATTTAAGTTCTTAGGCGTTGATTGGAACTCCACATGCATAAATTCCTAGATGTCCTATGTCGCTTATGTGTCATACCCTCGTTAGAATTGCTATGCTAGGTTTATGGAGTCAACGATAGAATGGGAATCTCACCTATGGCTATGATTAAATTTGAACATGATGAATTTGGTTAAAATTGAGAACACCCCATTGTGGCTCCGCGAACAAGTTTGAGTTGTGTACCACTTGCATACCTTTCTTATGGGGATTGGTAAACCTATGTAGCTTGTAAGTTGTAAAGTGAGCCGGATATCTCACCGACCCGGAGGTGATGTGTTTGGCACGGTGGTTGCACGGGTTGAGGACCGTTGGAGAGTACATGGGTTAAGCCTTGGGCGCGTTGTTGAACGGTCGCAAGGGGACGTGTACTCGGGGTCGGTGGCCCCGTGTTTTATTTTATGATGAACTCGCGAACGGTGGCCATACGTGTTCTTAAATGATGCGTATGTCGTGCATTTGGGTTCTTTCCTGCAGGATTAATAATTCGATAATTATCGCCGTTTCCTCTCGGTTAATGAGTACCACTTGATTCGAGCAGTTCGCAATGTGTAGTAATGGAAGGAGATTGAATAGCTTGCTGTTTTATATTGATATTAAATTGTATTGCAAACTCTTGTATTGTTAGCATGCTCACTAAAGTTCTTTTATGCAACAACCCTATTAATTTGGCTAAGTAATAAAATTGCCAACCTAATTAGCATAGGTGCTATTATGCAAAATGCCAAGTTAAACCGGTCAAGCCCCATGCATCTAGGAGTCGGTCTTAGATGGCCAATTTGACGGGTAAGACTTGCGGAGTATGTTAGATACTCAGGCTTTGCCACTACATGTTGATTTACGGGTTTCCCGCAAGCCGGTTTTTGTGATTGTTGTGGTAAGGTGGTTTGGGATGGAGAAGAGCCCAAAGAGTGGACCATTGAATGGGTCCCTAGCTCTCCGACCCATGATGAGTGAGCCATGGCCTAGGCCGGCATGGTTCCTTTAAGTTATCTATGTATCGTCGAGTTATGTATTTCGCTTCCGCACTTTAAATTCGAACTAAGATCATGGTTATGTAAGACTTAATCTCGAACCTAATGTATCTTTTATTCGAACTCCATGTTGTAATCAAGACTTAATTATGTAACCTTGCAAATCGTGTATGTTTGTTAATGTGATGCTATGTATGGTTGCTTCGTCAATCATCTCCCAAGGCTATCCGTACCACACTTAACTATCTTTCGGGATAG